>JACEFZ010007879.1:0-600000 GCA_014155875.1 Cepaea nemoralis | reverse complement strand
GGAAATCTTGAATGAACAGAGAATGTCAAAGAGATAGCTGAAACAAGACATGTGAAGGTTGTATCAGACAAATAGCTGAAATGAGAAGATGTCAAGTCAATGAAGAATATAAATTTAGTTTTTCTTGTAACATTTTTTGGTTGAAAACAAAATCTTCTTCTTTTTGTTTTACTTTTTCGAGGGGAATGCATCACACCATCTGCACCTCAAAGGTCAGTGTGTCTGACTTCAGCATGCCTCTGTGTAAGTTTCACTTCCTCTCAAAAGATTCCACCCAAAATAATTGTCTCTATCTACCCATGGCTAGGTTTTCTTATTAATGTTTGCCAGGGCAGAAGCCTCACACCCTAATCTCTGCAATTCCTAACTTTTAATGCATACAAACTTATTAGAGACATTAGACGTAGACAGTCAACATTTTTGGGCATGTTATGAGAAGAGATGAATTGGAGAACTCGGTGACGACTGGTAAGATCGAAGAGAAAAGACCAAGGGGAAGACCGAGAAGTAAATACCTGGATGGCTTGGCCACGTGGCATGGTCAAGACAGAAACACGGAGCTGATCCATGACTCTGGTGATCGAGTGAGATGGTGAAACATGACCTCCCATGCTTATTGGCATGGCACATGATGAATGGATGGAATGCACACAACTCAGTCCCCAGTTCTTTGCCCGTAACTGAGAATGCTAGGTATCTGATCTCATTACCCACAAGATCAGGGGGCCAGGTGATATCATTAGATACCAATAGTTCTTGGCACAATTCCCGGCCCTATGTTGGGATCGAACCCAGTACCTTCTGAGCCTCGGGCGGACACTCTCAGCAATTTCCCCCACCCCCCTCCAAATTAAAAACAAAACCCAAATCTATTTTTTTTATTTCACTGCCAAAATTATCTTGAATTCTACCAAGTTAAATCTATGTGGTTCATTAGAGGTCCCCGTGGCTGAATGGATAAAAGCGCTCATTCTTAAACATCCAGTATGTTGATGCCAAAGCAGCAGGATCAACCCCTACAAAGGTCAGTTAGACTAAAATGTTAACTTCTCGTCCTTGACTTGGGGGACGTAAATTACAAGTACCTCTGAAGTCGGAGTGGGTTTGCCTAATGGCGAGGGACACTGGTAATAGGGAAAGCTAATACACACACAAAAATAAGTCCAGTGCACAAGAAAGAGTAGCATGTGTATGGACTACGCTGTTGATTGTTCAGAAATTAGAGCATTCCATTGCTTGTGCCATTTTGGCAGTGGTATAAATACTGATGTCATGTGAGATGATTCCTGTTCTTTAATTTTTTAAATAGAAAAACAGTTTTATTTTGTTGTTTATTCATTATTCTTCCAGAGTATCTATAGCTTATCTATATTAACTTCATATATATTTTGTCAATTCTTTTTATTTGGTCTGATGATGCTGAAACCTTTGATGTTACATAGCACAGCTTTCTGAAACATACCCTTTTTATCTATCTGAATCCACACAGACACTACACACACAATACTGAAACAAGTGTATAGAGATGGATCAACTCACCCTATATGAATAGGTATACTGAAATGGATAGCGGATATTATTTTTCTTGTCCTCGTACACTGTTGGTACCACTCTGAGAATGTAGTCATGTGTTGAAAGTGCTAAATTGAAAAAAAAAAAAAGATTGTAATAATCTAATGAAACTAACATAATCACAAAAAACTCAAAGCAACATGGGATCAAATTTGCAGCTGGTGCTATTTTCAGGAAGTAACAATAAAAATTATTCTACTGCTCATAAAGTAATGGTTTCCATGGCCATGCTTTTTTTTTGGTACCATGATAGTGCTGTATGTCTTGTCAATAATCACAAAAAAAAACCTACACATAAATTTGTTAGCATGCAGTCATATTATTCTTGTTCTTCATTGTTCATCACTAGCAAAATGGTTTTCTGAATTCCTGAATAAAGTATATCTGAGTTTAAGCTGTCATATTTGCTAGAATGCACTAACATGAATTTGATGTTAAGGTTAGCTGCACGTCCTTTACAGAATGTCATAATCAATCAAAGCATCTCTTGACTGTTTTTGATTTACTGAGCTATCTTACTTCCACTAGTTTGCCATTGCTTTCTTAATGACCGATGACCATACATTGAAATCAATCACCTGCGGTTGATCGTGACCCCTTGATTCGGTATGTTGGTGAATTGTGAAACACATTCACTGCTCCTAAGCCAGAGAATTTGGTGTACAAGTGATATTTGATTCAGTTGTGACCTTCCAGTGGTGAAGTATATTTTCTATGTGAGATATTTGATTCAGTTGTGACCTTCCAGTGGTGAAGTATATTTTCTATGTGAATGTAACATGTACAATAGATAATTGATGTATGAAAGACAAGTGGTTGGAAGGGCTGAATGTAAGATGGACCTGCATGCCCAATTTGTGATCCTATAAAATTAAAGTTTCTTCATTTGTAGTATGATAACTTGGTCTTATCTTGAAGTTTCCTAATACTGTATAGTGGTGAAGTATGGAGATTTCCTATTACTTATCATCTATGCAAATGCTTAAGGTTGGTCTTTCATTTCCTTTACATTGCAGTTCCCTTTGATGATAGCCTAGGATTCCTCAAGATAATTTTCTGGTAGCAAGTACCTTCCTTTGGCCAGTTTATAATCTTAAAACAGCATTTCTCTTGACAATGAAGCATGTCAGAATCCACCAGATTACTACTCTCTGGAAGCTATGAGACATCTTTACTAGAACTGCTCTCTGGTTATTTATTTCAGTGTTTAGATGCCCCGTGATTTGAGTTAGTGAGAGTTATTTCTATTGTTAACTTGTAATTATTCAGGTCACAAACCGTGCCCCATACTATAATATCAAATGTAAAGGCACTTGCAGCAAATGCAGCTATGGGGATGCAAGTACATAATGACAATGTTCAAGCTTGCCTCCTAATGTCTACACCTTTCTTTGGTTATAAGAAACAGATACAAGAAAAAAATTATGTGCACAGTAAGTGTTACACTTTAAATATAAAAGAGTAAGCTACATTGTCCTACTCTTAAAGTTAATTTAGAAAACCTAATCTTGTATGGCTTTGGGACCAAATCAACTTCATAAAACGGGTATGAGACAATTTTCAGCATTATCTAGAATGGTCTGACAAAGAAAGGCAGCTGGTCACTCCACCTCATTATGCTATGACTCAGAATATGTGATTGTCTAAGATGTCACATCTCAAATGGCAATATCCATCATTTAAACAACAACAAATTCTTCTGAAGCGGTTTCCTGCAATGGGTCTGTGATGTGATGTGATGATAGTGTCATCACATGTAAGCCTGTAAGCAAGAAGGAATAGGTGGGCAATCTTTTCCTCATTTTGGCAAGCGACAAGACCTGCACGAACAGTATCTGTCATGGGACTATATACACATAGTGCATAAGTCATGATGATCTGGGTTCCAGATGATAAGGGTTCTTTTTAAAGGATCTGGTCTCCAGATGAGAAGGGTTCTTTTTATTCCCAGAAGCATACAGTTTTGTGGTTGATCTACTCTTTAAGTACCAGAGATTTCTTTGCAAGGAATAAAATGGAGAATATCCTTCCCTAAACCATTAGATACATATGTCAAATAAACACCAGATGTACGTAAGATTTCAGAAATATCCATTAGAAGAGAATATGAGATAAATACTAAAGTGCAACATTCTTAATATTGTATATACTATAAATATAATATGCTATGACTTACATATGGTTTTTTGGTTTGTTAAATACAATACTACCATAAAAGCCAGCATCAATTCGCTATTAAGTCACATTAAGCAAAAAAAATATGTGGCGCAATTCAAGCCTTAGGGAAATACAAATACTCACGATTTGTTTTTGTTTTATCAACATTCTTCAATGGATTGAATGACCCTTTCACTTCCTGAAAAAAAAAACTATGCTATTGTTAATTCTGTTGACTAATACGAGGGTAAGTTAATAAGTAAGTCACAAATGGCTGTAGAAAAATTAACTATGATAACAACTTGAAACCAGTTTATTTTTATACATACATTGTCCCTTTATTTCTCAACATAATTTCCGCCAACATTGACGCACTTATCCCATCATTTTATCAGTCCTCCCAAACCAGTTGCATAAATCTGCGCGCCCTGATTTCATTTACCCGCCATCCCACAGAACTGTGACTTACTTATTGACTCACCTGTGTAACACTTTCTACCCAACTATGCACCGCTTTACGGGAAATCGCTAAGGGTTAAGTCCACTGAAAACCTACCTTGTAGGGAGACATTTCGCGAATGACGCCGAAGTTGAATGTGAAGTGAAAACATGGTTTAGAAAACAGGGCATTCAGTTCTATGCAGCCGGTTTGGGAGGACTGATAAAACGATGGGTTAAGCGCATCAATGTTGGGGAAAATTATGTTGAGAAATAAAGGGGCAATGTATGTATAAAATTAAACTGGTTTCAAGTTGTTATCATAGTTAGTTATTTTTCTACAGCCATTTGTGACTTATTTATTAACTTACCCTCGTAGCCTACTGTAAATAGGTGAGGAAAAAAGAGCAATTTTAGTTACAATAAACCACACATAAGAAAACACACATTCAGAAATATAGATAAGATGCCTTCCATTTCTTTAAAAGTTCACAATACAAATAAATTTGGATGAACTGGCAAGAAAACAAACCACCTCATTAACCCTTTACAGGGCAGACGCTTGTCCGTTTTTTAGCCCTGAACAGGGAAGATTTTTTTCAGGTTCGGTGAAATTTCGGGTTACGTTAGTAAAAACATCACAAAAAAGGTGTTAGTCAACCGATTTTAGTTAAATAAACAACACAAAGAAGGGAAAAGCATGCAGAATATGTTACTCACGTGATTGTTGTCGGTAATCCATATATGAACACAAATATTTACGAAATATAGCATATTGTTTGTAATTTTCCGTTATCTATACGGCAATTTACAAACACACTTTCAGAATCACAATCACTTTCTTTACAGTCCGACTCAGACAGCTAATGCAAAGTAACGCTTTTCACTGATATCTAGCTCTGATTAATAGTTAACTTCGTGCCTTTTAATGTCACTTAAATTGAACCTAGCTGACATATGTCTGGGTCATTGGCGTTGAGGTGAGTGACCTGTAGCGGGGCTATGAGAAAAACAAAACCAGCCATGAGCAATAATGGTGAGGGTGAGTGCAGACCCCCAGGGTGGATGGGGTGAGAGACAGTTTAGTTTTGTGTGAAGTCAGGAGACGTTGAAGGGGAGTTGAAGCTGAGTTAGATAGAGATCTCCGTCCTGTGTTGTTCTCCCAGTTTTGAATGGAGGCCTAAACCCAGAGGGGGTTGGATAGTTAGTGGAGGCCTAGACCCAGTGTGTGGGTTGTATTGTGTGAGGTCCGGCCGTGGATAGGAGCTGGATAACTGTCTTGAGAATTTGAGATTAAGAAGGCCTTGAGAAGGCAGTGATGTGTGCGTGTTAAGTTGTGAGGAGGATATATATATATTCTGTGGATTATATTGTTTTCTGGATATGGAAATATGTTACGTGTGTCCGTGTTCCTTCTGCATTAAAAGATTATGTGCGCCAACTCAATCTTGTTCACTGACTGGTGGATGTGTACTGCGGGGGTGAGTTGTATTGTGAGACAGGTGGCTAGCTCAATTTACACTCCGTAGCGACATACAAGGAGCATTGTAACCTAGACAACGACCATCTCACTCGGTTATCATTAAGAACATTGTGAGACTAGCGAAATCTCGCCTATCACTTGAAGAATCGCCAAAATCTGTTTTGAAAAACTAAGCGTAAAAAACCCGGAAAACTATCAAAAAAAGTCAGTAAAAGTCCGTTAAAATTCATAGTAGGCTCTTACAAATGGCAGCCACGTGGTCAAGCTATCGGCGAAAGAGAAAGTAGCTGTCGGAAGTATCGTAAAGCCGAGAGATTGCGTTTTTACAATGCATAATAGTATCGGACACAATCGGCCGATTTGCTCGTTAAAGCGATCGGACGGAAATGGACGTTCCACCCTGTAAAGGGTTAAACTGCTGGTTTACCAGGTAAATGTAAAAATAGTCTTGGTAGCAGATCCATACTAGGGAAGCAGTACCTCACAACACACCATGTGTGACTGTCCCAAAATATTCTCTATAATCTCCTGATCTGGTTCCTGTTCTTTTTCCTCAGATCATCACTGAAAGGGCATCAATTCAAGGAAGCCAAGGATGTTATCACTGATGCAATAATACAACTGAGAGGTTTCAAAGAATGGGTTCTAGGAACAGCTTAAGCAGCTAAAGTGCATGCAGGGAAACGATGAATGTAAGGGGACTTATTTGAAGGACATGTAGATGATTGCATTGTCAGTGATTTTTTTTAACAATAAACACAATCCAGAAACCATTTGAAACCCCTAGTAGACTGCACATTTTTAATATAAATAATTACATAACAATTCCATACATTGGTGGCAAAAATGGGAACATTTTCAAAGACAAAACCATAATCAATCAAATGTTACTTATGTTATGTTTAAGATTCCAATTCAGTTAAATCACATAAAGAAAGGTATCAAACATTTAACTGTACAGCAGGGTAAATCAGCGAATAACAGTAATAAATACACGTTAACAATGATAATAAATGGTATTTCCAAACTAAATCACATTTCACAAAGTGGGTAGGTGAGAAGAAATAAAACAATATTTGTCCCAAAATGACGTATACAAAAACAAGAAAACCTCAGAGTACTGAGCAATGAGTTACGATAGTGAATTTTGATATTAGTTGTAACACCAACCATGAAAAGAACGAGGGAAAGCACATTTTAAAACAGTCTGACGCAGATAGTATTACCTTTCCTTCTTCTAGATCCATTCCAAACCGAAGTTTATGAACTACATGGGTCATGTCTGGATTATCTGGCTGATTGGCAGCTGAGTGTGTGGACACGTGAAAATTACCTGGTACCTGGGAACCAATCATGAAGTCAGTTAATTCTTATCAAAATATAATATAAAGAACTACGTGACTTTGAGAACAATTGTACCACCGGTCAACCCAAATGTAATTTCAATGTATGGTGTTCCATTCTTGCAAAGAAAGCAGCAGCCAACTTGAGCCTGTTGACATCTCTGTAGAGTTTGTCTTCAAATGCAGCAAGTATAGGCCAAAACAGTGCTCCCTCCTCTGCACATGTAGAACACTCCTGCAAAAGATGTTCAGCAGCCACCCCACTAGTTCCACAGCCACACCCATCCCCAGTTCACTAAACATGTGGCATCTCAGCTTGCTATGCACTGTGGAGTCTGAAGATCCGTCAACGGTTCTCCTCATTGGAGTTTGTAAACCCACCTCCAGGCATGCCACAATGCATAGAATCAATTTTAAAGAACCAACACACACAGAAGCAAATGCTTGCATATTCAGTGCTACATCTAGTAATATTTTAATCCATATAAAACTACATCACCCAACTTTGCAGACAAATATAGTCCCTTAAAATTATACACACATTAATCAATACTTATGATGGGTGCACTTGCAAAGTTGATAACAAATCACGCTGGTAATGTTGTGAGCACAGTCACATGTGGGCTCAATGCCTGGGCTCATCACTTATCAAAGTGAGAGAAAGATTTGCCACCTATTCCACCTTGCTCTCAGGTCTACAAAATGTTATGGCTCAATCATATCACAGACCCATCACAGGAAACTGCTTCAAGACAAATTATTATTAAAAGAATACATTAATCAATACTTACAACAATTTACCTTTTGACTACAGAAGCACAGTGGCTAGCACACTAGCCTATCAACGAGGTGGCCAGGAGTTCAAACCTCCATTGAGGCAAACATTTAACAAATTAATCTGGGATACCAGGATAATCCAGTCCAACATGGGCACCAGCAAATTCCTGGCTAAGTAAAAGCAGCCAGCACGATACTGACACATCCACACTGAGTGCTGATTGGCCTATACAAATTTGCATAGCTACCATGTCCCAATATGCTCCAAGTCGTGTAAAAGGGTCCTTTACTTTACTTTTCTATGTATAGCTTTGTAGGCATGTAAAATAAAACAATATTAGCTTTACAATTGATTGTTCAATACCCATTAAAAATAAACATTGTTCTGGTAGTATTTGTCAAGTGTGATATTCAGGAAAGAAACATCATTCGCGAAGTATTAAACACTGCCAGGCAATGCATATTTACTGGAGCATTCGCATATATTTCAATGAATTGTTTACAACAATACGCTTTGCATAGTACTTATCACTGCCAGGCAATGTATTTTTACTGGAGCATTCACATATATTTAAATTATCTGTTTACAACAATACTATTGTTAATGCTAAGTCTTTTTTTCTTTTTTAGCTTCCCACAGAAAATATATTCTTAACAAGTTAACATGTCTTAACAGTCTTACGGACCTTTGTCTTCATTTAAAACTCTTTCCTACTTTACGATATGTAATATATTTTAACAATACATAGGAAGAGGAGGCACAATTCATAGCCATAATTAGAACAGCTCAATAAATATCATCATCATGTGCCCTGACAACTGGCATAGGTGTTCATATCTCTACACAGATCTTGTCCTTGGTGTTCTGGATCAACTATGCTGATAATATTCCTCTTTGCCACTGCCTCACTCCATCTAGATTAATTTCTCTTGGTTTGCCTCTTCTCCCACTAATCTTTACAGCTGTCACAGTGTTCTCCAATGCCTCTTCTTACCATATGACCAAAGAATACCATTGGTCTCTTTCATATAATCAAGTCTAGTTGTATTAGCATCTTCCAAACAATCGTAGTATAGCAGTAAGTATAGCTCTTAACAATTAACACATAACCCTCGAAATAATCAGCAACAAAATTTAAACTGTTAGTTATGTAACAGGTTGCCTATTGCTTTTCATGTTTATTTACCTTATTGATCAAAAAGTGAGATTCAAAACGACATCCTTTGTTATCATTGACAGGCTCCTTATGAGTATTGTCCCTGAACCCCACCTCATGACGTCCCATATCATCTTGAATGTCCAACCCTATATCTGTAAAACAACAATGATAACGAATATAATTATGTGTTTAAGTGCTTAGCAGTTTAAGAGCAATGAACTCACTGATTCAATGATGTAATATGTTAAAAAGTTTACAGGACATGCAATTAACTCCAGCATTTGTTGGTGATTTACTAGGAAATTGTAGTTCAGTAGTTTTACATTGCTTTCTGAACGTAATATACTTAGTTACAATAATGGAAAACTAACATATAAGAAAGTGAAGAACTGGTTGTCAATATGAGATGTTCAAAACATAAATAATAAATTAACTCAAATGAACACACCAGGTTTTGAAACGTTATCATAATGAATGCAGGTGTTTTACTATGGTTAACTGTGACCTAATAGTGTAATATGCTTAGTTATTAATAATGGGAAACTAACATATATGAATGTAATAAACTAGCAGTCAATATGTTTTAACGACAAATACAAAATTAACTTACATGAACAAGCCAGGTTTGGAAGTGTTATGTTAATGAACACAGGTATTTTCTCAGAGTGTGTTACTGGGTCTTCAACTGTTAACACACTATGCCTGTACATGTATAAGACAAATAAAATAATGTATAACTGATGAAAGAGTGACCACAGATGTGAATATAGTATAAAGGATTGTTCAACTTTTTGTTTTCCAAACTTCTGATTATATAATTGATCCAGTTTTAAAACAAAAATTAACATTTGAAACATAAAACATTACACAAGACAATTCCTGTAAAAACTGTAATAATCTTGTGAATTTTATGTCATAAATGTCAGTTTTTACCTCTTTAACAGCAAAGTTTAGTTTTTAGCAGAGCTGGTCTTCTTGATCTTAAGTAATCTCCGGGTGTATGTGTAATGACAATGTTTTTGAGGGCGCTCGCTCACTTTCAACTCAAGCGCAGTCCATACACACTATTTATAGTAGTGACAGACTGAATTTTGTGTGTGGATTAGCTTTCCTTATTAACAGTGTCCCTCGCCATCAGGCGAACCCACTCTGACTTCAGAGGTACTTGTAATTTATGTCCCAAAGTCAAGGGCGACAGGTCAACATTTTAATCAAGCTGTCCGGTGTAGGGGTTGAACTGCATACCTCGGCATCAGCACACCAGATGTTTAAGAACATGCGTGCTTACCCATTTGGCCATGCGGACCTGCTAATGACTGTATAAACCTACTCCCTTTACTAAAACAGATTTATTTGCTCGTTTTGTAAATCTTAATTAGCGATTTCATTTAACTGACTAGGGCTCCCAGGCCTACCCAACCTACACTGGGCATTGGAAAATGTCACAGGAAGTAAAGGTGGCCATGTGATATTGACCAGATCGTCCATCTACTGCTGACTGATCTAACAATATAGGGCTAGCACCATATACCCAATCATTACAGGAATTCTTTATTTTAATTACTTTTGTAAAGTCTTATTGCAAACTGTCTCATACACTTACAATTGTAAAACTACAACTCAACATTTGTAAAACTACAACCCAACATTTGTAAAACTACAACTCAACATTTGTAAAACCACAACTCAACATTTGTAAAACTACAACCCAACATTTGTAAAACTACAACCCAACATTTGTAAAACTACAACCCAACATTTGTAAAACTACAACCCAACATTTGTAAAACTACAACCCAACATTTGTAAAACTACAACTCAACATTTGTAAAACTACAACCCAACATTTGTAAAACTACAACCTAACATTTGTAAAACTACAACCCAAAATTTGTAAAATTACAACCTAACATTTGTAAAACTACAGCCCAACATTTGTAAAACTACAACCTGACATTTGTAAAACTACAACTCAACATTTGTAAAACTACAACTCAACATTTGTAAAACTACAACCTGACATTTGTAAAACTACAACCCAACATTTGTAAAACTACAGCCACAAGAAAACAACACAAAGACTTACACTTCCACAGACAGATACTCCTTCAGCTCAGAAATGAACAGAAAGGTCATGAACAGACAGCTGCATACCGAAATTAAGGCCCCAGTTAAAGTCGGCTGAGTAAGATCTTTGGGAACCTTACGATAAATGTCCAACCTGTGTTTTAAAAAGCTCTTGAATTATAATACTGCTTAAGTCATTAAAAAAAATCAATACTTTACAAGCACTGTAAATCTGAACAAAATATTTAAAATAATTACTCTAATGGTGTCTGTGCTGAAATACATACTGATTTT
This sequence comes from Cepaea nemoralis, assembly GCA_014155875.1. Classification (NCBI taxonomy): domain Eukaryota; kingdom Metazoa; phylum Mollusca; class Gastropoda; order Stylommatophora; family Helicidae; genus Cepaea; species Cepaea nemoralis. Next base: position 588,709 of record JACEFZ010007879.1, on the reverse strand, counting down.
CGTAGATACTATATGTATAGATTATACAGTTAAATCTTGTTCAAAACTTTATGGGGTCCCCTGCCCGCAAAGAACGAGACATTCAAGGAACTGGCAGGAAAAGAAGAGTGCTTGCAGAACAACTACAAACTGATATGAAAGAAAACGGCATGCATGGAAGAATTGGTAAGTTGTATTCAGAAGAGTTAATTGAGTTGGAGATGACAAAAGTAGCTGAAAGTGAACAGTATGAATTGGATGGAGAACAAGAAGGTGAAGCAAAAATAATTCACAGTGAAGAAGATGCATGAAGCAATCATAACACTCAGCTTTTAAAAGTATTATTTAGGATCAGGAACCTGATGTTGATTGATTGATTGATTTAGGAACCGACATCACAGCATTCGGGGCATTCCCATATGCGCGCCGTCCCCATCCTCAGCAGCCAGTGAAGAGTTCCAACACTAATAGTACCTAGAAATCTGATTATATGTCCATCTCCCCTTTCCTCTGAGCGTCAATCGTCAGCCAGATCCCCTCGTCACTCCTCGCTGTCGCATTCTTGCCAGACCATGGTGATCCATTTGCTCCTCTGAGGTGTACACGTGCTCCCACAAGACCGCAACCATGTCTGCCTTATCATGCATCAATACTCCACAAAGTTTTGCAGAGCCAGCCAATCTGTCCGCCTGTTCATTCCCCAGCACACCGGCATGCCCCGGAGAAAAGATCCAGATGATTCTTGTCACCCGTGACATCCGAAGCAAAGCAAGCCTGTCTATATAATCACATCACCCAGACGAGCATTATCCTGAATTAGTTACTGGATTTCCACTTCCATGGCCCCTGCTGGCCACTCCCTGCACTCCCGGCTTAATGTGATTATAACTCTGCACAAGTCTGACTGCTCCACTGGCACTCTGACCCACTCCTCAGGAACCTGATGTTTCTTGTGTTAATTTCTACTGTAATGTCTTTTTCTAGAAAATCTCTGGGGTGAAGTGGTTACACTGCCCTGCTCGCGCTCTGAAGGTTTTTGGTTTGATTCCAAACTATATAATTCAATTCACGATTGCAATTTTTGCAGAGACTCCTGGTGGGTTATCACTGGAACCATGAAGTCTGTACTCTGTGTGATGCTTTTGGCGGGTCACCTGCAACAAGGGACAACCATATGGAATAACACCTGGTGCAATGAAGTCGATCCAAAGTTTCCTACTTAAAAAATAGTCTCATGGCAGATACTGTTATTGAAGTGCAATATTTTAAACTTGGTCAACACCAGAACCATTCTGGCTGGAAAGAATAATCCTGCCATTGCTGGGGATTGAACTTGGACCACTGTCTTGAAAGGCAAGTGTACTCAGATATATGCCACCACAGCTCATTTATCATTTAGTTCCAGATGTGCACAGTGTACTACTCCACACCTTCCCTTCCTGCCCATGTATTATCAGATTGCTCAGATTTCGAAAATTCTGCATAGTCTGGACCAGACTCTGGTGTTCTTATTTTTAGGCTTCAATCCCACAATGAGCCTTTCAGCCTAATAATAATATGGTCCGCCAAGACTCGTTTGCCAGTGTTTGTGGTCCGGTTTTCGTGCTTGTTAGTATTAATAGTATGTTTATGTTCTCTGGAGTGGGATGCCGTAAAAGTGAAAGAAGAAATAGAAAACCTTGTGTTATAAATGCATTGATTTACAATCTTCATTTTTAAAAGTTAATTAACAAAGAATTTTATAAAGCAGTTCATTTACCTCCTTATGTCAAACTGCATGCTTTCTGTGTAATGTCTTTAAAGTGAGTTTGAATGATGCAGACTATGGTGAATACCTCACTGGATACGTGTGCTTATAGAAATGTTCACTACTCTATCTATACTCTATACTTCTATACGAGTTTAAGAGTGAATGACTGTCGCTTGATAGATAAACGGACGTTGTAGTAGTTCACACTAGTTGTACTCCAGATCTGCAACAGTGCCAACACTCAACACTGTGTACACAATGAATGTACAACAACAAATTTTCAACAATGGATCAAACTGAATAATGCTTGGAAAATTGAAAATCAAACAATGTAAAGAATTTCAATTTATTTAAAGAAATGCACTGTATTATTTTTATTAATAATTATAATGTTTATGCTGAAAACTACACAGCACAGCCTTCCTTTAAAAAAAAAAATAGTGCCGGTACTTCTCAAAAAGACAAAATCGCTAATTAACTTATACGCAGGCACAGACTGTAACATCAGTTAACAGTATTGCTCCCCAATTTTGAAGATACAAACGAGCACTTTATCCACATCTAGTAACTTCACTACGTGGCGACTTTCTATTACCCCTAGAGTTTAAACTACAAGTAAAATGTGTTTCCCTATTGCATCTTCCAACTTTATGTTTGTGTATGGGTAATTTTATCTGTAATAAGTTATCAATCAATGAAACCATTTCTATTTTATAAATATTATTTTGTAAATGTCTGTAAAAGTTTGTAACGTCATTACGTTCTGCCTATTTTTTTTCTTTGTTAACCTTACTTGGAATAAAATCTGGAAACTGCGGGCATGCGCAAGGGCGTGACTCCGTCAAGGATGAGATTCAATTACTACGTTTACCGAGAAATTGCCGCTTTACTTTACCGTTGTCAGCTGAGATTTTCGAAGCAAATTACAAAAAACATTTGGCATTGTTTGCTTGGTAAGATCATATTTTTCGTTAAAGTAAGTCTACGATATTATCTTGTTCGTGGTAAACGCTATGGAGCGCAGAAGCAGGCACAACTGTCTGTAACTGTGTACACATTGCGGCGTGATTGCCGTCGTATATTAACAACAATCATCAATATGAACATTAGTTAGTTGCTTCTTTTCTACTTTAGCCATTGCATCTGGTGTCTCCGTTCATTGTTTATTGTAGTGGGGGCCGGTATACATTAAACCAAACAAATGAACTATACTATAGTATGAAGTTATGTCCCACAAAGAATGCCTTCAATCATTCAGGATCAATTATTTTGAAAACTGTTGCATCGTTATGAAATTTTTTCAGCCGTCTTATATTTACCCCCACCCAAGGAATAAAATATGTTTTTGATAGGTCCAAAAACAATTTAAATCATCGAAAGCGGCGACATTTCTTTGATGTTTTGCTGAACAACTAGTGATTTCTCGCTAACAAATTTATGTTTACAGTAATGGAAGCCCTGCCTATTCAGATGACAACACAAGGCGTATCGGATTCGTATGGGAGTGGGTGCAATGAAAGAACTAGCTTAAAAGTCGACAGGGTCGGCTGCATTGCACCGGGTTTTTATCCCATATGGCTCACTTCTTTCCGCAGCGCAGAAAGCGTCGCACAAAGCATGAACTCCTGTAGCTCCAGCAATGACCCTTGGGAGTCTCCGAAATAATGCACTCGTGAAATGAAGGATGCGGCCCGGAATCGAACATACAACCTTCGGAGCCCTGAGTCAGACGGCTTGATCACTTCACCACGGAGAATCCCGAGAGGGTGCAATGTGTAATATTAGTAAAGACAGAATTTACAGAGGCATGGGGTAAATAATCTGTAAATTAACAGGAAAGTAGAAAGAATATATTTCTTACCTTATTTTTCATTTCCTTCTTGCTTCTTCAGCTGCTGGTTAATAAAGTGTACACAAGTATTCACGTTAGCTTTTTATATTGAGTTCGTGAATGCTTCCAAATAGCTGTGCGTATGGAGTGACCAGAAATGATACCGCAATTTAGTCATCATGTTTCCATTTGTAAGGATCTGTTCAGCTGTCTGTGTTGGTTTTCTGGATCAACTCTGCTGAAGATATTCCTCCATGCCACTGTCTCAAACCATCCAGCATAATTTCTCTTGCTCTGCCTCTCTTCCCCTCCATCTTTCCGGTTGACATGTTCTCATCACATGACCAAAGAAAGTTGTTTGTCTCTTTCTTATTGTTGTATTTAATGTTCTAGTTTCAGGCAATCGTTAGTTACTTTGGCAGTCCAAGGAATTAAGAACATTCGCCTCAGGAACCACATCTCTGTTGCTTCCAAATTCTTCCTAATTTGTTCATTTACATTCCAAGATTCACTCCCATACAGCAAAACAGGCTCTATAATAGAACTAGAGGGTTCGGTCAGGCCGTGACCCGAAATTAAAACGGAAGTGATGTACGGCATCACCCCAGAATGATCCACTGTGTCGCCCCATCACGCTACGTATAGGCCATGCATTCTTTTGACGTCATTCATTAAAGTATCACGTGACAATAACACACGTCATCCTGGGTTTTCCAGGAAATGTTTGCCTAATATTCCGTGCACAGCAATTGGTTGAAATCATGACCTTTTATACATACATTGGCACCTTGCCGTCTTGACAGACGATAATTTGTGCTTTAAAAAGGCATAATAACTTTTACCTATGGCGGGAGGTAGAGAATGGCTGATAAGGACAATTCGCGCTGTAAATGTCCATTCACAGTGGGTGCATGTGAACACGTGGTCATTTCCACCATCATGCACCATCTTACGTCTCACACGCTCGGTGTGTGACTTATCTGCAATCATTTTCTCCTTTGTCTTTATTCCATTTCTGATGTTTGCCCTCCATGCAACACATACAGCGGCGACTTGCTCCCAATGTGCATTATCAATACCTGTATCAATCATGTCCCGCTTACACACATCTTTGTATCGTAGTAGAGGCCGACCCTGAGATCTCTTACCCATCTGTAATTCACCAAAAAAGATGTCCTTTGGTATTCTACCATCATCCATCCTCCTAAGATGTCCTATCCATCTAAGTCTACGAAGACTGAGCATGGAATAAACCGTCACACAACCTGATCTTTCCAATACTTCAGTATTTGTTATTTTGTCTTGCCACTTAATACCAATGCCAAATACCACTTAATGTGCATTATCAATACCTGTATCAATCATGTCCCGCTTACACACATCTTTGTATCGTAGTAGAGGCCGACCCTGAGATCTCTTACCCATCTGTAATTCACCAAAAAAGATGTCCTTTGGTATTCTACCATCATCCATCCTCCTAAGATGTCCTATCCATCTAAGTCTACGAAGACTGAGCATGGAATAAACCGTCACACAACCTGATCTTTCCAATACTTCAGTATTTGTTATTTTGTCTTGCCACTTAATACCAAGAATTCTTCGCAGACACTGCATATGAAAGCTGTTTAAACGTTTCTCTTGGTGTGAGTAAGTTGTCCAGGTTTCACTGCCATAAAGAAGAGTACTAAAGACACAAGCTTGATAGACAAGGATATTTGTTTTGGCAGTAAGCTTCCTGTTCTCCCAGACTCTTTTTCTTAACTTGTTCATTGTTGTTGCTGCCTTACCAATCCGGATGTTGATTTCCTGATCTAGGGATAACTTGCTATTTACCACTGATCCTAGATATGTAAAATGGTCTACCATCTCTAGTTCGGTGTCAATAAAGATTGATGGTACCCCATGTGCACCTTGTGACATAATCTGTGTCTTCTTTTTGCTAATTGTTAAACCAAATTCAGAACAAGCATTGGAGAATGCAGATAGTAGACATTGCAATTCTTCCTCAGAATGGGTCGTAACTGCAGCATCATCTGCAAAAAGCAACTCTCTGATCAGTACCCTCCTAATTTTGGTCTTGGCCTTCAATCTCTGAGCATTGTAGAGGCTGCCATCTGAGCATGAGTGAATGTATATACCACCATCCTGATCATGAAAGGCATATTTCAGTAGAAGTGAAAAGTATATTCCAAAGAGGGTGGGAGCTAGTACACAACCTTGCTTAACTCCACTCTTGATTTCAAACTCTTCAGAAGTTGTACCATCAAACTTGATTATACCCTAAACTTAAATATTGAGCACAACCCACTACTGGCAACGCCGATCACATTCTGGTATGAACCTAAGGCCAATCCACGTCAATATGGAAGCACTATACTCGAGTTTCGCCCTCATTTGAGCTCATCAGTAGTGCATATCCCTGACCGGATCCGGAAACAGTCCCGGATCACGTGTGTGAAGCGGGTGTGTAACCACGCGGCACACACTGGACACACCAAATTATCACAACAGAATATCACAACGCTACCCATCGTAGGCTATGCTCAAATATACCCTAAACCTTTTATAGAAATGTAATTATTCGATACATGATAAGTAATTTTATTTTTTACAGCTGTATTTGTAAATCTTTGAGTATTTTGAGATGGATTTTCAAATTCTGCACCCAATTCTACATATATTTGGAGAGTTTCATCGCCAGTCGTCTTCCATTTGTGGTATTAAAAAATTATTTTTGTGGGGATGTTTCATGTTGTTTGGTCTTTGTGAATGGAAAGCCAAGATGGTGGCCGACACGAATAATTCCGAATATCGATCGAACTTTGCTCAAACGTGCAATTTGCCCTACTAAAGTTAAAGAGAAAACAAGTTTATAAATTATTAAAAATTAATAATTTATTTGTATACTTGTACTATTTTTGAATCATTTAACATGATGGAACATATTTTTGAAGTCAGTTTTCATAATCTGCCTATGACTCGTTGGTTGAGACAACCTTGCACGCGAAAAAAAAATGGAAATGCCAAATGGACACACTGAACCGTAATTAATTTGTTTTCTGCCGCTTTCAATAGAAAACCATAAATTTTAGATGGATTTTCGACTTCTGCATCCAATTGTATAATTTATATGATGATGTTACAACCATGAGTGCCTTTGTGAATGGGAAACCCAAATTAGCGGCCGGTGTTTGACTATATTTCAAATCTTTGTGGAGTAATCATTGTATTCTCGTTAGCATACTTGTAAGTGTCCCGCCTGTGAAGCGGGAGCCCGGGGTTCTATTCCCCAGTGGGTATTTTTTTTTATTTTCAGAAATTTATTAGTGCTACAATAGAATCGATGGATCCAATACAGTTTCATCGCTAAACTTGCTCGAATTGTGGTTGAAAAACAGATTTTCTGCTAAGATGTGACTTTGTGAATTGGAAACCCACGGGTCATGGCGGCTGCGCATATCGACCGGACTACACTTTTGTAACACTCAAAACATGCAATTTGAACTACTAAAGTTAAAGTGAATACAATTTTTAAGATTAATAATAATTTATTTGTATACTTGTAATATTTTTAAATCTTTAAACATCACGGAACATATTTTTGAAGTCAGTTTTCATATGACCGTTTGAGACCATCTTGCACGCTCAGATCACTGGTGGAGGCAATGGACACACTGGAGAGCTCCAAAACCGTATGAGGAACATGAGAAATTGTAACTCTTCCCACCTTCACAAAAATGTGAATATCTTCACTTAGAATTGATCTACAGGCATCATTGAGGTACCATTAGATTTTGATTTTCAAGGCCTGTAAACTGTGGTAGCCTCATGAGTAAATACTCAAATTTAAAATTATGATGGGACACTCTAACAGCGCTCTCTTTCTTACATTCAATGATAGTGACTTCTTGCATAAGATACTCTTCATTTTCTTAAATGCAGCTTTTGCTTGCCCTATTCTGCTCTTTCTCTCTGTTGTGCATCTTCCATCCGATGTTAAAATTATTCACTTAGTTAAGAATTTTCCCTTCTATTTCCATTTCACATTTTCGTGTCACCTTTTTCTTTGATATCACTATTGTTTCTATCTTATTGCTATTCAAGGTGAGTCTGTTCTTTGCGCTGTCTGTTACTATAATGTCCAACCAATACTGCGTCGTCTGCATAGCATGTTGTTTATATTATAACCCCTTATTAATATTCCTGGTTTCTCTTTGATATCTTTCATTATTACTTCGCTATAGTGGGAGAAGAGATCGAGTGACAAGACACATCCCTGTTATACTCCTAGCTTTATTTGTTCATAATTGCCCTCTTAATTTTTCATTTTAATGGCTGCTACTTGGTTCCAGTAAATAGTCATTATTCTGAGATATTTCCCATCAATGTTAATATCTTCCAACATTTTAATCAGTTCATCGTGTTTTACTTTATCTTTTGCCTTAGTATAATCTATGAAGCATAAATATATGTCTTTCAGTCTCTACTGATCTTTCTGTTAGTGTTCGCAATGTATATATTGCATTATTTGTACCCTTTCCTTCCACAAATCCGTACTGTTCTTCACCATTTTCCATTTTTATTTTCTTTCTATATAATTCTAGTAGAAGCTTAGTGACATAGTTTATTAGGTTGAGTGTACGAAAATCGTCACATTCAATTGCTCCTGGTCTTTTTGTTATAGCTATAAATACAGATTTCAGCATATCACTTGGTAAATATCCACTGCTGTAGATATCATTCAACATGTTAGTTAATATGTCTACTTCAAATTCTCTCAGTACTTCTAATTCTTCTATTGTGATCCCATCTGGCCCAACTATTTGTCCTTTATGCATATGTTTGACAGCATCAGCGACTTCTTCATTAAGAATAGGTGGACTTTCTAAGTTACTTTCTTCTGTTAATTTTTCCCTTTCTCTGTCATATAATTCTCTTATATACTCATTCCACCTCTTCATTATAACATGTTCCGACAATAATATCTTTCCTGTCTTTGATTTTAAACACCCTGTATTTAATCTAACTTTTCTTCCCGTGAGCTTACTGATTTGTCTGTGCATAATTTTTTATCTTTAATAGAATTTAATTCAATTTTCTTACACTGCTCGTTTACCCAACTTTCTTTTTCTTTCACACATTTATCTCTTATTTCTTTATTTATCTTAGCATATTCTTGTTTGTCATTTCTGCTCTGTTTTCTTAGTTAGTTAGTTAGTTATCAGTTGGGGTATCTTCGTTGCACTCCGGACATGTCCATAGGTGCTCAGATCCTCCCCCCAGCATATGCATCAGCGTCCGGTGGCTAATAGTGCCAGTTCTGTGTTGGTTGACGAGGCGCTTTGTTTTCCCGATGTACCTCTCGCGTCTGGCTGTGCCGATTCTTACTCCCAGGTCTTTCATCCTGGAGAGCGATGTGGAATCACTGGCGTCAAAATCCTCTGTTCTCGCCATATCTTTAAGGGCGTTAATAACATCCGCACGATCCATGGGCTGGCCATCTACAGGGGGTGCAGAGCCAGCCAATTTATCAGCTCGTTCATTTCCCTCGACTCCCGCATGTCCCGGGACGAAGATGAAGGTGACTTTGCGGACAACAGACTTCCGCAGCGACTCAGTCCACTGTCTACGTACAGATCCAGCTTCGACCTTCTGAATCATGCTCATTGAATCACTTAGTACACACACGTTGGTATAATGCTGTGATTCCAGCCATATGAAAGCCTGTGTAACTGCCATCACCTCCATCGTCATGCTGCTCGTGGTCATAGAGTGGGCACCACTGGATTCTTGAACGGTTCGGCCCGCTGAACGGGCTGTAAATGCCCACGCACTTCTCTGCTGCTTTACAACAGATCCATCTGTATAGATGAGCACTTCGGGGCTATCTGAGTGATCATAGATGAGTGCGTTAACCTCTGCATTGACAGCGGCAGGGTTCTGCTCTCTGCACCGTCTGTCGAGTGTGATAATGCAGGAGAAGGTACACTTAAAAGCTGGAGGCACCGGCACCCATTCCTTGCCGGGGTTGATACTGGTAAGACTGCAGACCTGTCCGACGACATCTTCCGCCCGACCCATCCATGATTTGCCCCTCTTTAGCCTGTCACCCTTTTCTCTGAATACAGCGTCATGCAGAGGGTGCTGCTCATCTGCACTTATTTTTAAGTATGCACGAGCTCTCCAGATCTTGATCCTGTGTTCCATTGTCGGGAAGTCAAGGAGGTATCTCATTGCTACACAGCTGGTGTCTCTCGTGCAGCCCATGGCTTCGTTTTGTACCTTTTCAAGTCTTCCAATCTGTGTAGGGCTGACAGTGAGGATGGCCAGGGCATACTCGATGCGTGAAAGCACAAGTCCTTGGAACAGAAGTAATAGCAGTCTTTGCTCGATATTGGCAGTCGCCATGACTCTCATTTCTCTGTCTCTCTGTTTTCTTTTGTCCATTAACTTTAAGATTTCTTCTGTCATCTGGTTTTTCTTAGTGTTTTCGCTTCTCTCCAGTAATATTTCTTTGCTAGTTTGAATGTTGCGAATTACTTGCCAGGGTAACTAACGACGACTGCCTGAAACAGGCTAATGAAACTAGAACATTATATACAACAATAAGACAGAGACAAACATCTTTCTTCGGTCACGTGATGAGAAGAGAGGCATTGGAGAACATCGTAACAACTGGAAAGATTGAGAGGCAGAGGCAGACCAAGAGAAATGATGCTGGATGGATTGAGAAGGTGGCATGGAGGAATATCAGCAGCAGAGTTGATCCAGAAAACCAAAGACCGAGATCTATGAAGAGCCATGAACGACTATGCCAGCCGGCACGGCACTTGATGATGATGATGAGTTTGAATGGAATCCCTTAACATTTCCCGTTGTTTGTTTATACTCTGTATTTTAGCTATTGCATTGTACCTATTTTTCACAGTCACTCTGTATTGCTCTTGAATGTCTTCATCTACCTTCAAAACCTCTTTTTAACCATTTGTTTTCCTCTTTTCACTCTTACTTTTATTTGCCCACATAGTGGTACGTGATCACTATTACAATCAGCACAAAGCATCGTCTGTACCTTAATTAACGCATTAGTAAATAACTGGATAAAAAACACCATGGCAGAATTAATTATCTTATCTTCATTTACTTAACCACGCTCATCTCAATTACTTCCAGTTCTCAACAAATATTTTTAATACAGAGGAGATATTAATATTTTTTCACATTGTAGCCAAAATTTTATAATATATAAAGAAGAATTGCTGTTTATTGTTTACATCCATGCTCCATATGTTTTTACAGTTTCCAGTTTTTACTTACCTAACATTTTGAAATATAAGTCTAGTAATTAAACGAGACATTTGAATGGTTTTATTTACTTCTGATTGTCCTAATAGTAAACAGTAGCCCACAACTTTGTCGACATTGTAATAGTGAAAAACAATATAATAAAAAATCATGTACAGTCTCTGTTGATTTGAAGGTAGTAAAAATGTCATTTCCTGTGGTAGTTTAGGAAACTAGATTGGATCTTAGTTAATGACTTACTTTTACTTCATTTTATTACTTGCATGTTGATTGCTGTCGGCAGGAAATGGCTTGGTTCTGCAGCTCAGGATAATTATGTTGAGTTAACTTTGTGTTTAAAATGAAACATAAAGTCATATTCATTTACTTACAATATATTTATTTGTTTACTTACAATATAGTTTTATTTAAAGTATAGGATTCAGTGTTAAAATTATATTTAATATACAAAATACAGTGCAGACCTGATAAGGCAAACTCACCTGGGACCGAAGAAGTAGTTCTTATTATAAGAAATTCCTCTTATAAGAGTTCAAGCATATATTAATGCATTTACAATCTTCTTCTTCTTCTTCGTTCATCCGGAGTTTTTTTTCGGATGTGATTGCGTTGTGCCTGTTTACAGCAGAGCTGCGTTCTTGCGCCGTTAGGCCGACACATCCGACTTCTGCGGGCATTTGTTGACCGGGTTAACCTTCCCGGGATTTACAATCTATACCTATAAAAGGCAATGTGTATCCGGATGTATTTGATGCATTCGCGAACGGTCCATCCGATTGAGATGAAATATTCTACATGCTTTCTTTTCATTCCAACTGTCATAGTTTGTTAGTGTACAAACAGCTATTTACTTACTAAAATTTAATATTTTAATTTAAATTATCATTTATATATAGCGAGGGGATTTAACTCAAGAAAAGTTATATCAAGGGGCATAACTTTTAATAGTATTGCTATATATTTTATATATAGATTGTTGCATTGTTATCAAAGGTTTATAAACTCTTTTTCTACAGTTATTTATAAGCATGTGCGTTATAATAAATAATAATAAAATCTTTAAGGCATTTTCAAAGTTTTCATAAAAATAATGCATCTATTTAAATATTGAAAATTTTCTAACCCATCTTTTTATGTTCAAAGAAGTTATCTACAGTCATGTAGGTGATTCTTCTTCTGTGTTCATCCGGAGGTTTTTTCCCGGACGTGACTGCGTTGTGCCTGTTTATAGCAGAGCTGCGTTCTTGCACCGTTAGGCCGACACACCCGACTTCTGCGGGCATTTGTTGACCGGGTTACCCTTCCCGGATGTAGGTGATTAAAAACAGTTTTCATTAAAAATAATGGATGGTGTGTGGAAGGACATTCTTAAGTTAATTTTGTTTTTGTTCATACTTTATGCATAATATGTAAGTATATTTTGTAAGTTGTTTAAACGCATTGCACACCGATTCGACACACAAACGTCGTGTTAAACAGCCCTACACAAATACCATACACCCAGCATGCCTGTTAAAATACTAAAAGGACATTGTTTGTGTATACAATTAACGTTTTTAGTTGGCCGTGTGTGCGGTGTGAAAGAGAGCATATGGTGTGTGGAAGGACATTCTTAAGTTAATTTTTTTTTTGTTATATGAATTTAATGAGACGCTCCCCGCCAGGGGCTGGGCGAAGCCGCGCCGGGTCAGATAGACAGACAGACAGACAGATAGTTGGGGAACGGGAGCTTATATGACTACTTATACGAATTAAATAAGATGCTCCCCACCAGGGCCTGGGCGAAGTCGGGTCGGACAGACAGATAGATCCCCGCCAGGGCCTGGGCGAAGCCGGGCCGGGTCAGCTAGTGTACAATAAAATATTGTTCTTCACAACAGAAATTTGCCACATCCAAGATCTCCTTAAGCAGTTTGCACTGTATCTAATATACACAGATATCTTCAAAAATGAGATAATCTAACACTGATTAGATGTATCTTATTTCTGTTAACTCCTTTTGGTTCACATCTTTGTATTTGTGTACGACCCTTTTTTGTCTTCATCATTGCGGCACATCTTTTATTTCTTTGTTTGTCTCTCTTTTTTTTAAAAAGTTATCTAGTTTTCAACATATGAGAGTTATCTACATTGGAAGTTTGGCAATTTTCAGTGTTTGATTGTTAGTTTCTTGTGTTTGTATCTATATGCTTTGTGTGTCGGAGTAAACTAATGGACTGGTCTAAGTCTAGACTCTTGTATGCCATCTACTAGCATTATTATATTAATTTTATGGCACATATTCGTAAATCATTGTTCAAATATATATTTGCTGTAAAATTAATCTCTTTCTCTCTTTCTTTTATGCGCACACACACCCACACAATGCTAAAGATCTTGAGTAAATATATGTACTTCAAGTATCATATCTTGTAAATATAATTTTTTGATAGCACACCTGCAAATTAAGAATTTATATTTTGTTACGTTTCCTTTTGTGTGTGTGCTGGGGGAATATGGTGAGGTTGGTTCTATAATAGTTACTGCTATTGGGGTGTGATGAAGTGTTAGGTCATAGCATATTCAAGGACATGAGGTGGGTGTGGCTAATTCCCTTCCTCTTCATCTACCTTCCTCGAAAATTGTACTGTGCCCATTTTTGTTTGGCTAGTTTGATCCCAGAGCCATCCATCATGTGCCATACCGATAAGCGTGGGCGATAATGTTTCACCATCTCACTCGATCACCAGAGTCGTGGATCAGCTCCATGTTTCTGTCTCGACCATGCCATGTGGCAAAGCCATCAAGGTATTTACTTCTTGGTCTTCCCCTTGGCCTCTTCCCTTTGATCTTGCCAATTATCACCAAGTTCTCCAATTTATTTTCTCTCATAACATCCCAGAGTCACACTGGTCAGAAAAAAATAATCTTGTCTCTGCTGGAGATTAAACCTGGACCACTGTCTTGGTAAGCGAAAATACTAACCACTATACCACTGCATTGATTGGTAATTGACTTTTAGCTTTCTGAGTTAATTAAATCTCCCATATTCCATTATGTGCAGGAAAGAGTAAAAGCTGTGTAGAAGAAAGCAGGCAGATAACATAAATGTCTACGATTTGTATTGTTTCTAATTGAGTGTCTGCAGAGAGGAATTTCTTGAGGCCTGGAGCATACAAGCCACATGCACTGGCGGTTGCCATACAGTATACAGGCTAGGTTTTTTATCTTACACTGATACACCAGAATCCCTTGCCTCACCCAGGATTAGAACCTGTCTCATCAGAAGTGGGAAACAACCTAACCACTCGTTCACCTGCTCCTCTCTTCATGTTCTCGATTGAAAGTTACATCAGTCCCATAACATCTTGTTTATTGGTTACAAACAGCATAGAATCTATAGTAATTTTGAAAATAACATGTTCGCTGTCTTTGTTACCTAGCTACTGAATGAACAGTGTAAACAGTTTTATCTGAAGGTATGTTTTAAAATCGTAACCTTTTCTGAATAATTAACATGCATTATTTTCGTTCTCTTTTTTTCCCATAGGGCTGTGATTGCTGTACGACATTAAACTAGAAGACAAACGTGCATTATGTTCTCAATTAACTTTGATGAGAGGAAACGGATTTGAACTATACAGAATCATATCAGCAACATGGCAGACAACTGTGATGAGGCATTACAGCTCCACATTGAGTTTAGGGAGGGTGTGGAAGGAACTGATGGGGATGTAATAATAATTTACAATTATGATGGTGCTGAGTTGACTCCGGAACTGCTAGCGCAGACACTAGAAGAACTGTCTGCACAAACTAGCCTACGTAAAAATGTTGCAAAACAGAATCAGCTTGTTGGTCAGCAATCAAGTGCACATGTTGGATATTTGGAAGATCAAATCAAAGCAGAAACTAGTTCCCAGTTGGACTCTGGATTTATACCTATGTCTACATTCGGTATTGAAAACCAGCATGACAATGAAGGCAGCTCATGTGGTCCACTAACTGAAGAACAATGCAGGCAGTTAAACAGTATCAGCTCAGAGCTTAATGTAGACATCACCAGAGTGCAAGAAGAATTGAGTAGTGGGAACATAATCTTGAATGTTTCAGAGCAAAATCAGCTTGTTGATCAGCATTTAACAGATCAGATCAAAGCAGCAACTAGTTCCCATATGGACTCTAGATTTATGCCCACGAGTACATTTAAGATCATTAACCAAAATGACATTGAATCTGGCTCTTTTGGTTCACTAACTGAAGAGCAAAGTGGGCAGTTAAATAGTATCAAATCGGAGTTTGATGTAGAAGTGGCAGGCGTACAAGAAGAATTGAGGAGTGGAAACGTGTTCTTGAAAGAAATTAAAGATGAAATTTTGACAGATATTACTGACTCTGTTAATAAAAAGTGTTCTGATAATCCATGTGATGATGTGCCAAATATTGCCATAATAGATCCCAGTAGTGTAAAAGCAAAGATGGTCTCCTTTGATACATCAGATGAAGAAGATGGAGATCAAGATCATTCATGTGACAAATGTAGTTTTGTGTCATGCTGTGGAGTTGGAGCTACAGAGACACAAAAAGTTTGAACATAAAGTGGCAGAACCATTTGTTTGTCGCCATTGTGGCAAAGCATTCAGAGTGGAGCTAAGTTTGGAAGTTCATAAGATCGCTCATTCGAAAAAAGCAAAGTCTCAGTTGTCCAAGTTTGACCCTGGATTTATTCGTAAGGTGATGAAGTTTTTTCTCCTGTCCCTTGTGTGACTTCCAGTACCAGCGGAAGATTCAGCTGAGCAATCACATGAAGACATTACATTCAGAAGAAAACTACATGATTTGTCTGCAATGTCCATTTTCATGTTTGACGCAGGAGGGTCTGGACTCTCATACTTCTTCTTCTACTCATGATGAAGATAAACGGGCGCTTTGTCCTCTTTGTGGAACTGCCACCAAAGATATCCGCCAGCATTTAAAAAGAACACACAATGATGAGCGTCCTTTCTTGTGCAGTGAGTGTGGCTTTAAAGCAAAGACTGCCACAAATTTGAGCACTCATATGATTATTCATGATCCTGTTAAAAGAGTGACTTGCAACCTTTGCCAGTACAAGTGTCGCACTAGAGACCAACTAAAGAGACACCTTGTTAAGCATTCAAGTGACAAAAACTTCCAGTGCTCCATCTGTAACTTTGCATGCAAGACTGGTATGAGTTTGAAACGGCACATGCAGATTCACCAGACCCCCAACAAATATGTATGCTCTGTGTGTAAGTTTACAACACATGATAAATTGTTGCTGCGTCAACACAAGTCTCAGGAGCATATTCTTAAAGCCTCGCATAAATGTCAGGAATGTAACATTGAATTTGAGAGGGTTGCAGAGCTAAAGAAACATGCTTTGGCAGTTCATAAAAGTGATAAGATACATTTCTGCTCTTATTGTGACTTCTCAGGTGAAACAATCACTGATCTTCGAGTCCACATGCAGTCTCACTTTGGTAAATTCTCTTACACCTGTTCTCATTGTGGATACATGTGTAGGTTAAAAGCTTCATATCGGAGGCACATGGAAAGGCATGAAAAGGTCAAGAGATTTGCTTGCACTTTGTGTGACTACTCCTGTGTGGAGAAGTATGACTTGCGGAAGCATTACACACACAGACACTTCTGATGAGAAACCACTGGCATGCCCATATTGTAGCTATAAGTGCAAGTTTAAACCTCGGCTCAATAATCACATAGCTTATGTGCACAGTGATGTTAAGCCCTTCTTTTGCAAACAGTGTCCATATGCTGGCAAATCTGCTGAGAACCTGAAGAAACATATGGTGAACCACGGTGTAGTAGTTAAGGCCATTCAGTGTGTATTATGTGATTATGCCACGGCTGAAAGAACTAAACTGAAACGCCACATGCAAGTTCACGTGAAGAAGGCTATATTCCAATAGCGTAATTATTTACACTACAGTGAAGCTGGGGTGTGTAATATTCAGTTATTTTACAGTTGTTCTGTTAGTGCCTTATGTCTGTGTAACTGGTGATGCTGCATGTTATTTTATGGAGTTAAAATCGAAATAGTTTGTGTTGATTATTATGATCTCTAGATTATGACTGTTGAAGTGGAGAATTGAGTCTGGAGCTGGTGTCAATGACTGCAAATTGTGGCGGAGTTAATAGGAACTGTGCTGATAATGTAATGAGCGTGGTAGGATGAGGGTTCCACACCTGGGCTCATCATTTGCTAAGTGAGGGAAAGATTGGTCATCTATGCATGCAGTCAGCCTTACAAAATTTGTTGGCACTTATGTATGGATTTGTCCCAAGCGAATTAACGTTTATTCTTTATCATAAATCGTTATTGTTAAAGGCTGAAGAGTGGCAGGTAGAATTATTTTGTTTTATAAGAGTGGAGCATTGTTCTTGTGTTCCAATTGTAGGTTATTTATTGAGGCAATTTTTTTAGTGATCCAAACAATTGAGCATTGTTTCCCCATTATTACCAGAATTCAGGAAATTAGTCATTGTGTAATCCCTATCAGAAGTGAGTTATAGGGATGTTGTGATGGAAGCTCGAACACACTTCGTTACTGTTTTCAGCGAATCATGGAAGCACAGCATAAATACTCTGGGCTGTCCATTCATTTTGAGGATTTTATTTGCCTTCACCTGTTGCCTGAAGAGTTGTTTTGAAAGTGATCAATTGCCAAACTGGTCAGGTGGCACTTCACTTTTGATATAAGTGGTTTGTGTTGATCTGTATACGTGTCCATTTTCTGTCTGATTTATAGGCCTTCATTATGGCACATGCACATTCTTCTAGAACCTTTATATTCAAAAGCCTACTACATTCTGGATCAGATGTGTGTCTGGCTTTTTGCATATAGTCTTTGAGTGTTCCTTGTATTGTATGTTTTAAAATGGTGGTTAAAAGGCAAGAGTATTGACCTTATTGTGCTTAATTTGTATCCTATCTGGCATGATCTCTCTCTGCAGATGATCAAACCACATGCTGAAAGTGTCACGCAGAGCATGGCACCTTAAGTTCTGGCAATGACAGAGGTCTCAGAAAAAATTGTCCCTGGTGTCTGAATTTTCAATCATTTTCTTAGCCCATTTTCCACCAAAAATATTCTGGTTCCTGAGAAATATGGTGCTGATGTTGGATTATGTTTAGTTTTCTTCTACTTCTGCATTAATATGTTGAATTAACTCATGTTGTCTGTGTTAACTCTTAGTATACTGCAAGCCACATGCAGTGGTACATAGATATTCTTCTTGCCACACGAATATTTGAAAATTGCACAAATTTTAATATTTATTAAAACTGGCATTTTGAAAGTTTTCTTGTGTTTTTATCAGTGCATGAATTTTCATTATTTGTTAACATTCACTCTGTCAGTCTTTAACTATCTGTTCAGAGGTGGGGTGAGTCTCTGTTGAATTGCTTTAGTCACCATAGTTATATCTCACTGGGGCTGGCCTGTTGCTGTTGTGCCTACTCATAGTTCCCACATCAGGGACACATTTTCCACTTGTTTTTACTTTCTCCACAATACCACACATCTGTCTTGTCATTTTATAGAATAAATGGTGTTTAGAGTCTGCAGAGTGTGGCCAGTTCTCAGACTGAAGATCATCATCAGCATGTACCATGCTGTTAATAATAGGCAGTCATGGTTTGCCATCTCACTCAATCACCATTCTTGGGTTAGGTGTTCTTGTCTCAATTATGCCATATGGCCAGACCATCTAAGATATTTATTCTCTACCTTTCTCTTGCTCTTTTTCCCATCGATCTTGTCAGTTATCAATAAGTTTTTCAGTTTATTTCTCCTCTTAATGTGCTCAAAAGATGTTGACTGTATCCAATTTCTCAAATCAGTTTTTGGTTTTCATTTGTTTCTTGTAGGACTAGTTCATTGGTTTTTCTGTCTATTCATGGTATTCTTTGCATTTTTCTCAGATACCGCATTTCCACTGCCATTAAATATTTCTCTGCTTGTCTACTTATTGTCCACATTTCACATCCATATAACAGTATAGGTTTTATATTGCACCTCAACACTTTCTCATTGCAATTGACAGCTTTTTATTGGTCGGTATGTTTTACATCTTGTAAAAGGCTGCCTTAGTGATTCAACCTGAAGATATTGATCATTATTCTAGATTTACTCGGTTTTTAAGCACGTTTACCGATTTTAAAAAATGATTTACATAAGATAAATACGGCTGTGGTTTCCTCTTGCCTTCTTCCAAGAAAAGAGACAGGTAAAGAGAATTCTTTACAGTCTTTCATAATGGCATGAGAAAATGTCAGTACATTGGATTTACAGTGCTCGTAAAGTATTGATTTTTTAATGACTTAAGCAGTATTGTAATTCATGGCATGGGAAAATGTCAGTACATGAATTGATACATTCTGTTGGGGATCATGAGATGTGGAAAAGTATGATCGCACACACCATTCAACAAGGCACCTGATAAAGATGATGATACTAATACAATCAGCCCACGCTTTGTGCTATTTATAGAGGTGTGATTCCATCCCTGGTTCCCGCCATGAGAGTTGTAATTATTATCCTTTTTTCAGCACAATGTAACACGCTATTGTTAAGACAGCCAGGTGCCAGTGAGTCAGTGACTAATAGCAAAGGATTAATTTGCTTCTGACATATATATATTTCTTGAGTTTGTGACTAATGTATGGTTGCATTTCATGGAAGGATGCTTTCTGTGAAATGTGGCCGCTGGTTTACAATGTCTGAACTTAGTGCAGTTTGTGACTGATTTGTGTATTAAAACTGATGCAACTATTATAAGATTGCAGCAGTGTTCTTGTGTTCCAATTGTAGGTTATTTATTGAGGCCATTTTTTATGCGATCTAAACAATTGAGCATTGTTTCCCCAGTTTACAGCAGAGCTGCAATACTTGCGCTGTTCGGTCGACACATCCGACTTCTGTGGGCATTTGTTGACCAGGTTAACCTTCCAAAATGTTTCAAAGGACATATGACTCTCACTCTGACTAAACTAAAAGCTAAAACCATCATTTCTCTTTTGGTTTAGTCACTATTTCACTGAAATATGTTGAATGTTGTGCTAGATCCGCATTCTCAATTGCCACTGGGTTATAGTCACTGGTGTGACCTATTTTAGTGTGATTGTAAGCATTTTATTGTCAAGAAGTTGCCGGAATCATTTACATTGCATTGAAATGCCCTCTTGGTATGTATTGGTGAGGGGGAGGGATCTCATTAACAGATGATATACCTAAAGTACATGGAGAAAACAGACCCAACCAAGGCTTAATCCCAGCTAGTCCATAAGTGCTGTACTGAATCATGACCTGGTGACAACCTGACAAGCTTCTTCACAATATGTGAAGTTTCAGCTACCAGTCTTGCATACCCCACTGGTTTGTATGCTTGTAGAAGAGGGAAATGAGAGTTCTGTAACATCAGCTCCTTGGAGATGGTACATGAGTGCTGAATTGGGAGGAGTCTCCACACCTGCAATCCGACAGAAGCCACCTTGTTTCAGGGCTCAAACAACCTGAATGCCAATACAAGGACTTAAATAAGCACTTGGTCTTCAGGAGCTCTCCCCCAGGAACCAACCAACTAAGCAAAGTTGGTCATAATTAAATGTTTGTAAAACAACTGACATTCTAATGCTGCTCTAAAACACAATTAACAGGTATTTTGCTGTCCTTCTCCCCCCCCCCCCCCCTCCTCTCCCCCCCCCCCCCCCCCCCCCCCCCCTTTATTAAAAAAAAAAACTAAACCAGCCATATAAGGAAATAATAATCATTCTGTTTGTGGTGTTATGGAAAGAGAACATCTGGAATAAATGCAAGATTGACATGAGTAATATGTAGACAGAAATCTACAAATACTAAAGTTAACTGTCTTATATGTGAGTATTTGATTCTGCATCATTGTGGCTTTTTAAAAATTGATATGATACTTACTGATAGTGATAAATGTAAACCCTCGGCAGATACTGCTTTTGGGATATGAAGGTTGGGCCTTCGTGTATTCAGGGCCACAGCATATGGGGTGGCCTTCTTCTGTGTTCATCCGAAGAGTTTTTCGGACATGATTGCATTGTGCCTGTTTACAGCATAGCTGCGATACATGCGCCTTTCGGCGGACACATCCGACTTCTGCGGGCATTTGTTGACCAGTTTAAACTTCCTGTGTATATGGGGTGGCCAATTCTCTTCCTCATCATGTTTTCTTTCCAGAAAATTCATATTTCATTTCTTAATAATTCTCTAGTGCTACAATTTATGTTATTCTTCTTCTTCTTCAGCGTTCCGAGCCATTGAGGTTCTTTGCTGCAGATACAATCCGTCTCCATTCGTCTCTCTGGTTGACCTTCTCTTGTCAGTCGATTCCAATATGTAATATTTTAACTAAAATAATCTTCAAGGAAGGTGTATTAAAAGTTACCGTCATTGAAAGTGTTTCATCCCTTGAGCTGGTCCTGAAGCTTCCTGATCACTCCATTCCATACTTGTCTTGTGATGCTCTCTTTAATTCTATGCATGTTGCATTGATATGTGCATGCCAGTTAAATGGAAAACAGGACTCGCTCATGGCCAGCAGGCAGCATGCTTGCTATCAAGAGCCAAAATTCTGTACATTTTCCAACATTTTGAAATTCCTCCCCGACAGTCTCTGTCATATAGGAAATGAAGGCATATTCAGGGAAATGAGTATGGCCGACAAGGCCTATCCGATACATGATAGTTATTTTTTAAAAGCTTCAATGTGAGAAAGGAACCCAGATCACTATTAACCCAGTAAACTAACTATTAGCTTATCATCATTTTAGCCCATGGACTAGTCATACTAGCCATTAGCTCATCATTTTAGCCTTGGGTTGATTATACTAACCATTACCTCATCCTTTACCATTTTAGCCCTTGGGCTGATCTGATTAACCATTGACTCATCATCAGTTTAGCCCTTTGGATTGTCGTAAAGCTTCCTGATCATTCACTGTGAGTTACTCTCTTTATTTCCATATACAGTGGTATCTCGGGTTACGAACTTAATTCGTTCCAGAACTCGGTTCGTAACCCGAAACATTGATTTCAATGACATAAAGACAATCCTTTTCAAGATGAAAGAATCAGTTCTTTTTTATTGACATCCGGTCATTTAGCTGACAAAATGCAAAGAATACATGTACTTCACATTTTAAATAAAGAGAACTGAAAACAACCAAATGAATTAAATTTAAAATTAAAAAGAGATTTAGTCTATCTTTATTACCAGGGAAATGTGTCACTTGTTTTGTTATTCTGAATCATTAGTTTCAGGAGCATCTTGTCGCTGTTGCTTGGCAGCCGACTGGGAATCTTTCTGCACCAAGAAACTATTAAGGGAAATTTGTCGCTTCCTTTGCTGGAGAATCTTTCTGAAGTGGGCCATTGTGTTATCATTCATCACATAAAAGGGCATAGGGCTTATTAGCAACAAGTTTGTTTGGATGATTGTTCACAATGAAGTCTTCGACGTCTGCCCACTTGCTAGCAAATTTCGTTAATCCTGGCAGTTGAAATGGTCACTGACTCCTCATCATTGGACTTCTGCGCCTCCTTTAATGTCTTTAGCTGTTCATTCTGCAGATCCACAAGCTCATCTGTAGTACTGTTTGTACTATACATGATCGTTTGTCTCCAATGTTACACCTTGCTCTCTCTCTCTCACTCGCCTTCGTTTGTAACCCGAGGCACTGTTCGTTACCCGAGACATAAAATTTTCGAAGTTGTTCATAACCTGAGGCATTCGTAACCGAGGTACCATTGTATGTCTGCAATGTTAAGTCAATGCATGCTTATATTGTAAATGGTGTTCTTTGTCTATCCTGTCATTTTTTACCTAGTATTGTGTCCTTTAATACTCTAACTTGCATGGCCAATAGTGACATAAACAGCCTTGCAAAGTAATCTGTGGCTTAAGGACAGTGAACACATTTTCTCAATCCCAACATAACTGATTCAAAGGCGGCAAGGCAATGTGGAAATAAATCAGTTTGTATTGATTTTCACAATTTCTTAAAATTACTTGTATAACAGCAGCCAAATCGATGCAGTCTTGGTTTGGCCTGTTTAATATAAAAATCTGGACACCTGGAAAATCAGGGCTGGACAAAGAAAGACTGGCAGCCGGTTTGTGAAGTCGAGAAATGTGAGTTCTACCCTGTCTTGGTGGGTTGCGAGAAATCTTCCCATGTTGATAAGTGAACAACCTATGTCTTAGGCGAGAACCAAGTATTCAGCATTCTTGGATTCTTGGTGGGGTAGTAATTTGTGTCACAACTCTTGTTTTTGTCACGTCTTAGGATTTATGTTGTGTAACTTATGGTTTTGTAGTGCCTTATTGTTGTCGGTGTCAAAGTTCTTTATTATGTCAGTCTAACCAGCTATTGTTTGGAACACCTGTGTTGTGGTACTTGGTGTACCCTGTTGTCTTTAAGTTCTGTCGATTTGTTAGGGGTTACCCACTGTTGTTGTTTGATACATACAGTTGTCTGTTGTATCTGCTATTGAACATCACTGTGTTATCCAACATGTTCTGTTAGAACTAATAAATAAAGAGCATGTTTATGTGCAGTTGAGGGCGGTGTGAGGTTCTCTCTCCTTTTACTACTTCTCTTCTTTGGCCGTAACAAAGTCAAAAGTTACTCGCTACCTCTTAGCACCGAAGCAAAGGAAACATTGTCTTTCCCTTTTCTTTTCCCCTCGGCTACACTTAGAAAACCATAAACAGCAATGGCAACAATATGCTAATGGCAATTGTGACGTTCTGTAAAATAACATGCAACTATTTCTTTTTTAAAAGACAGCATTTTGAAATTAGTGCTTCATGTACAGAAAACATAATATTGTCATTCAAACTTATGAAATGCCACTTTTTAAAAAATATAAAATGCAGCAATAACAAACATGAATAAAGCAATGAGTTCATCTGTATTAAAAGTCTCATATTTCCCAACAGCGCATCTTACCTTCATTACAAACCAGAGGCTTTTCGGTTCTGTGAAAACACCTGTTGTCTTTGGTTAAGAAAACATGCAATACTCAGAAATCTGCTGGGAAAGTCATGTTGGCCATCTTTTAGGATATCAAAGGTCCTATATTGATACATTTCCAGGAAATAGGTGATACTATGATGAGTGCTCAATATAGTGAAATGCCTGTTGTATGATTAAAATGCTAAGGACATCTCTCAAAAGGAATATTGTTGCTGCATGACAGCACTCGCCCTCATAGGACGGTGGATACACTACATGCTGTGATATTTGAGGTCTTGAGACATTTGACATACAGTCCAGACTTGCTGCCATCAGACTTTCACTTGTTTGGACCCTTGAAGGAACATTTGCAGGTTCACATGTCTACAGATGATTAGGTAGTGGAGGTGGTGCAAAATTGGTTTACGGCCAAACCCAAACACTTATTCCTAGAAACATCAACAAGCTAGCGGACAAATGAGTTGCCAGACAGGAAGGAGGCTTATATTCAGAAATTACACTCTAACATTTCTGGTTTGCACTATTGTGAAAAAGGTATATTTTTTAAATTCCTGTTACTGAATGATTTACCCTTGTGTGGGTGTGTGTGTGTGTTTATATATATATATACATGTGTATGTGTTTTATAAAGAGTTTCCTTAAAACTACCCCACATTTCACTTGCTGTACAATTTTCTGATGTACCAGTGAAAACGTCTTCAAGTTGCTGTTGGAACTCAAAGCACTTATCAGGATCGTGGGTGTTAATAATATTAATCCTGGGGCTAGATTTGGTCTCGGTCTAATCCTTGCAGCAACCAAAGAATGATCCTATCACAGTCAGGACTGTGGTAACTTCGAGTTAATGATGTATGGTTCAGATGTCTCTGTGTGATGATGAAGTCCAGCTGATGCCAATGGCCGGATTTTGGATGTTTCCGTGTGACCATATGCAGCTCTTTTGTTTTAAAAAAGGAGTTTGTAATACATAGGTCATTTCTGGTGCAATGCTCCAGCAGCCTTTGGCCGTTTTCATTCATGCGACTAATGTTGTATTTTCCAAGGCACACTGGCCATGAACACGAGTCCTTGCTCACACGAGCATTGAAATCACCGAGCATATAAACGTAGTCGGATTTTGGAACTGCCTTGATCACAGAGTCTAACTCCTCATAGAACAAATTCTTCATATCATGGGAAGTGAGTGTCGGTGCATATGCAGTGATAATGTTGGCAAAGCCACGAAAGGCTGCCAAGCGCAGAAATAACAGTCTTTCATTACCCCCAGCTAGAATTTCAATCATTCCCAGTAGTGAATTCTTCACTGCAAAGCCCACACCATGTTGCCTTTTTTTCTGCCTGCTCTCTACCCTTTCAAAAAAGGTGTAATTGTTTTCCCTGAGTGACCCTTCCTCAGCGAGGCGAGTCTCCTGCAGGCCAGCAATATCATTGTTAAGACGACTGAGTTCGGCATCAATCACAGCCGCTTTTCTCACATCGTCAATATTCGTCAGGTCAGTGGACACATGGCTCTTACGTTCCAGATTGCAAGCCGTAGCTTGAGGTTTCCATTTTTCTTTTTATTAATACCTGGTGCATTGGTTTTACAGCCTGCGATTCAGATTTTATCCTAGCCCCAAGCACCCATTGAAGCAGACAGGTTGTGTGGTATCAGCACCTAACTGGCCAGGGGCTGCCCAGCTTGAGGCGGGCGGTGGCTGATCAGTGACACCTGTAGGTGTCTCCCACCGTCAGAGACAACCCATGGCGCCCCATATCTATGCTAAATGACAAGGACTTACAACCCGTAACTGCTACCTCTCGCTTTGATTCCGAGACCGGTTAAGACCAGGGATTGAGTTAACCTCTCCATAGCACAAAGCCTGGTCTAAAATATAGAGACCATATGTTTCCCATGCAGCATGATCCTTCTCTTGGCCTGCCTAGTTCACTCCAGAGGAAAGATAACAGCAATACATCTGGAACAAGACGAGCTGCAGAAGCTGCCACATCAGCAAAGCAATGCTCTAACTGTCGGCCTGTCGGAGCTTAAATCCTAAACCAGCTGCCAACCAAAGCTTAGGGCCTATATATAACTTGCTGCTTATGAAGACCATGGCCTTGGGTCAATTCCTAGAAGTTGTGGAATTCTTTCTGTGTGTGGTTGTGGGGTCGACTCTTCATTGAAATGAAGTACGGGTAAATTTTCTAAGAATAAAAGTCAGAGGAAAAACTGGATGGCTTTCTCTTCCCTCCCAATCTCCCCGCCCCCCCCCCCCCCCCCACACACACACACACACACACACACACTTCGATTTACAGTGGCCTAGAAAATGTAAAGGCTTAATATCACACCAACAATATGTATTATGTGAAGACTTTTACCGTTATCTACATGTACATCTATTAGTGGTCTTCCTCTCTCATTCCTCCGCTTAATTTCGTGTTCCCGCACAGACTATCTTTCATGCACACATAGTGATAAGGTTGCTTCACATTCAGTTCATTACGGGAAATTGTTTACTTGCTGAGTTCATTCATGTAGCTTTCTCCCGTTGTATTCAGTTACACAAGTTATGCTGCTATCATGATGCATCCTGATTTGTGAACGGTGATGGTCTCTTAACATGCTTTTATATATTTACTATTGAAGTCTGATGTGTTGTGCCCCGTGTTTAACAATTTACAAAACAATGGACTGCCAAATTAACCAACACTGATAACCACTCATAAGGAAAAAGAAGTGTATAAAAAAACTGAATAACATTTATCTTCTTCGTTCCTTTTTCGTCGGGAAACACGCCACACTTAGTTACAAACCACTCTCAGAGATCAGGCTGCACTCAGAGGTGTTTCCTACTTCGGCATGCATTTGTGTAAATGTATATCATCTGTACTAGGGGTGTGGAATGTCCGGCCTGCAGGCCATGTAATACCCGTGTGTTCATTTGGTTTGGCCTGCCAATGCAATTTGAATTCTATAAACATTACATAAGCAGTCATGGATTTTCAGTTTTGAGGAGTATTGAAATATGCAGTTGTGTTTGGAACAACTTGCTGCATCATGCAGTTCTTTTCAAAATGACCATCGCAAAGGGTTAACTGCACTCCAGACTGACTGACGCAAACTTTAAAAAGCAGTTGCGAGTAGCAACATCATCAGTACCAGATAACATCACACGCATCACCAAAGAGAAACAGTTCCAGCCTTCACATTAAAAGTTGGATGTCCTTTATAGGACGTCACAGTCAACTTCAAAATTTTTGGCTGTTTGTGATCTTTTGACAAGTTTACGTTCAGTAATTTGTCATTGCTTTCTGAACGACCAGCTCCATACCATTTTATATTTAAAATTAAAAAAAAAAAAAAAACCTAACGCAAGGCCGTCTGTTGCAGCTGTGTTTCGACCACGGTATGCGGGATAACGAACTGACAACTGCGTCCGTAACCCATTCGCCACCGTCATATTAAGGGCGAGGTAATTAAATGTTTGACCAGATGTAGCAGACTGATTTTTTTTTAAAGTTGAAAATTTTGCATGAGCCGCGAATTATGTTATAAATATCCAAATGACCCATGTAAGAAATAATATGCTTCCTAACTCTGCTCTAGACCGACTCCATTCAAGGTTAAAAAAGTTATTTGCTTATCCTTTACAGGACGTAGCAGTCAACCCCAGAATTTTTTGGTTGTTCTTGATTTCTTGGCAAGTTTACATTCAGTAGTTTACCATTGCTTTCTGAACGACTGGTGCCCATACCATTTCATTGAAATAGAAACAACGTAAGGCGTTCTGCTACCAAATCGCCCACAGTTGTGTTTCGAACACGGGTATGCGAGATTACGAACTGCGTCCGTAAAGCCTTCGCCACGGAGCTTGGCAATTCGGGCTCTAGTCTAATCATGCGTAGTTTGCTTTCCCAAGAATCTTGCCAGGGCGACCCACCCTTGACGACACCTATGACGCAAACAAGGTAGTGATTATATATAACACTGTTAACAGAATTTCGAGGGTAAGTTAATAAGTAAGTCACATATGGCTGTAGAAAAATAACTAAATATGATAACAACTTGAAACCAGTTTATTTTTATACATACATTGTCCCTTTATTTCTCAATATAATTTCCACCAACATCGATGCACTTATCCCATCGTTTTATCAGTTCTCCCAAAAACTCTGCAAAGAACTGCGTGCTTCTTTTTCCATTGACCTGCTATCCCACAGAACTGTGTGATTTACTAAAATTGACTCACCCTCATACCCTTTTCTACCCAGCTGTGCACCGCTTTACGGGAAATCGCTAGGGGCTAAGTCCACTGAAATCCACCTTGGCGGGAGACATTTCGCAAATGACGCCGAAGTTGAATGTGAAGTGAAAATGTGGCTTAGAAAACAGAGCACGCATTTATATGAAGCTGGTTTGGGTGGACTGATAAAACGATGGGATAAGTGCATCATTTTTTCTTTTTTTTTTAAGCATCAATGTTGGCTGAAATTATGTTGAAAAATAAAGGGACAATGTATGTATAAAAATAAACTGGTTTCAAGTTGTTACCATATGTAGTTATTTTTCTACAGCCATTTGTGACTTACTTATTAACTTACTCTCGTATGTGCGTTTCTGCATGTATTATAAGGCGAGCTATTTCTTATAAACAAACATTATTTTATTTCAATCATTTGGACGTTATTGGTACAAGAATCCCGATATGTCGTATCAGTAGTTCTGGTTTCTGACATACACATCCCCAGAGAATTTCCTTTAGTCACGACAAACTGGCAAGGCATACAGTAGAAAAGCCTACGAAAACGTGTGCGCACCGCCGTGATCTTGAATGCATAGACAACTGGAGTAATGAGACTGTTCAGGTAGGCCGTGACGCTGGCATACATGAGTATGTTGCCTTGCTCCACCACTGTTTTGTGTCTGAGGTTTCCGCACACAAACATGAGCAGCACAATACCTGGGAATAAATCGATAACAATTTTAGTCGTTATTTTATTTGTGGGCTTCGCTAATGGTTTTTAACACAATAGTATCATCATCATGTCCCATGTACCTCCCGAGCAGTGTTACTCCACGGACATATGACCAGTTGTCCTTTATAAGTTCGACCGTTGATTTTCTTCCGTGCTATTCTGCCAATCCGTGTTTTTGTTAATAAATTATAGTTAGTATACATATACGTTTCTTTATAGATCCTCGGGGGGGGGGGGGGGTGAAAAGAGGTGCAGTAGTGTCCGATTTCAGCATGCATTTGTGTGAGGCTTGCTACCTCCGGGGGTAGGGTTTCTTTCTTAACAATTCTCTCATGGCCTACTCTGTGTGACTTCCACTTGCAGTGGGATATTTAACGTATGTGTACAGCTTGGGCATGAGACCTCCTGTTATTCGCTCTTATCTTATCGGTATATGTGGAGGGCGTCGCTATATCATTAGATACTACTGGTTCTTGGGAAAATTGCCAGCCCTGTGCTGAGGCCGTACACGCTACCTTCTGAATTGAACACCATGACTTCTCAACCACAGCTTCTCTCTCTCTCTCTCTCTCTCTCTCTCTCTCTCTCTCTCTCTCTCTCTCTCTCTCTCTCTCTCTCTCTCTCTCTCTCTCTCTCTCTCTCTCTCTCTCTCTCTCTCTCTCTCTCTCTCTCTCTCCAACCCCTCAATACATGTGTTAATACTTAACTAGACTAAATAGTCGTTATTTAATGTTACACACGCACGCACACGCACACACACACACATTATGGCTGCGACCGACAAACACATCAGGTATTTGTAGCGTGGATCAAGTGTTGTTGCAATCTGTAGTATTTCAATACTTGTCATATTAGCTACACGTTCACTGAAGTCATTAAGAGTTGCTGCCTTAAATGTAGCTATGTAGCCCGGATCATCATCGTGTACAGTCATATGCTTTGTCAACAATCATAGCAGTGGCTATACACCTCCATGAAACATAATCTTGACCGCCAAGCAGGACCGTGGTCTGGTAGAATAAGTCCAAAACTTTGACATATTTCGAAATCTTCTCCCAATCTGAATCTGACAGTTTTGGACATTTGTATTGCTTCTTTTTATCTGACCTGTAGACAGTTAATGCTTCTCTGGCCTGTAGAAGACTCTGTAGCATAATACAAATACTGTTCCAACTTGCTGGTACATCTTGCTGCAGCTTACACAATGGTGACTCAGTACAATTTTGCAATACGGTTATGTTTGCAGCACTATGTTTAAAATGTCCGACATTTTTTCGACATCCGGTTAATTTGTACAAGTGATTGGAGAAAAGTATTCGATTAATCGTTAAAAAAAATTAATCGTTAAAGAAACATTAACGATTAATCGATTAATTAATCGTTAACTTCCGCAGCCCTAATATATATATATATATATATATATATATATATATATATAATATATATATATATATATATATATATATATATATATATATATATATATATATATATTCATAGAGCACATAATAAGTTGGAGCCCCAGTGGATGGCATGCTTTCCTGCCAGGCCATTAGTCATGTGTTCGAATCCCCTCAGGACTGGGACTCGAAGGTCGACTCAGCCTAAAATAGGTACTAGGACAGTGGTTCTCAATCGGTGGTGAATTCCCCCCTAGGGGGGAATTTTAGGGTTTCCGGGCGGGGGGGGGGGGGGGGGAATTACGATTATTTCAAGATCGCGTTAATAGAAGAACCGAGTACTTGATATTGTTTTCCCTCCATACTTTATGGTTCTGTACTTCCCACCTTTATGAAATTCGTTTTATAATATCTGTAGAACTGCGAATCTCACTTTATGTAGACGTCTAAACTTGTTCTAGTATGTGTTATTAAATTTAGGTTCCATTCTTACGTATACTGTGTAGGGGCCTGGTGGGGCATTTATATGGAGTTTAGTTTTAGTTTAGTTTAGTCGATGGATCAACATCACGGCACGCGGGTGCAACCCATAAGTACTCCGTTTTCCTCCTAACTCAAATCTGAGTCTGGAGAAATTCAGCTCAGTGCACGAACTCCGTAGCACCGGCGAGGATCCTGAAAATACTTTAGTAGATTTTTAACTCGAAATTTTGTCCGGGCAGCGCCGCTAGGCTACTCTTTTCGATTTCCAACTGCCAAGGGATTTATTACGTGTGCAACAATACACACGGGCGTCCGATCTCACTACCCAGAGACCAGAGGAAATTTTATTACTAGAAGTCCACGTGAAAAAATCCCGGTCATCACCGGGGCTTGAATCCGGGACCTCTAGCACTCAGAGGCAGAAACCATACCTCGAGACCACGCAGCCCCCCGGATTTGTAGGGAGGAAATACGAAAGGGAAGGGAGAATGACATTCTGAACATATGATCAAGGGGTGCATGGGCCAAAAAAAGGTTGAGAACCACTGGTCTAGTAGATGTTCTTGAAAGTACAGACGGGTGTCAGCATGGCCGAATGGATAAGAGCGCTTGTTCTTAAACGTCTGGTGTGCTGGTGCTGAGATAGCGGGTTCATCCCCTACACCGGTCAGTTGGACTAAAATGTTGTCTTTTTATCATTGACTTGGGGGAGTAAATTACAAGTACCTCTGAAGTCGGAGGGCGTTAGTCTGATGGCGAGGGACATAGGTAATAGGGAAAACTAATCCACACAAAAATCAGTCCAGTGCACTAGAAGTAGTAGAAGTAGTATGAACTACGCTTGAGTTCAAAGTGAGCGAACGTTAAAAAGTACAGGCGGACTATGTGATATGGACATCACCAATCGAGTGCCGACATGAACAACATTTTATGCAAATAGGTTCTGTTTCCAAACATTTTGCCAGGGCAGTGGCCTTACGACCTGTCACCAGAGACGCCAATTACTTATCTTCGGAGATAGTAGTGTCGCAAACTAAGTAGTATTAATAAAACTATTCACAATACAATTAATGGCGTGTCTGGAAATTCGCACTCAGTGTTGCTGCTTGCCCTCAATCTTCAGCAAAATATGCATATTTGTAATGCTGTACATTCATCACTGTTTTCAAAGAATGAACAGCACAGTCTATAAGCTGATCAAAGAATGGACAGGGCAGTATATAAGCTAATCATAGAATGGACAGCAGTCTATATGCTGATCATAGAATGGACAGCATTCTTTCAAGTTGTCAAAGAGGCGGCAATCGGTTATTTAATTAATCTTATCAAAGAAGGGACATAGGGCAACATTGGCGCACTTTTACGTTTTGGTGAAGGTTGGGAACAACGAGACACGCATGTCGGTACTGAAGATTATATCCCGTGTTTTAGGAAATAATAAAAAGTAGATGAGTAAGCAAACATGCCGCAGAACTCACCTACAGGCAACCAGCAGAAGAAGTAGAGTCCCAGGATAATGAGCACAGTTTTCGTATACTTCCAGGAGTGGTGTTGTTTGCGACCTGTAAATCTGTCGGTATGGCTCTGAGCATCTATCAAACGCGCATGTCTGTTGGCTACCTAAAATACATTCATGCAATGCAAATGTCAGTGAAATGGGTCAGCATTGTAATTCACTACAGAAACATTCCTTAGCAGCGTGTTCAGTCTTTTTAGTAATCATTAGCATTAGTAAACATTTTACTGAAAGTACATTTGTCATTTCTTAACTAACAGTTGTAAGCACTTCATATTTTAAAGCGTAATTATTGTTAATACAGACTGTATGCTATCGATTGATACATCGCAGATATTCTATAACGCCATTATATTGATAAGTAAGTAAAGCAGTGCTGAAATGCTATATAGAACCAGTTTTGCTGTATGGCAGCGAATCTTGGAATGTAAATAAACAAATTAGGACTAACGTAGAAGCAACAGAGATCTGGTTTTTTAGACGAATGTTGCGAACTCCTAAGACTGCCAGAGGAACTAACAACGATTGCCTGAAAGAGGCTAATGAAACTAGAACACCGTATACCACAATAAGAAAGAGACAAGCAGCTTTATATGATCATGTGATGCGAAGAGGGGCATTGGAGAACATCGTGACAACTGGAAAGATGGAGGGGAAAAGAGGCAGAGGCAGACCAAGAGAAATTATGCTGGATGGATTGAGACGGTGGCATAGAGGGATATCATCAGGAGAGTTGATCCAGAACACCGAAGACCGAGATCTGTGGAGAGCAATGAACGCCTACGCCAGCCGACAGGGCGCTTAATGATGAAGTAAAGGACCCCTGTACACGCTTTATGACGCATTGGGCATATGATACTAGACCCATATTTTGTACCCATCGGGACTTTGGGTGATGTAGTCAGTACCACAACGACCGCCCCTTATTGCTCAAGACATTTCTTGATGCTTTAGGCATGGAGTCCAAGTCAACTTGAAAAATCCGATCCGATACGAATCCGAAACCATGACGCCAGGCGAGTGGCGGCTAGTCGCTACGCTACAGTGGCTCCCCATAATATTGATACTTCAGAAATAGTCTACACTGGCAAGAACTCTTGACAGTCAGAGCATAACGCTTGTCCAACCCCTACACCGGCCAGTTGGACTAAAATATTGACTTGGACAACGATTTTAAGTACCTCAGATGTCGGAGAGGGTTCGCCTGATGTTGAGATGCTAGTAGCGAAAGCTAACTGTCACAGAAAATCAACCATTGGACTTACTGGTAGTAGCAACTATTAATAGTACGAACAGATAAAGCATGATTGCCAAGAGAGAATGGTGCCACAAGGAGTGACCAAATGATCTGGCCGACACCAAATTCTTCGGGGAAAGGCCAGACGGACAAATAATCAGATTGCTACTGGTACTAGTATAGTAGTATGGGAACTCTTCGCTGTTTGTTGAAGATGAGAACGGAACGCATATGAGAATATCCTGAGTGCTTGATGGCGGTTCTTGACTCAACTCAACTCGACTCAATAAATGATGTAGAAATACATTTAGAAACAAGAAGACAATGTCTAGCGCTGACTAACTGGATCCCGCCTTCCCTCCCACGCACAGACACACACACATGTACACGACTAATTACTATATACACGCTGTAAAGATAGCTCAGAGTATCGAATGACCTGATAGACTCATCCCAGGGGGCATTCTCTTTGAACAGCTGGCACTGCAATTTGGAAAACTAGACAACCACGGCTACGAACCAAACATACATACAAGTAAGATATGAAATGATAAGCGTGAACGTGACAGAAATAGGTCAGTGGCCGTACTAAGTACGTTGTAAGGAATAATCTTCGAGTTGGTTAAATTAAAGAAGAAAAGAACTCGCCGAAAGGAACGTCAGGTTTATGCAGCTGGAGGACTTCTACTCTAAAGGCACAGCGATTCATATTAAGACACGACTGAACAGAGCTATTAGTTTTGCACTTGACAAACAACACGAACTGCATCTTTTCACATGCCTTAAGGCGTAATGGAAATATTGCGCAAGACCCATATTTGTATAGACCAAATGGGGATCAAAGAGTGACATGGTCAGTAGCACATCGACCACCTTCACTTCCCAAGACATTTCCAGGTACAAGTTGTAGACACGGTTAACTCATGAAGACTTTAAAATTACTCTTCACGTGAATTCAAAACCAAAGCCACGACAAGCAAACATCTAGCCACACTTCTACCACGGCTTCCCAGAAAGAAATAAAAACACAACAAAAGATGAAAGCGTAACTAAACCCTCTACATCTGAGCACAAACATTAGCTTCACCAGCTGTCTCTGCAAAACAATGGAACGCATGATCAATCACAGACTACAGTGGTACATTGAAAGTGAAAACATCCTTGTGCCACAACAGGCTGCCTTTAGGCAGTGCTACTCTACGGAAGATCAGACAACCTACCTCTCTAAGAAGCTGAGGATGCATTCCAAGAGAAGAAGCTGGTACTTGCGGCTTGGATAGATCTGAAGAAAGCCTTTGACAAAGTCTGGAAAGAAGGTCTGATGAAGAAACTGAGAAACTGTAAAGTAAATGGAAGAATGTACAATTGGGTGAAAGCATACTTGCACAACAGAAGAGCCCGAGTACAGATAGACGTTCTCAAGAGCAAGAAAGTACTATTGCGTCACGGGTTCCCCAGGGCGGAGTCCTTCCCCCAACACTTTTTCTAATCTTCATCAATAATCTTGTTGCTAATCTACCGTATGGAATTAAAGCGGCAATGTACGCTGATGACCTGGTTTTGTGAAGCGCAAATGAACATGCATCAGTGGCTACCATATTGCTACAGAGAGCTGTAGATACATTTGTTGCATGGGCGGATAGATGGTGTGTCAGCATAAACACTGACAAGTGCAGAACCACTCTATTTACCCCTTCTCCGAAACAAAAGGCAGGGATCATTCAGATAAATGGAACACCCCTAAGAGAAGATAAAGAACCAACATACCTTGGTGTAACATTCGACGACAGGCTGACATGGAGAAAACACATCATAAAAGCAGTGGCAAAAGCCAGAAGGATAATAGCCATCCTGAGAAAGCTAAGTGGAACCACTTGGGGAGCCAGTGGGAAAATACTTAGCAAAGTTTATCAACAGAGCATACGACCACACTTGGAATGCGGGTCAACTGCGTGGTGTTCAGCATCAAAAACCACATTACAGGAGCTGGACAAGGTGCAAAATCAAGCTCTTAGAGTCATCACAGGAGGGATGAGATCAACCCCTATAGTAGAATGGAGAAAATGGGGAGGACACAAGCTCTAAGAGAACGCAGAGATACAAAAACACTAATACAAGCAGAAAAGTTCCTCAGCTTGCCAGGCCACCCTATGAAGAACCGATTTGAAAACTTAGCTATGGGGCGGTTGAAAAGAAGTAGTTTCATCCACCAGGCCAAACAACTCTGCAGAGAAACCATCGATCTTCCCACAGTTGGTATCCCCCTGACAACTATTCCAGAGCGAACCCCGTGGAAAGATGAACATAGACTATCGCTACAAATCCAGACAAAAGTGAGAGGAATATTTGACAAGGAAGAACAGAACAGTGTACAGCGCAGAACAGCCACTCTCAGCTTCCTTGATGACGAATACCCACAGGATCTCTGGATCCGAGTCTACACAGATGGGTCAGCACAAAATGCTGTTCGAAATGGAGGAGCGGGAGTGTACATAGAATACCCAAATAATACTAGAGACACGGCCAGAGTTCCAACAGGAAAGTACTGCCATAACTATGATGCTGAAATTGAGGCAATCAAGATAGCCACAGAGAAATTACAAAATACCAGCCATGGTACACA
Organism: Cepaea nemoralis; assembly: GCA_014155875.1. Lineage (NCBI taxonomy): Eukaryota > Metazoa > Mollusca > Gastropoda > Stylommatophora > Helicidae > Cepaea > Cepaea nemoralis. The sequence goes on along the minus strand of JACEFZ010007879.1, from coordinate 552,593 downwards.
ACCTGTGGTGATATTGACAGATGCAAAATCCGTAATAGAGGCGCTCCTGTCTGGGAAATTGCCAGTTCTAAGGACACTACTTTCTGAACTTAGCAGTCAGCGTAAGGTCACCATACAGTGGATACCATCCCACTGTGGAGTCCCCGGAAACGACAGAGCTGATCGATTGGCTAAGGAAGGAGCAAAAGAAGAACAACCTGATGTGCCTATTACATACCACCAAAAGAAAAGAATGATCAAATCAGTCAGAAGGCCACCAAACCTTACTCAAGACGACTACCACGTTATGGACAGACCAGAACAGGTCATTCTTCTGCTCCTCAGAACAGGACACAATAGATTACGCAACCACATGTATACAAAATTCAAGATTGGTGACTCAGCCATGTGCACATTTGGCGTCGCAGACAGCAGAGCACATACTCCAGGATTGCCCAAACTACAACATATCCAGGCGAACCTTCTGGCCTAGAGAGACAACAGTGGAAGATTAACTCTATGGACCGTTGTGTGAACTAAAGAAGACTGTTAGATTCATACAAGAGACAACATTGCAGTTATAAACATATTTCAGGCGAACGAAAGAAGAAGAAGAAGAATATCCAACACAAGGCGGTCTGCTGCCAAATCGCCCACAGCTGTGTTTCGAACGAGGGTATGTGAGATTACGAACTGCGCCCGTAACCTCTTCGTCACGGAGCTGGCAGGGCAACAAAGCCCAACAGAAAATGTGGGCAGGCAGAGCCCACAAACCTGGGAAGGCAATCTTCATGTGGGAAAAGAAATCCAGAAAATAAACCTCATCTCAACCGTCGAAGTTGGAAGATGTTCGCCCAAGTTGATGTTGCTTGTATTTCTGTTGTTGCTGCTTCCCATTTATTTTAGATTGCTGCCTACACCATTCTCTGCATTACTTTACTTATCTTCATTAGTATTTTACCACATACGCCTTCTTTCTTTTCTCCGTGTCTTGTGGTGGTATAAGTCGAACATTTCATGTATTTGTTCCCAATGGGCGCGATTAGTGACTCGCCATCTGCGAATGCTTCTTTTTTCTTCTCTGTCAACGAAATTCCCATCATTTTCTCCACAATCCCCATTTTATTACCCATTGTCCAATATTCATTTATTTATTTCAGCAACTTTACCGTAAGTTTTGGAACAATTATGATCTTCTTCTTGATTATTTGGTTGTTTCGGGGTTTGAAATTTAAATATTGAGCACAACCCACTACTGGCAACGTTGATCGTATTCTGGTATGAACCTAAGGCCTATCCACGTCAAATTGGTAGCACTATACTCGAGTTTCGCTCTCGTTTGAGCTCGTCAGTAGTGCATATCCCTGACCGGATCTGGAGACAAGCTCCGGATCACGCGTGTGAAGCGGGTGTGTAACCACGCGGCACACACTGGACACGCCAAATTATCACAACAGAATATCATAACGTTACCCATCGTAGGCTATGCTCAAGATTGCCCAATCGCCGCGACTGACGTCCGTCAATCGATGGGACCCGAACGATCAGGACTTCTCACTGGCAAGGAACACCAGGCCTCCTAAAATCCAGATCTTCTTCTTATAATTGCACCCTATTTCTTCGGTAGAGCTTTGAAAATAGATTTCAATAGATTATCAGATATATACAGGCTTGGCCATGGGAATGGTATTCCCATGTTATAGCAACTTGATCTACGCCAGAGCTACCCTTAATTTTGTTTAATTTTTACCTTTTTAAAGCTTTTTATCCTTATTTTTTCTTTATATATTTGTATCTATTCTTTATCTTGTGGTGGGACACAGGATAAATAAATAAATAAATACACATAGCCTTTTATTATATAAGATTACATTTTGGTGCGTCACCAGCAAAAAAGAAGACATGGTTAAGTCAGTTGTTACTAAGAAGAAAGGGAATGTGGACACCAATAAATGGGCCAATGATTGGATAGCTTTTTCTAAGTCTGTTGTTTCATTCAGCAAGGATTTAAATCTTTCTTCTGAATCATCTGCTGTATGTAAAGTAGCAGGAATTGTAGAACAAAAGCCGAAAAGTGATTTTGACTTATTTTTTGATCCTCCACCAAACAAAGCACTTAAGTTTGATGACCCCAGAAACAAATGCCTTGAGATGAAGTCACCATGTTTCAAAAATTACGGCAACCAACTTCACAACCATTAAATTATTGGGAAAATGAACATAGGTTTCCACTGCTAAAAGCAAGTGCGAAAATTGTTTTGGCCATACCAGTTGGTTACTTACGGGGGTATGTGAGCCGGTCGCTCAGAAAGCAATGGCAAACTACTGGGCGTAATCTTGCCAAGATATCAACAACAGCTGTAAAATGCTGGTGTTGACAGCGATGTCCTATAAATAGGATATGCGAAAAAAAAAGAAAAAAAAAGTGTCATCAGCAGCAGTAGAGCGCTTATTTAGTGCAGCTGGATTGTTGTTGAGTAAGTTACGAAAACGGATGTTACCAGCTCTCGTTATAAACTCTGTGTATATCAGATTTGCATGTAAGATGAGAATTGTGGAAATGGTTTAGGGATTACCTGGATTAATTGAATTATTGGAAACAGTCGATCAGCAGGAAATTGATAATGTGCTGAATGAGCAGAGTGACTCAGAAACAGAATGAGAGTGTCAGTCAGAATGACACTGAATTGTCATATTTAGTTTAAACTTTTTTTAATATAAATACTCTTGAATATTAAAATTAATAAATTCTGTCGTTTTACATGTCTCTTTGTACATATAGTCCTATTTAGTAGACACTAAACCTAAACTTTCATAAATTTCATAATTTTATTTGAACTGTATTCCATATTAATATTATAATGGGAATCCCATGGGATGGGATGGGATGGGATGGGACAGGCATAAATTACCATGGGATGGGATGGGATGAGACAGAAAAATATGTCCTATGGACAAGCCTGGATATATGTCTACAGCTTGTAGATATTCAATATTTTTGTAATCACTTCTACACCAGATTCACCGACAGCTTTCATGTCTTCGATCGGTGATTTACTTTTCTTCATGTGTTGTATAGCATCTTCGCCTTCTGCTTCCACTAGTTTGTGGGTCCTTTAAATTAATCGTAATTGTTTGTTTCTGATCTGCCGTCATCTCCACATAACTCATGTATATATTCTGTCAACCTTTCAATTGTCCTTTCCTTTATCCATTAAACCGGTTATGTGGCGAAGGCGTTACAAACACAATTCGTAAACCCGCATACCGTGTTCGAAATACGAACACTGCGAGCGATTTGGATGCAGACCGCATTGCGTTGGTTTCCATACAATGGTATCAGTGCCGGTCGTTCAGAAAGCTAAGCTTAAATACTGAACGTAAACTTGCCCAGGAATCATAAACAGTTAAATAAAATTCTGGAGTTGACTGCTCCGTCAAGTAAAGGACATGCAACTAACTGTATCCATTAGTATTTTACTTCTTTTGCTTTCAAACACCTACTCGCTATAGACTTTCTAATGCCCGATAATTCCCGTATCTTATAATTATGGTCTTACCTTGAAGATATGTAAGTACAAGCAGGCTCATGATGAAGAATGACACCACAAAAATTGTAACCAGGAAGCTAGCAAAAGCCACTGTGTAGATGTCCAAAGAAAGAACACACGGGCACATATTCCTGGCATATAAATACAAAGATGTTCAAACAACAAATATAACAGTGATATGTACTTCATTATCATCATCATGTGTTATGCCGATAAGCGTGGGTGTTCAAGTTTCGCCATGCTTACACGATCACCAGAGTCGTGGATCAGCTCTGTGTTCTTGTCTCGACCATACCACGTGGTCAAGCCATCCAGGTATTTACTTCTCTGCCTCCCCGTTGTTCTTTCCTCTCAATCTTGCCAGTTGTCACCAAGTTCTCTACTTTATTTCTTTTTATGACGTGTCCAAAAATTGTGACTAAGTCTAATTTCTTTAATCAATTTACGATTTTCACGTGTTTCTTGTAGGACTAGGTCATTGGTTTTTCTGTCTGTCCATGGTACTCTGCATTTCCCCCAGAAACCACATTTCCAGAGTCATCAGATGTTTTGCAGCTTATCTTCTCATTGTCCACGCTTCATATCCATACAAAAGTACAGATTCCATGTAGCACTTCAACACACTAGTTTCCTCGTTGCAAATTACAATTTTATTATTGTTCAGTATGTTTTCCATCTTGCGAAAGGCTATCTTCGCCATGGTGATTCTTGTTCTAATATCTTCAATGCATCTTCCATCAGATGTTCTGAGATAATTGAAACTTCTTCCTCTTCTTCTTCTTCTTTAGTTCGCTTGAAATATGTCTATAACTGCAATGTTGCTCTTGTATGAATCTAACAGTCTTCTTTAGTTCACTCAGCGGTCCTAAGAGTTTATCTTCCACTGTTGTCTTTCTAGGCCAGAAGGTTCGCCTGGATATGTTGTAACGATTCAAACATTTACTTGTATATTACATTGTTGTATTGCCTTCTTCCCAATGACTGCCATAATCTGTTTACTCTTACAATTTAATCATAAACATAGTTATGAACTGTGTACTTACATAAAGTATCTCCACTGGCTGATTAAATGTTCTGTACAATTAGATGTAAGTTCAAGGCAAAGGCAACGAACCTTTTACACCCTTGTGGCATACTGGTATATGGTTGTGTCCCATATATCTATAGACCAATCGAAACTCCTAAAGATGATGTCGTCAATATCACACTTGCTACCGCAGGTCCGCATGGCCGAATGGGTAAGAACGCGTGTTCTTAAACATCCGATGTGCTGATGCCGAGGTAAGCGATTCAACCCCTACACCGGACAGCTGGACTAAAATGTTGAATTATCGTTCTTGACTTGGGGACGTAAATCATAAGTACCCCTGAAGTCGGATTGGGTTCGCCTGATGTCGAGGGACACTGTTAATAGGGAAAGCTAACCAACACGCAAAACTCAGTCCATCACCACTGTAAATAGAATGTATGGCCTACGCTTGAGTTCAAAGGCAGCGAGCAAAAAAAAACACCTTTACATCCCAAGATATTTCCTGATACCCACTTTAGACTGAGAATACTCGTCAATGGCAGTGATTATTTATTCCTATAATTAAGGCAGTGATTATTTATTCATACCATTAAGGCAGTGATTATTTATTCCTACTATTAAGGCAGTGATTATTTATTCCTACCATTAAGGCAGTGATTATTTATTCATACCATTAAGGCAGTGATTATTTATTCCTACCATTAAGGCAGTGATTATTTATTCATACCATTAAGGCAGTGATTATTTATTCCTACCATTAAGGAGGCAGTGATTATTTATTCCTACCATTAAGGCAGTGATTATTTATTCCTACCATTAAGGCAGTGATTATTTATTCATACCATTAAGACAGTGATTATTTATTCCTACCATTAAGGCAGTGATTATTTATTCCTACCATTAAGGCAGTGATTATTTATTCATACCATTAAGGCAGTGATTATTTATTCCTACCATTAAGGCAGTGATTATTTATTTATACCATTAAGGCAGTGATTATTTATTCATACCATTAAGGCAGTGATTATTTATTCATACCATTAAGGCAGTGATTATTTATTCCTACCATTAAGACAGTGGTTATTTATTCCTACCATTAAGGCAGTGATTATTTATTCCTACCATTAAGGCAGTGATTATTTATTCCTACCATTAAGGCAGTGATTATTTATTCCGACCATTAAGGCATTAAAAATTGGGAATATAAAAGAGATCTCCATAAAATGTTTGTGGATTTTAAAAAGGCTTATGATAGTGTCCATAGGAATAGTCTATGGAATGTTTTGCGGGAATTTGGAATACCAAGGAAGTTAATCAACATGACCAGACTATGCATGGAAGATACTTATAATATAGTAACATATAAAGGCAGGAAATCAGACCCTTTCCAAATAACATCTGGCTTGAAACAGGGTGATGCACTATCGCCGCTACTCTTTAATCTGGCTCTACAGAAAGTTGTAAGGAGGGTAAGGAGGAATGTGATATTGGAGGAACATCCAAGCTGCTTGGTTATGCAGATAATATAGATATTATAGGGGAAAATGAACAAAAGACATTGGAAATATTGACTCACTTAAAGGAAAAAGCCCAACAGATGGGGCTGGTTATCAACCAAGATAAGACAGAATATATGGTAATTTCAAGAGAAGGAATGGCTAAAAACTCTGGCCACATACAAATAGATAATATGACCATTAAAAGAACGGAAACATACAAATACCTGGGTACAATCTTCAACTGCTCCAACATCATAAGGGAAGAAATACAAACTAGAATCAGTTCTGGAAATAAGATATACTATGCACTACAACATCTACTAAAATCAAAGGCGCTATCTCGTAACACCAAGATCACAATATACAAGACACTGATCAGACCAGTTGTGCTGTATGGCTCTGAAACCTGGAGTACAACGAAAGGAGACGAAGCCTTGCTACAAACCTTTGAGAACAAAGTTTTAAGACGCATCTTTGGACCCATTAGGGATACACAAAGTGGAGAGTGGAAAAGAAGAAGTAACAAAGACATTTATGATCTGTTTAAGTCCCCGCTAATCACTGGTATCATGAAGGCTAATAGACTACAATGGCTGGGGCATATAGAAAGAATGGAAGATAATAGGGAAACAAAACTCGCTTACACTCAGGAAATAAATGACCGTAGACCCCGAGGTAGACCAAGAAGACGGTGGAGAGATAATATATATACAGACCTACAAGCACTTGGAATCAACGACTGGCAAGAGAAGGTCAACCATAGAGACGAATGGAGACGGATTGTATCTGCAGCGATGAACCTCAATGGCTCGGAACGCTGAAGAAGAAGAAGATTAAGGCTGTGATTATTTATTCCTACCATTAAGGCAGTGATTTTTTTTATTCTTACCATAAAGGCAATGATTATGTAGTCCTACAATTAAGGCAGGACCATCCATTGAGGCTTATTGTATAAATGGTAAATAAGTAAAGGAGCATGTGTAAATGTAAGTGATTACAGGAAAATAGTGAGTAAAGTAAAAATAAATAATTTTTACATGCTGTTGGAAATATTGAGCATATGGTCCTTTCCAATATATTTATAGATTAATAGGAATTTGAGAAGTGATGAGCCATTTGCCTTTACGACCCATTCATTTCCTGGGTATATGAAACTAGCACATATTTTGTAGACCAATTGACAGTAGATGGATGATATTATCAATAGCATGTCGGCCGCATGTGTTTCCCAGAACATTGTCTAGTATCCTGCTTAGGCGGGGTCGACGGGGAAATGTCTGGGAACTACCCGGGAGGAGAAGGCAACGAGGAAAGGAAGTGACCAGCCCTCCTAATTGTACCGTGGACGGAAGTGTATGAAGGAGTGGCACTTCACACCACACAGGCAAATCTGTCATGGGATTACCTGTGAGTGAAATAATGGACCCGTTTACGCGCATTGAAACGCACTGGGCATAAAGTGGTAGCACCCTAGTTTTAGAGACCAATCGGCACTCGAGGGGCGATGTGGTCAATATCTCACCGCTGCTTTCCTAGAATATTTCCTGGCGCCCATATTTAGTGAAAATCTAGGGTTAGAATTACATTGTAAGAAGGCACAGATTATGGTCGTCACTAGGAAAAACGAAATGCCACAATGTAATATACAAGTAAATCTCCCCCGATGTGTCTCCACCTTGCCGTAATGGGGGAGCTTGAGTGTCCCGTTGACCCCATGTGCTTGCCGATGGGTGAAAACTACATATCGGACAGCGTATGGGATAGGGACCAGACTAAGAGAGACACAACCTGCTGCTCTGCAGGAGACTGAGGATAGCAGTCAAAAGTTTAAATCAGGCGCATGAAGGCAGTTCTTGTTTCGGACAATACTCTAAGGCTCTCTGTTGAGGGTTTAGGCTGAACGCCTCTAAGCCACAGACCCTCGGATCTGAGAGTCGGGCCGATATCCACCTACCGAAAAATTGGAATCGAGATACTGAGCAAGCTACATGTCCAGTTCTGACACTTGTTTGAAGGCTCTCAGCTGAGGGATATGTTGGATTCCCGGATGAGATGGCCTGGCCGTTTCTCACTGACTGCTGCACGAAGGTAAGGTGCTGAGCCGGCAGCACATGTAGCCTACCTCGTGAGCGAGTACAAAAAGTCAGTAAAATGCCCCAGTCGAAGGAAATGGTTACGAAAACTGTCTGTATCTAACTCATAGAGAGTGTAGATAAAAGTGGAGAAACGTCTCAATAACGCGAAATGGAACGCACGGCTTGCGAACCTATTGCGTGGCCCAAAGCCAAAAGCAAAAGCTTACCGAGTGGATGTCGCCCGCAGTCTGACCGCCCCTGGAGCTCACTTGAGCGACCAGTGGCAAGCGAGATGCCCAATACATGGAAGTGAGGAACTAAAGCAGCCATGAGCAGGACGTGGCAATTCCTCGGGTGAGCCCAGTCTCGGAGCAATATGTGCCGGCTCTGCAATTATGGAAGCCTCCTTGGATAGCGAGGGACTGCCCATTGTCTGCCCCTGCCTTCCCTTGAGGGCCGACCGCGATGTCGTTGGTCGTTCTATCTTGACCAGCTGAGATGTGGGCGACATCACAACAGTCCAACGTGCCTCGAAATCAGAGGAAGGTTAACCTCATTAAAAAATACCCGCCGGAAGTCGGAAGTGTCGTCCTACGGGTGGCAAACTAAAAATTGACACTACGCAATTACGTCCGAGTGAAATGTCTCGTCCGAATGTCTCTCGTGCTAGGAACAGCTCTGACTACCTAGTTTCCGAATGCCGCTCTTGTTCGGAACAGCTCTGACTAGGTAGTTTTCCGAATGTCCGCCGTGCCTGGAACAGCTCTGATGGGTACAGGGACAAGCACATGTCCGAAAACTCGCTTAGTGGAAACCAACCGCAGAGCTGACTGGTTTGTGCAGGAACGGCCCGGGGCGAGCGAAATGCCCAATATATTGAAGTGAGGAATTAAAACAGCCATGAGCAGGACGTGACGATTCCCTCGGTAAACCCAGCACCAGAGCGTTATGTGCCGGCTCTGCAATTATGGAAGCCACCCAGGATGGCGGAAAATGCTATGGACTGTCCCTGCCTTCACTTGAGGGATGACCGTGTAGTCTTCGACTGTTCCAACTTGACCAGCTGAGACGTGGACGGTACCACAAAAGTGAGAGTCTCCCAGGATTGCTAACCTGGTCAAAAATGCACGCTAAAAGTCGGATGTGTTGGCCTGAGGGTTTCGACCCGAGGGTGCCTAACCAGACACACCGCAATCACATCTGAAAAAATCACTCCGGATGAACGCAAAGAAGAAGAGAAGATATACAAGTAAATGGGAACACTTATCAACAAGTGAATCGGTACAATTATCTCGGAACAGTAATATCATCTGATGGGAGATGCCTTGAAGGGAATAGAACAAGAATCGCCATGGCTAAAGTAGCCTTTAGAAAGATGAAAAACATACTAACCAATAAAACGATGTCAGTTGAAACGAGAAAAAAAAAGAGTGTTGAGATGCTACAGAGAGACTGTACTTTTGCATGGAAGTGAAGCTTGGACAATGAGCAGTCAAGCTGAAAAACATCTCATAGGCTGTGGACATGTGGTTTCTGAGGAGAATGAAAAGAAAACCATGGACAGACAGAAAAACCAACGACCAAGTTGTCAGGGTCTTACAATCTAATGAATCTGGCTCGCTGGACCTAACATATGCGAGACATACAAAAGTACAGAATGATTTAACGTGACACACGGTAACACTAAGTTTGATGGTTTTATTTACACTTCACATGCAACACAGTCTAATTCGGCATGTGGCCATCACAAGGTGAATATCACAACCTATACATAATACATCAATGCACTCACAGACTCAAACCCACAGCTATGCAGTCTTTCTATCTTCTCACAAGAGCTACGAGCAATCGACATTCAGGCACAGAAACACAAGAGCCGCTTTCATACACGTCCGTCTCGTCTGATTCCCCTAGCCGTGTCTGCCGTTTCCCGCTCACAGTGCTTGCCCTGTGGATTCGAGCGCAGCGAGAATTGCATGCGTCACGCTTGTACTGGCTTGACTCTGACGGTCGCTCTCTCTGTCGTCAGCGAAACCTGTGAGTAGGTGCCTGGTGTTCGCCTGGCGGGCGTAACGATGTCGCGGCATATCAATGGGGATTATGACACCCTCCCCGCGCGTCATTCATGAAAGATTCTATCTTTCATGTGTATTCTCTGTAAATTCAGGGTTGCTATTCTTAACCAAGTCAGAATCTTCCCATTGGTTGTCATATACCCTGGCATAGGTTCAATAGAAATACATAAGTATTGTAAATTATACATATTAAGTCATGCTGTATTCAGACTTCAACACTTGCCAAGTATCATCCTCTCGATGGATGATCACCTCTGTTGCAATTTTGACCCAGTCAGACCGGTAGCACCAGCAATCAATGCAACTACCTCGCAACCAACAAAAAAAAACGTATAATATGTCCTTAGACATCAGGTTAGACCGTAAAACGTCCTAATATGAGACGAATTCAACTGTAGAGTTCCAACCACACTTGGTAGGGAGCTCTCATGTTGGTCTACAACTTTGGCAATCTTCTCCATGCCCAGCTGATGCAATCTTGGCGTGTCGACAATCTGGCAACACAGTGGCTATTTTTATACATTACACATTACTATCTATTTCGATTTACCGCCCTTTGGTGTAATTGGTGACACCCATTAAATGAAAGGGAAATAATTTAAACAGATGTTAAACCTAATAAATTACAATTATAAATTTATTTCTCAGCGTCATAGCTTGATACTTCTTTACAATAGCGAAAAAATGTCGCTAATGTGAATCAGTTAATCAAGGTATGATTCTCAGATTACAGTAGTTTCAAAAATATTAATACACAATTTGTATATTTCAAATTCGTGTTTCACCAATATTTTACAAGCGTCATTAATTTTTAAGGTTTTGTTCATAGTCTGCTAGATTTTTGTTTAACTTTCTAACTTTCCGGAAGTACACACGAACAGCTGATGTAAGCAATAGTTTTTCACACACTTGTTCCGTAATGATGTTGGAATACTCGGAGTGTAACGTTGTGCTATTCGCTGGTGTTTTCGGTGTTTCATTGGACTTCTGGATTACGATCTTATACAGTGGAGTAACTGTCCCAGTTTAGTTCACTCAATTGTTCAATTCACACGGGATAAAATGTTGCTGGATACCTCCAGTTTGCAGATACCACGGATAACTTAAATTGTTCTTGTTCACTTGAGGTAAGTTACGACACTGGCCTGTGGCACTGTTCTTAGTTTATAATCTGTGGCACTGTTCTTAGTTTATAATCTTTATAATTACTATTGTTCACTTTCTAACACATACTACGCACTTATACAACACAATTATCACCTTATTTTAGAAACTCTAATAATATTTACAGTGGGAAATGATCCCTATCACAATGATGTAGTTGACACTCACAGCTTTTCTGAAAACAAATACATTAATGGCTGTGCTGGTCTGAGTGTTTCGACATACTGCACTCAGACATATATGGCTATTGGGTATCATCGGGGCAACGTGACAAAAGGTCAGCTAGTGTATTCGATGTGCCCGGTATGTGTTTTACTTCAAAGCTGTAGTCTTGAAGCAAAAGTGACCATCGCGCTATCATATGGTTAGTTGGCACTCCAGATGTAATAAACGTCAAAGGGCTGTTGTCAGATTCTACTAAAAAATGCCTTCCAAGGAGGAATCTAGACAATCTCGTTATTGCAAACACTAATGCAAGGGCTTCTTTTTGCGGGGTCGACCAAGTGCGTTCTCTTGGTTTAAGTTTCCTGGATAGGTAATATACAGGATGCAAAATGCCGTCATGTTCCTGTAATAGTACCGCCCCAATCGCCACGGAGCTCGCATCTGTGCGCAATCTGAAAGGAATATGCAAATTTGGCAATTTGAGAATGGGATTCTTTAAACTATTCTCAGAAAAATAGGACAATACCTTCTGGAATGCAAATTTTAGGCATTCGTTGTTTACAATTTTGTTTGGGTGATCTTTTTTTAGTATGTTAGTAAAACTTTCAGTCAGTTCAGCAAAATCTGGGATGAACTGCCTGTAATAATTTAGAAGTCCTAATACACTTCTGACTTGTTTCTTCGTAGTCGGAAGTGTCAGTTTCAGAATTTTTGACACGATGTTATCGTCAGTAGTGACAAAGCCATTAGAGATCTTATACCCCAAGAAGGAGATTTCCTGGTAGGCTATGTCAACTTTGGCAGGTTTAATAGTAAGTCCGTGCTGTCTGATCCGTTCAAACGTCTGCTGTAATGTCGTTATGTGCTCTGTCATTGTCGTTGTGTGTACACATATATCATCCATATACGAAATGATATTCTTTATGTCCGTCAGTAATAGTCTTGTCATGCGTACGAATGTTGCCGGTGCGTTAACAAGCCCAAATGGTAATTTGCACCATTCGTACAGTCCCCAAGGTGTGGCAAAGGCTGTCAGATGTCTGCTCTGTTCGTCTACCGTTATCTGCCAGTAACCTTTTGTCATGTCTAGCTTCGTGAAGTACCTAGAGTCTGTCAGCTCTGTCAGCAGTTCCTCGCAGTTGGTCATTGGCTCTAAATCCAACTGTGTAATTTTATTTAATTTCCTATAGTCTATGCAGAGTCTTATTGTGTCGTCCTTTTTGCGTATGATGACTATTGGAGAAGAGAAGTGTGATTGCGATCGTCTAATGATGTTGTTCTTTTCTAAGTCAATGATTTCTTGATGCAGTTTTTCTTTGTAATGTAATGGAATTGTGTAGGGTCTGCATTTTATTGGTGTGTTGGAAGTCAGAGTAATGTGGTGTTGTACTAGTTCTGTTTGTCCTGGGTTGTTGGAGAAGATGGTACTGTAGTCCTGTATTAGTTGTTTGCAGCTGTCGGTGTCTGCTTGAGTTAACTGGGGGTTTATCTTAATGTCTTGTAAGCAGTTCGTCGTGTTTAGCGCTGGTGTTGGTATTTCGTCGCTTTCTTCGTCGCCTTCATGGTCGATTATTGTTGTACTGGCTGCTGAATCGTCTTGTTCGTTGTCCCTGTTGTAGTATGGTCTTAGCATATTGATGTGGAATATTTTGTGTTTGTCTTTAATTTGAATTTCATAGTCCACAGGTGAAATCTGTCTTAGTACCTTAAATGGTCCTTGCCAGGAATCGGTCAGTAATTGTCGGTCACTAGGTAGGAGCAGTAGTACGTCCTGTCCAGGTGTCAGTGTTATCGTCCTGTTTCCTTTGTTTGCATATTTTCTATACATCGCACGAGATTGTTTCAGTGCATCTTTGGCAATAATACAAGATTTAATTATCCTTTCACGCAATGATGTTACGTATACGTATGATGATATGGGTTTAAGTATAGGAGTTGCTTCAGTTAACATGGAATGGTATATACTCAATGGGCCGCGTGGTTTGGCACCATAGATAAGTTCGAATGGAGAGAACCCAGTGCTTGACTGAGGGACCTCGCGATATGCGAATAATATGGCAGGCAAATAGATGTCCCAATTTTCGGGATGTTCTTGGGTGACTTTGGAAAGCATATGCTTTAAATCCCCGTTAAACTTTTCTATTACTCCTGTCGAGTGAGGATGGTACGGTGAATTGAAACATTGTTTCACACCTAACATTTTAGTGAAAGCTTGAGTGGATGCAGCAATAAATTGACTTCCACGGTCGGATAGGATAGTATCAGGAAAACCTATCCTTGAAAATACATGGAAAAAGACTTCCATAATATCATTGGCAGTTATGTTCTTGAGAGGAATCGCTTCAGGCCAGCGGCTACATAAATCAATAATTGTAACTATGAATCTATTTCCTCTAGATGTTACATGATTTAGAGGACCTACGATGTCAACAGATATTTTCTCAAAGGGTCGACTGGCTAAATCTGTAACCTGTAATTCAGCCTGTGGGTGTTTCCCCTTTTTCACTAGTTTTTGGCAGATGTCACAACTTCTGCAATATTGTTTAATGTCATTACAGAATTTTGGCCAATAAAACTGTGACAACAATCTAGATCTGGTCTTTGAATACGCCATATGCCCTGCAAGAGGTATATCATGGGCAAGATGTAAGGCTTGCTTACGGTATTCTAGTGGCAAAACAGTTTGCTCTGTGGTGGTGTCACCTCTGGTATAGTACCTAGTGAGGATGCAATTTTTGAGAGCAAAATGCCATCTTGCATTCTTAGTTAACCTTGGCTTTTGGCCTATCAGATTAAAATACTTATATAATGAAGGATCAGCCTTTTGGGCTGTTACAAAATTTTCCTTCATGGTTTTAGAAGGTAGTAATACTGGGCTTAGCATTTCTATTGCCTCAGTTTGATCAATTTGTTCTTGCACTCTAGCAGCAGATCTAGATATGCGTTCACACTTTCAGTGATATGAGATGATGGTGAAATAATTGGATCAATGATTTCATGTGATGGTGAAACAATTTGATCAATGATATCATGTGATGATGATACACTTGGATCAATGATATCATGTGATGATAGTGCTGCATTCGCTAGCATACAATTATCTGATGATAACACACTTTCCATGATGACGTCAGATGGAGATGATGTTACATGATCATCAATACATGCAGATGTTATGGTGTAATGAGGCATCTCATTCACTTCGGGAAGGTTCCCAATGATAACATCACAGCAAGGATTGGTTAATGCTGCGCATTTAACCTTCCCAGTGAGGAATGGAGTCTCAATGTATGCCCATGCCAATGGATACTTCTCGATATTTCCCGAGAATGTTCTGCATGTTACGTGCCTGCCTGTATAGTCTGTAGGCATTATGAAATCTCTTTTAAGACCTATAAGAGTGCTTCCGCTGTCACGTAAGACTGTAGCCGGCTTGCCATTCACATACCCATGGTGGATGTTAATTCTGCCTTTGGAATCTATTACCAAATTGGCTTCCTCATTGGCAATAGGTATCGAGTGGCCGCATGTTAATAGGCCATCTTCATGGAACTGATTACAGATGGTACATTTTTGTGGATTAAATGTATCTATGGCCTGTGCTGAGTTCACAGGATGATTTTCAAGATGTTCTTCATCTGATGAAGAGCTATCAAACAAGGCGGCATTCGCCTTCCTGGTCATCTGTTTCCCTTTACAAACATTACGCCAGTGGCCATAAGCTTTACAAAGGAAACATTTTTGTAGTCGTTTGAAGTTTCTTCGCTCTTTATCTTGGTTATTTACATAGTTTTGTAAGTATGTTAGATATGCAGGGTTCTGATCGCACATCTCATTCCGGTGGTGAGGAAATTGGCAAAACCTACATTTTTCAGTAGTAGGCTTAAATGTCTTTTGCCTATTATATGTATCTGATTTTGATTTCTCATAGCTAGCAGCTGCTACGAAATTTATATCAGTTGCTCCACTAGCAAAACAATGTTTATTGGCTGTAAAATACGCCGACCCACGTTTCTCGATCTGCTCTACACTCATACACTCACTCTCTTGCAAAAATTTTGAAAATAATGGTGGAAGGGATGTGATGAGTTTATCCCTAAGGATGAGATCTTTCAATTTGTTAAAGTCATTCTTAACTTTGGCTGCTGACAGCCATTTACTGAATATATCCTGTACTACTGAGATGTAGTCAGAGAACGTTTGAGTAGGTTTTGGAGTTAGTTTACTGAACTGTTCTCTGTAGCCTGCTTCATCTAACAGGAAATGTGACATAATTTTTGACTTTATGTACTGGTAATCTTTTCTGAGATCTTTAGGGATAGTCTCTATAACTTTTAGAGGTTCCCCTGACAAACTTCTCATATAAATGATGTTCCACTCAGATACTGGGATCTGGTAGTGGTCCATTAAAGTTTCAAAGTTTTGGGTGAAAGCTGCTATGCAGTCCCCCGAGGTATAATTTCTGACAATACCTTGGTACTTTTTGTACTGGTTTTCTTTTTCCAGTCTTTCAGATTTACGAGATTCTTTTTCAGCAGCTGTTTCAGCTTCAAGCTGTTTGATTTTCAGTTGGAGTTCAAGCTCTTCTCGTTTACTTTGAGCTGAGATTTCTGCTTTTCTCAATTCGGCCTCTATTTCTGACTGTTTAGTTTTTGCAGTCAACTCCAATTCTGACTGTTTAGTTATTGCAGTCAACTCCAATTCTGACTGTTTCATTGCCATTTCTGCCTTCTTCGTTTCTGCATCTATTTCTGCCTTCTTCCTTTCTGCATCTCTTTCAGCCGCTCTTTCGTCGCGGTCCCTAGCTTTCTCCTGTGCTAGGAGGTATTCTGAATATTTTGTCTCACTCCATTTTGTCAACTCATCACCAGTTAACTTTAGTTTTAAACCCATCTCGATGAAGTCGTTTAGAGAAGACATGATGGAATGTTTCAATGAAAATGATCTCTCACACACGTAATTTTGTTATCAAGTGTTAGTAATATGAACAATTTTTTACAATATTTTTAGACTTACAGCGTGTGCCCAAATTTGCATCCAAAAGTATATAAAAAGGTAATACTCAAGTACTCTGGATACACTGAAGAATGGTGAAAACCAGGGCCAGGAACTTGTAGGGTCGCTACTGCAACGGCAAATGACCTCTACGGGTAACAGTTTCAGATGGCACAGAAAACCTGGTTTCTTTTGGAAGGAAATAAATTAGAATCTATGTCTGTGTGCTGTGTATGCTTGTCAATTAAGTTTTGGTTAGGTTTGTATGGCGTTGAGTGTTATTGTTGGTCGTAATGTCGTCGTTCAACAATTTTCACAAGTTGCTTTCTTTCCCGAACTTTCTGCTTCCACACGCTTTTTCTGTACACAACTACTTTCACGAAGACAAGTTAGCCATGTTTAACCGTTCTACAACTATGATGGTACAACACTTAAACTTAGATTATAATTTTATCGAGACAAGTTTCACAATCATTGATGTTTTTCCACGTTAACACATTCAAATGTATGTAATTTACGTTCACATCTAGGTTCAAATCTTAACTAAATTAAAGCCGGACGAAGCCTCCACGTTCACACATGTCAGGGTCTTACAATCTAATGAATCTGGCTCGCTGGACCTAACATATGCGAGACATACACAAGTACAGAATGATTTAACGTGACACACGGTAACACTAAGTTTGATGGTTTTATTTACACTTCACATGCAACACAGTCTAATTCGGCATGTGGCCATCACAAGGTGAATATCACAACCTATACATAATACATCAATGCACTCACAGACTCAAACCCACAGCTATGCAGTCTTTCTATCTTCTCACAAGAGCTACGAGCAATCGACATTCAGGCACAGAAACACAAGAGCCGCTTTCATACACGTCCGTCTCGTCTGATTCCCCTAGCCGTGTCTCCCGTTTCCCGCTCACAGTGCTTGCCCTGTGGATTCGAGCGCAGCGAGAATTGCATGCGTCACGCTTGTACTGGCTTGACTCTGACGGTCGCTCTCTCTGTCGTCAGCGAAACCTGTGAGTCGGTAACTGGTATTAGCCTGGCGGGCGTAACGATGTCGCGGCATCTCAATGGGGGATTCTGACACAAGTACTACAGGAACGCAGAGGTGTTTCCAAGGCACCAGGGCCCGGTTATATACTGGCCAAGACTTATTGACGCGTCCTCGTCGAGCGTCCTGGGCGACAGGTCCCTTCGGGGTCCTGGCTAAAGTCTGTAGGATCGCCGATTCCTCCGAAGTCGGAGAGTGTCTGCCTGTACGGCGAGGAACCACCAGTCTGCACACCAATAAGCCAGACATGGGACAACGGATACTCACGCAAACCTCAGGTCCTGTATGACATCACACTGATGTTGGACAACAGGATGTCTTCATCCGACATACAGGACTTTACGCTGGAGATCAAGCCAACGAACACAAGCAAGCAAGCAAGCAAATGAAAATCGTAAATTGATTAGAGACATTAGACGTAGACAGTCAAAATATTTTTGACATATTATGTGAAGAAATAAATTGGAGAACTTGGTGACAATCTGGCACGATCGAGGGAAAGAGAACAAGGGGAAGGCAGAGAAGTAAATACCTTGATAGCTTGGCCACGTGGCATGACCGAGACAAAAACACTGAGCTGATCCACGACTCTGGTGATCGAGTGAAATGGCCAATCATTGACCACACACGCTTACCGGCATGGCACATGATGGATGGATGGATGCAACCATGGAGATCTAGTCAATTAACTGTTTAGGTGCCACTGGATGATTCATCGTCTTACTCGACTTCCCATATCTGCCATGGGCGTAGGCTATATGGCCAAAATATTGTAATTGCATTATAAATACAACAAGTCTGCTACCATATTAACAACTTTTACGTCATAACTGTGGCACACCACTACTTCCCATTTCCCACAATCTATGTTGGTTTTGGGAGGAGCGGCTGGCAGAAGTGGCTAGAACGTCGGACTCTCCTTCGTGAGACCCGGGTTCGATCCCTCGGTAAAGGTGTGGGATTTTTTTTTCTGTCGGGGGCAAAAAGAAAATCCTAATCCTGCACAGTTCGCGGCGACTGCACTAGCCAGGCGGCCTTGAATCCTCAGGCTCAAAGACCCCTCTGCCATACACCGCAAGGTACGGTAGTATATTGACAGTTTAAATGACAGTATTTTGGTTTGGCACATAATGTGTTAACAATAATTCGCCACTGTGAATTTGAAGCCATGGCCAGCCGGGTCAGCAGGCAAGCGTGCTGGCCAGCGCTCTACCACTTACTTCCTGTGCTAACCTGCTTCTGTTAGTTCTTTCATCCTTTATCCCCTATTGGGTTGTAAACCCTCATACAACTCACCCCTAACCCTCTTATCCTTAGCTATCCCCTATTGTACGTATTTGTGTGTTTTTTATTTTATTATTTCATTTTTATATATTTATTGATTGCTTCAGATTTTGGATAAGCCACTGACTTTATTTTCACATGTCTTACGATGGATCTCCTTGTAAGGTATGTTGCAACATGTCTGTGTTTAGTATGTTTCTTCTCGCAGGAGCTAAATATACCTATTTGTTTCCAATTCATATTGTTATATCCTGCTGCAGCCGCTTGCTTTTTCTTTTGTTCCCTATCCTATACAGCTCCGTCAAAGTCTTCCACATAATATTAATTTCTGTGTTTATGTAACTTCTCCGTGTTTCTTTTAGGTCTTCCTCTATTTCTTTAGCTCTGTGGATTCCAGACAAAAGCCTTTCTGGTTATATAAGGCGTATGACTGTGCAGTGTTTGAACATATTGCGGGTCCAAGTTTTGTACGTACCTATTACGTTGCATGAACTTTACAGGGAGTGATTACAAAACTTGTACCGGCAATATTTTCAAACACTGCACAGTCATTAAAAATACACTCCGTATTATTCTCAGTTTTTCTCAATGTTTTGTCCTATCCAGCACAAGTGTCGTTTCTTCATCTCTTGGTTCACTGGTATTTGTCTTATTCTCCCCACAGCTTCGCATTGGTGCTTTTGCCATAACATGTTATACTAAATTTACCTTTTCTAAATTATGTCTCTTACGTTGGGAATCAAAGTGTACAAGAGACCGTCTGTGCGCATGTCTATAAAGCTCCAGCCCAAAGTCGGGGCAATGGCCACAGCGATTGACATAGCCCAGAGCAGGACAGACAAGACGACAACTGATGTCATCTTACACAGCTCCCTGGGGAGAAATATTACACTCCTTGGTAACAGTATGTCATAAGAACTAATAGGTTACGAAATGTTAACAAGACACATGAAAGTCGTGTGCAAGTTATGCGTGCAAGGTGAAGACAAAGTTTCCCTGGGAAGACAGCAAGGGATCGGCTAGAGGACATCTGTATTGGTGCACGGTGAAGAAACAGGACTGCGTATTTAGGACTCATTATAGTCGACTTTTGGGAAGATGACACTCTCTGCTGTATAGTATAGTATAGTATAGTATAGTATAGTATAGTGTTAGCGTTAGTATAGTATAGTATAGTGTTAGCGTTAGTATAGTATAGTATGGTATAGTATAGTATAGTATAGTATTAGTGTAGTGTAGTGTAATGTAGTGTAGTGTAGTGTAGTGTAGTGTAGTGTAGTAAATGGTAGAGTATCCCTGATAGCATTCCGTGAAGCAAATCGTGGTAAAACTATATTTGTGTTTACTGAAAGGCACACCAGAGTATATGGTACGTATCAAGTCACGACAATGTACGTTTCCAGATTCAAATTGTAGCATCCATTTAGCGAGGCTAAATTGATTCCAGAGTTGTATTAGTAGGGATAGATGAGTGTACTCCGACCTTGGTAAATCACTGCAGTAATAAATAAGATAGTAGGATTATTCTCTCCTCCCTTTCTCTCTTTCTCTCTCCCACGCTCTTTATTTCTCTCAGTGTGAGCACCCGTCTCTTTCACAGTATCTCTCTCTCTCTCTCTCTCTCTCTCTCTCTCTCTCTCTCTCTCTCTCTCTCTCTCGTTCTCTCTCACTCACTCTCCGTTATCGATTTCTAGCGCCGCAGTTCTCGAATTAACGAAGCCACATGGTGGGCATCACAATGGGTTTTTTTCCCCTCAGGATAAGTACATTTATTTGGTTTGATTCTAACCATTGGTGTGTATGTGTGTTTATATGCGAGAGTATGTGTGAAACACACTCTGGTTAAATCAGTCACGTTACAGTGAACACTCAACTGCAATTCACGCTATCAAGGTTCTGTAATGTTTTCATTGCGTACAGAAACGAGCTATACTTTGACACTGACCAATCACTTTACATTTCTTAATGAAGATTAAAGTCACATTCCCCATAACCATTAGAGGAGATGTATAACGTCATAGACGTCTGTCTTTGTAGTTGTTGTTGTTGTTGTTGTTATTGTTGTTGTTGTTGTTGTTGTTGTTTTCTTTTCCCCATCGTTCACTATTATGGCAATCAACTCATGCCAAGATGTCCTATTTTTTATTATTTGATGCAGCTCCGCCCATAAATTCCCAGATTAGTCATCGTTGCCTTTAATTCGTCTCTCCGTGTGTCTTTAGGTTTCCCACTATATCCTACGCCCTGCTCGTTACAGACAAAGGAATATCTAGTGATAGTGTTCTTCAGTTTTCTCCGAGTGTGTCCTATCGAGCAACATCATCTTTTCCTCTTTTTTTTTTAAAGTTGCATATCCTTTATAGGACGTAGCAGTCAACCCCAACATTTTTTGGCTGTTCATGATTACTGGGTAAGTTTACGTTCAGTAGTTTGCCATTGCTTTCTGAACGACCGGCACCCATACCATTTCATAAAATACCAACGTAAGCAGGTCTGCTGCCAAATCGTCCACAGCTGTGTTTCGAACGACCCTCAAGATGCAATAGCACGACTCATTCGATGTTCGTCCATCATGAATGACGTTGACCATTCGTTGACGATGACCATTCATTACACTACATTGATTGATGAGGAACGAATGACTTGCGCTTAGGTTTTGTATAGCGAGGAGGTGGTCGCGCAACTTCGTCGTCCCCGCTCCCTCGTCTGTGTCCGTCTGGCTCCAGTGGCGAGCATGGCAAGACGACTGGAAGACGGACACAGATGCAGTGGACGTTAGGCTGCCACGGCCAGTTATCCCTGTTTATCTTGGCTCTCGGGAGCCTCGGGCCCTTCCGTCACTTCCTTTAATTTTCAGTTTTAAGACAAACGTAGCGACAAGCAATGAGCGTATGATTACTTATAGGATCAATACGATTTCCTTCACCGAAGACGGACTGACCGCCAGAGCAGACCACACACAAACATGAGGCGAGAAACTGCCCACAGAAGATACTGCTCGTCTAAGTTGCGAGCAGATCTCCCGATTTACGGTTGAGCCTCTCAAGCGCAGATGTGCACATGGCGACTGACCGGACAGACGTTCATGCACACGCATGCCGAGAGTAGCATCGCTAAAGCTGAGACATTTGAGACAAGCATATGACTACTGGCAGGATCAACCAGATATTTATCGGACAGACGGACTATTCACGCACACGCAAGCCAAGAGTAGCATCGCTAAAGCGCGCCCTCCCGGTACAAGGTGATACATGCAAAACCACTGGACGCCTACCGACGAGCTTTCAAGCTACGCCGGCAGGACTAACCGAAAAAAGCAGCTATACCAGCTACAACAGCTATACTGACTCATTCACTGCATACTCGTATTACAAGAACATTGACACAGCAACAAATTTGAGTAAATAAAGTTCGATAATCACAGTTTACTTACTCGTATCGAAAGGGGAAGATAATTTTGATGTATCTATCGCAGGTTAGACACGTCAAGTGTAGCACCGAAGCGACAACCAGTCCGAAAGTGAGACCGTGCCTGATCATGCACTCAATGTAGAACTGATAGTACGTCAGGTTATATGAGGCATAGTAAAACATGGATAGTCCGGTTACTAAGTCGGCAATGGCCAGGCTGAAACAAATGTTATTTGGTATTAAATCATTCTATATATTGCCATACATAATATATTAAATGGGTACACCATGAAAATTAATTTCACAATTCACGGACATACTGCGTCGAGGGTTCAAAATCAGCGCAGGGATATGAGAGCAGATCGTTTTCTTGCTTGCTTGCTTGTGTTCGCTGGCTGTGAACTCCAGCGCGAAGTCCTGTTTGTTGAATGAAGACATCCTGTTGTCCAATATCAGTGTGATGTCATACAGGACCTGAGGTGTGCAGACTGGTGGTTCCTCGCCGTGCAGGCAGATACTCTCCGACTTCGGAAGAATCAGCGATCCTACTACGTTAGCCAGAACCCCGAAGGGACCTGTTGCCCAGGACGCACGACTAGGATGTGTTAGTAGGTCTTGGCCAGTATAGAACCAGGCCCTGGTGCCTTGGAAACACCTCTGCGTTCCTGATCATTTTGTGATTTCAATTGTATGAGCGTTGGCCGTTCAGAAACAATAGCAAAATAATAGACGTAAATTGCCAAGTAAATTAAAAACAGCTGGTACATTCCTGTGTTAAATGAAATATTCCGTAAAGGACATGCAACTAAGCTTAACATTATATAGCATATATTCTTCTAGATTTCTTGTAAAGTCGATGCCTTTAAAAGGAGCCGCGGTGGTGTAGAGGCTAGACCCCATTCGCCTGGCGGCCTGGGGTCATAGGTTCGAATTCGCATCAAAGAAGATTTAAAAACTGACCTGAGATCCCAGGATGCCAAGCTCAAGATAACGACATCGAAATTAGCCCAGAGAAACAACAAGGGATTCGACAGTAATTACAACATACAAGACAATGAAATAGCGCATGAGATACTGAGAGAACCTATCACATTCAGTGATTTGGAGCTAGCAATATCAAAACTACCGTCTCCCTGGCGAGGAGGCTGTTCGTAATCCCGTATATCCACGTACGAAACACAGCTGCGAGAGATTCGGCAGTGGATCGCGTCGCATTGGTTTCTTACGAAAAGGTTTGTGAGCCGGTCGTTCAAAAAGCAATGGCAAACTGCAGAACGTAAAACTTGCCAAGAGATCACAGCGGTAAAAATGCTGGTGTTGAGTGCTTTGTCATGTAAAAAGGATATGCAAAAAAAAATGTCAAAACTGAAAATGAGAAAGTCACCAGGAGCCAAAGGTATATCAAATGAAATTATCAAGAATCTAGAAACAACTGAAAATGAGAAAATCACCAGGAGCCGACGGTATATCCAATGAAATTATTCAGAATCTAGGAAATATAGCCAAACAAAACTGCTGCAGATCTGCAATAACTGCTGGAACTTAGGCAGAGTTCCATAAATCTGTGGAGAAGCAATCATATTGCCTCTCCTTAAACCAAGGAAAGACAGTCCCAGTGCCTCCATCTACAGACCAATTAGCCTCACCAGCTGTCTCTGCAATATATTGGAGCACATCATCAATAATAGACAACAGTGTTACATTGAAAGTTAAAGCATTCTTATGTCACAGCAGGCTGGCTTTAGGCAGTGTTACTCTACGAAAGATCAACAAATCTGCTTTTCTCAAGAAATTGAGAATGCATTCCAAGAGAAGAAATTGGTGCCTGAGGAATAGAAAGCTTTCGACAAAGTCTGGAAAAAAGGTCTGTTGAAGAAACTAAGAAACTACAAAGTCAATGGAAGAATGTAAATATGGGTGAAAACATACTTGCACAACAGAAGAACCCGAGCACAGATAAACGGACTCAAGAAAAAGAAGGTTCTACTGTGTCATTGTGCCCCCTCTCTCCCCAAGCTTTCCCCCACACTTTTCCTAATCTACATCAATGATCTTGTTACCACTCTGAAATTAAAGTGGCAATGTACGCTGATGACTTGGTTCTATGTGGCACAAATGCCCATGTGTCAGTGGACACCAGGTTGCTACAAAAAGTTATAGATGTAGCTGCATGAACCAATAGATGGTGTGTCAGCACAAATAATAGCAGCACACCCTCTTTACCCTCCCCCCCCCCCCCCCCCCAAAAAAAAAAAAAAAAACAGAAGGCAGGCGTCATCCACATTAATCTAACAACCCCAAAAGTAGATAAAGAACCCACATAATTTAGAGTACCATGTAATGGCAGGCTGACATGGTAAAAGCGTACCAACAAAGCCAGAAGAAATGTGGTCATCCTGGGAAAACTAAGCTGAACTACATGGGGAGCCAGCAGAAGATGCTTAGCAGAGTTTATCAACAGAGGATGCCACCGCACTTAGAATATTCGTCAACTGCATGGTGTTCAGGATCAAATATCACACTACAAGAGCTGGATAATGTTCAAATTGAAGCACTTAGAGTCACCGCTGGAGGGATAAAATCAATGCCTATAACGGAGATGAAGAAGATGAGGAGGAGACAAGCATTGAGAGAGCACAGTAAACTAGTACAAACAGAAAGGTCCCTGCACGTGCCAGGCCATCCAATGGCAAACAGATTTGAAAATCTATCTTGGACCAGTTGACAAAAAAGCAGTTTTATCCACCAGGCTAAATGACTCTTCAGACAAACCATTGATCTGCTCACAGTCTGAAAACTATCAAAGAACGAACTCCACGGAAAGAGGCATATGGACTGCCAGTACAAATCCAGACGAAAGTGAAAGGAATAGCCGACCGGTAAGAACAGAATATTACACAACGCAAAAGAGCCATTCTCATTTTTCTTGATGAAGATTACCCAAAGGACCCCTGGATCCAAGTCTATACAGATGGGTCAGCTGAAAATACTCTTCGAAATGGAGGCGAGAGAGTGTACATAGAATACCCAAATACCATGATTCCCCGAAAATAAGACCGGGTCTTATATTAATTTTAGCTTAAAAATGCACCAGGGCTTATTTTCTGGATATATATCTCTCTGTGTGTGTGCGTGCGTGCCTGCTTGCCTGCGTCCGTGCACGCGTGCGCGCGTGTGTGCGTGTGTGTGTGTATGTGTGTGTGTGCTTTTTTCAGATACAAAAATCTACATTTATTCATGTACAACATTCTACATCAGTGTTTCCCAACCTTTTTTGTGCTATGCCCCACCTAAGCCTTTCTAAAATTCTTATGCCCCCCCCCCCCCCCAGCCCCCCCCCCCCAAAAAAAATTACTTATACATTAATTTTAATTTTCAAAAATTGAAATGTTTTCTAAAGAAACTTGAATGATAGGTTTTAGGAACAAATCAATAGGAAATTATTGAGCTAACACAGTAAGTAAATTTTCAAAACACATAATAGAGAACTGAAATTCAAGTACAACATAATTTTAATGAAAGATTTATCTATATTATTTTAATTATTAGTAATTATTCATTATTTAAATTTAGTGAGATCCTTGCGCTTGATGCTAGCTGCAAAGAGATTTTATGTCAGGTTCCTATTTAGTTAACTTCAGTCTCAAGTCTCCCCGTTTTGTTATATCCAGCCGAGTTCTTCCATTTTCGAATTGCGCCCTTAACAATCAAATTGCCCCCCTGTGGGGCGTGGGCCCCACGTTGGGAAACACTGTTCTACATGTTTAGATTTAGTTTAGTTTAGTCGACGGATCAACATCACGGCACACGGGTGTAACCCATAAGTGCTCTGTTCTACTCCTAACTCAAGTCTGAGTCTGTAGAATCTCAGCTCAGTGCACGAACTCCGTAGCACCGGCGAGGATCCTGAAATACTTTGGGTAGATTTATAACTCGAAATTTTGCCCGAGCAGCGCCGTTAGGTACTCTTTATCCATTTCCAACTGCCACGGGATTTTTTTACGTGCGCAACAATACACACGGGCGTCTGATCTCACAACCCAGAGACCAGGGGAAATTGTGTTACTAGAAGTCCACGTGACAAAAATCCCGGACCTAACCGGGGCTTGAATCCGGGACCTCCATCACTCGAGGCGGACACCATACCTCGAGACCACTCAGTCAGTCAGCCAGCCAGCCAGCCCCTCCCCCCCCCCCCCCGAAAAATTCTACATGTATTCAAATACAGTCGTGTCATCTTCTTCTGGAACATCGTCATAACTCTCCAAATCCCGAATTTCGGCCAGGATTTCTTGCGACTCTATTTCTTGTAGTAACCATTGGTTCAATAAAGCAATAAAGGTTTCCCATTAATGAGCATTTCTTGTCCATGTAGCATGCATGTAGTGCATTGGTAACTATATTTCACGCGAGTGACGTATTGAATTATGAATCACATCCATTCATTATCAAGTACGCATCAGTGGCGTCTGTACTCCGACTGGCCATTCGGCAACAAGTCTCTCATTCTAGCTGACGATCTTCAATCAATCAGGTGCCGTCTCCACAATGAAGGTTGGCTGCAATGGATCTGCCAAAACTGTCTGTCTCTCGCCCTGACTTACATTTCTGTCAGTTTTCTAATTGTCCTTCTCTTGATTTTATCTTCCCACTTGTATCGTTGTCTATCTCTTGCTCGCTTCCCCTCAGCCTTGCCCTCCAGTATGGATTTTATAAGAGTATCATGTCTTTTAACGTGGCCGAAATATTTCACTTGCCTCCTCTTTATTTCTTTCATCAACACTCTCTTCATTTCCAGTTTTCCTAGAACCTCTGCATTTGATTGTTTTTGTTTCCATGAAATACAAGATATTCGTCTGGTAATCCACATCTCCAGGGCTTCTATGCGACTTTCTAGTTGCTTATTCAATTTCCAGGCTTCCGCGCTATACAGTAGCATTGAATATATGTAGCATTTGACAATTCTCATTTTAAATGCATTGTTAATCTCTCTAGATGTTAATACTACCGAAGATCTTAGCCAGGGCCTATATTAGTGGTAGGTCGTATATTAAAAGCATCCTGAAAAAATAGTGCTAGGGTTTATTATAGGGGTGGGTCTTATTTTCGGGAAAACACGGTAGTACTGGGAACCCGACCAGAGTACAAACAGGAAATTACTGCCGTAACTATGATAAAGAAATACAGGCAATCGAGACAGCAACAGAGAAATTATTGAACACCAATCATGATACACATCCTATGTTATTATTTATAGATACAAAATCGGTATAAACATGTAATGTGTATTGCATAGCATTAAAAACGATTGAAATAAGAAACACTTAAACAATAACATTACATGAAAGGTCACGCCATTAAAGAATTAGAAGCTATTCAATATTTTACTGGTTACGCCTTCAGCGATGCTATTGTTGTGTTCCTTACTCAGTTCAGTACATGATGTTTTCTAAATATTTATGACGTATTCACTTCAAAGTCTGGTGTTGTGATAACTAATGCTTCGTTTCTAACATTTTCTTTATCACACTGTGGGCGTTCTCATTTGTTTAAAAGAAAAAGATATATGCGTCTTGCTTTATGTGAAACAAATCAATATATTGCTTAGATTAAAACGATCTCAAATTCTTAAACATGGCTTCTCTTCCATTCAACATATAAGGAAGTCCATATAATGTGAGCGGAAATGCCATAGAGGTGGCATTAGTTAACAAAAGACTAAACTAAAAAGCGACCACGTCATACATACTAAAAACTAGATCGTGTATTGATTAGGGGAGAAATTAGGAGTGGATTTATCATTCAATGAAAATAGAACACGGTCGGTACTTTGAAACAAAAGAAAAAAAGAATTTATTTTAGCCGACAGATGGATACGGATGGATACACACCATCACACAAACGCCATGACTCAAACCGCACTAGGTAACGGACTAGTTCAAGAGCGCACCATTTATATTCCCATGTTGAGTCACTAACTGAGTTGTATATGGGTTCGTTAAGGTAAAGATGTTGATGTTAGGTAGACACATGAAGCAAAACAAATAATAACATGGTTAAACCAAATCACTTTGAGAAAATAGGAAAGTATCGGTTGAATAAATTCTCGCTGTTGAAAGATTTGCACCTGAATGCAAGAAAATATTGTAATTGTATGAATATTATAACACATTACAAAAGTAAGAAAAGTCAGAGATTTAAGAAATGATAAACATCAGAAAATGTATTCTGTGAGAACTGAGACAGCAAATATTATAAAGGCAAGAGGGTCGACTTAACTGCACCGAGTTTGACCTCGTTTGGCATGGTCTGTCTCTGCAAAACTACAAACAGCTTGCTGAGAGCATCGTGCAAAGCACCAACTCCGTTGATAAAGTGATGGCCCACATCAAACTCCATAAATACTGCACTCGTGATCTGAACGACACAGCCCGAACACAGACCGGCAACAGTCAGAGTGCAAGGTAGAACGCTTGACCACTTTGCGATTGAGACCCCCGGGGATTTATTATAAGAAATAATACATGTCATATAACCACCAATGATTGAATCGTCGTTTATTGTAAGAAATGATACATGTCATAGAGTGAATCATCGATGATTGAGGTGTTGTTTGTCACACTGTCTGTCATTTACTGTCAAGTACAGTACCTTGCGGTGTTTGAAGAGGGGAGGGTGGGAGGGGGGTCTTGAGCCTGCGGAATTAAGGCCGCCTGGCTAGTGCAGTCGCAGCGGACTGTGCAGGTTATAATTTTTTTTGCCCCCGACTAAGAAACATCCACACCTTACCACAGATTCGAACCAGGGTTTCCCGAAGGAGAATCCGGCATTATATCCGCTCGGCCAGTCTCTCCTCGCTCGACTAACCGCTCCTCATTTATTGTAAGAAATGATAAATGTCATAGAGTGTAATCGTTGATGATTGAGACATCATTTATTGTCAATCAGGTGCCGTATCAACAATGAAGGCTGGCTGCAATGGATCCCCAACATTGTTTTTCTCTCGTCCTGACTGTACATTCTGTCAGATTGATGTTCGTCCATCTCTTGATGTTATCTTCCCACTTGTATAGTTGTGTACCTCTTGCTCGCTTGCCTTCAACTTGGTCCTCCTGTTATGTCTTTTAATGTGGCCGAAAAGTTTATCTTGCCTCTTTTTTTTATCTCTTTCAACAACTCTCTTTTCACTCAGTTTTTCTAGAATCTCTGTATTTGATTGATTTTGTTTCCATGAAATACGACACATTCTTCTGTCTATCGATATCTCCAGGGCCTCTTTTCGACTTTCTAGTTGCTTGTTCAATGTCCAGGCTTCCGCGCCATACAATAGTGTTGAATATACGTAACATTTTATAATTCTCATGTTTAATGCGTTGTTAATCTCTTTAGATGTTAATACTGATTTCATGCTGCTGAAAGCACTTTTGGCAATTCCTATTCTCTTTTTGATTTCTTTTTCACATCTGCCATCATCTGTTATTACATGTCCAAGATAGGAGAAACGTGTTACTTGTTCTAGTATCTCACAGTTTACTGTGATGTTCATTGATGACCTTTCCTTTCCCCTGCTAATTATCGTAGTTGTCGTTTATTTAAATGCTAATATCTAAATCGCATTCTGCACTATGTCTGTTTACTGGTTTCACTAGGTTTTATAACTTTTGCTCGCTTTCTGCTAGTAACACAGTATCGTCATTATACCTATGATTGTTTATGATTCTTCCATTGATGTTAAGTCCAGGAAGTTCGACTTGCTTAAAAATTAGTTCTGTGTATAGGTTTATTGTAAGAAATGAAAAAGCCACACAGTGTAATCATCGATGATTGAGACGCCGTTTATTATAAGAAATTATAAATTTCATAGAATGTAATCATTGATAATTGAGACGTCGTTTATTGGTAGAAATGATAAATGTCATAGAGTGTAATCATTGATGATTCAGGCGTCGTTTTTTTTGGTAGATATGATAAATGTCATAGAGTGTATTGGTTGATGATTAAGACGTTGTTTATTATAAGATATAATAATCATCATATTTCCTGATACACGTTTTAAAGGTTGGATCGACTGGGAGCTCAGATTAATTAAAAACCATTGCCTGGATGGGGATTCTAATACATGGCCATTGGATCGGCAAGCAAGGGCGCTACCAAAGCTCCCAATTGAGCAATGAGGTGGCGGTAATTCACCCTCAGAGTGACTCATAGTGCTATACAATTATTGTTTGCAATGGTCCATTCAAATCCATGGTATCTACAAATGTCGGTCGTTGAAATCGCAGTACCAGCTCTAACAGTGGTGAAAACCTTGGAGCAACTCTTGGTGGTACGACATTAATATATAATGTGTACCAGGTCTCACACTGATGAAAACCTTGCAGCACCTCTTGGTGGTGCGACCTACCTACAGACTGTGTCCCCAGTCTAGCGTACGTTCCAAGGATCGTCATGCCTTTCCTCAAATGTAAGTTTCAGGTATCGGTCTTGCATACCTCGCTAATGTCTGAACATGAAGAGGCTAGGTGGAACTTTACTCCACGGTGAAAATAGTACTTAGGTATAGTGTCTGGAAAAAAGTGTCGACACTCACCTTACCCTAATAGATACAAGGACTTTCTGCGGCTCAGACGACCTAAATGTCAATACACAAGGCTGAAGAGTTGAAATACCATAGGATTTTCCTTAGGATTTTCAACCAACGAATCAAACAGCTAACCAACCAACCAACCAAACAATCTACCTCAACTTACAAATGGCATGCATTTGCATTGTCGGACTCTTCTTATTTAGACTAAGGTCATCTAATGCCAGCATTTTAAATATTTGTCTCTGTGTCTAAGAAGCCAGCTCCGTGACGAAGGGGTTAGGGACGCAGTTACCAATTCGAAATTCTTCTTCATCTTCTCTCCTAGATCTAGAAATCATGTACCCAATACGCCTTAAGGCGCGTGTGTAAAAGATTGCTTTTCGTAGTACTACATGACAGTATGACCCTTAATTTAGCTCACTAAATTATAATACAAACCTGCACAACATAACGTCCGTGGGTTCAGCTGGCACCTTCAATCTAATCATTGTATCAAGTACCAGAGCATTTAAGGCAACTATGGCGGCTCCCAAAAAGATGATTAAACTGTTGGTTATAAGTTCATATGTCGTCACACCGTAGCCATTCAGAGCCCAGAAAACAACGTTATCGCTGTCCTTCGAGAAGTTGGCAGCCGACATTTGACACAAGGCCGGTATACGAGGAAATGTTGAGTTTGGTTTCACTTAAAAAAAAAAAAAAACTCAGCCAAAAGAAAATGAATCGTGTTGTTGACAGATTCGCATCTGAAAAAAAAAGGAAAATTATAACAATATCATGGGCGTTATCGGTTTCAATTTGGTGCTGAATACGATATGAAAACAGACACAACTGTAATTTTATTACTGTTTTAATTTAAACACAGAAGAAATAAACAATACATTGCACAATTTATTGGCTGATTTATGTAATCATTATTACTGTTGTTAAGAAACCAAAGCTGACACACATTTTTCAAAACAATAAATATAACGTTAGTTACATATCCTTTACAGGACGTCGCTCAACACCAGTATTTTTAGGTTGATGGCTGTTTGTGATTACTTGGCAAGTTTACTTGCAATAGTTTGTCATTGCTGTATGAACTACCGGCACTCATGCCAGTGTTTGAGAACCAGCCCGTGGCGGTCTACTTTCAAATCTCCCGCAACTGTGTTTCGACAGCGGTATGCGGGATTGCGAAGTGCATTCATAACCACTTTACCACAGCGTGGGCATTATCCAATACAATATCACGGCAACAACACATCATTTGGATACTGGTAACAGGATGTATATCCAAGAACAATGACTGGCACCTTGCCGTCTTGACAGACGATAGTTTGTAAAATGGAGTTATACCTCTCCATATCACAACGCCTGGGCTGAATTTAGAGACCATGTGTTGCCCATGCAGCATGATCCCTCTCTCGGCCTGTCTAGTGAACTCCAGAGGAAAGGTAAACCAATACGTCTGGAACAAGACAAACTGCAGAAGCGGCCGGATCAGCAAAGCAATGTTCTAACTGTCCGCCAGTCGGAGCTTCAATCCTAGACCAGTTGCCAACCAAGGCGTAGGGCCTGGTCTGCCCTGCCATTTAGTCTGTAGGTTGCATTTCCTCGGACTAGGATAAGACTTGTAACCTCCCAATTGCGCTCCTCCGCCCGAAGCCGTTGGCACAATGCGGGGTGTCGGGTTTGGTAAGCGTCGCCCAACTTTCGGCGCTAACAGAAGCAAGTAGTACCGTCTACTGTCATACGGTAGCTCAGTCATATCTGACTAAGACCTGACATACGCGACCATTACGCGAATGAGAGGTCTTTCGGGTTCCATTTTCTGTTAAAGTGTAAGAGCCAGTAGTTTCGATTGTTGTCCACCGTCGTCTTGGTCAACACCAGCCTCAAAACAATCAGAAATCCACCAACACCAGCTCTCAACGATTACCACTTTATGAACAGACCAGAATAAATCATTATTCTGCGCCTCAGAACATGACACAAAAGACCGCGCAACCACATGTACACAAAATTCAAGATTGGATGAATCAGCCATGTGCACATGTGAATAGGCACCACAGACAGCAGAGCACATACTCCAAGACTGCCCAAAATACAACATATCTAGATAAACCTTCTGGCTTAGAGAAATAACAGTGGAAAATAAACTCTACGGACCAATGAGTGAATTAAACAGCAAAGTGAAGTTCATAAAGTTATAGACAAATTTGAAGCGAACGAAAAAAAAAAAGAAAAAAGGAAGACCCCATTTTCGTTGCCGTTGAATTACTCCTGTCCTTTCTAAACTGCTGTGATGCGTGCTGTAGCCAGGGTGTTTCAATCCCTGAGACAGGTCACTGCTTATGAGACCCGTCTCACCGTCTCCTTCCATGTTGAGATCTTGTTGAAACGTGGTTAAGCCGTCTGTCTCTTGCTCAGGTCTTAACTTGTCTTCGGATTACATCATTCGGTTTTGGAGTGCAGTTCCCTCCCCCCCCCCCCTCCCCCCGGATATTCCTTGGCCGTCGCCGGAGCTACCAAGTTCGTGCTTTTTGCGACACTTCCAGCAGGCGGTTAGCTGCTAGCAGAGAGAGAGAGAGAGAGAGAGAGAGAGAGAGAGAGAGAGAGAGAGAGAGAGAGAGAGAGAGAGAGAGAGAGAGAGAGAGAGAGAGAGAGAGAGCAAAGAAGTCAATCATCTTGCCATTTAACTCCGTTTTTAACGTTGCCTTATCACGATTGCTTTCATTTCAGTCTCGGACAATTGATAAAGATACCCCCAGACTTGTTTCCCTTTCATAATGTTGTAAAATGGCTTTTATATTATTGAAAAGATGTTGCTCCTGTATATCTTTACTATATGCAAACATTATTAGACCGTTGTAAATTGTTGTAAAAGTTCATAGCCAGATTTACCGCGTGTATGAGTGGATGCGTGTAATAATTTTGTTCATTCTTATTTAAGTGTTCCGGTAAAATCGTCCAACGAAATCGCATGATTGTAACTGTTAGGCGCCAATGACACAAAAATTAAACCGGTCAACCATATCTCCATTTCACTGTTTGTAATTCTCCAGCCGTGGCATACGTAGCTTTGTAGCCTATTGCTTCCATGATGACTTCAATGTGAAAGACCGCGTGCATTTAAATGGCTAGGCAGTGTATGTTGCTCTTACGCGTGTACACTAGTTTGATTTATCAGGGCTTGGGGGGGGGGGGGGGGGGGGGGGCGAGACTTAGAAACTAGAAACTTAGTTGCATATCCTTTACATTATGTTGCAGTCAACCCCAGCATTTTTATGGCTGTTTGTCATTTCTTGGCAAGTTTACGTACAGTGGTTTGCCATTGCTTTTCATGTTTCTTCCAACCTAAATAAGGATATAACTTTACATTGCGGGTCTTATCAATAGTGATAACTAGAGTAAGGATCCTTAGGACCTCAAATTCGTGCGAATATACAGGCATTTAAGACCTGGAAATGACAATATATGACCTAATAATGTCAAAATATGATCTGGAAATATTCAACTAGAATAAAATAATGTAATGTTTTATTTATTTGGTAAAAATATTTCATGTCATTGCAGTACGTTGCGATCAACCCCAGCTTGATTTCCAAGCAATTTTGCCTTTGTAGTTTGTCATTGCTTTCTTAACGAGAAGTTAAGGTTAAAGTCTAAATTAAAACCGGCGTAGAGATTTAACGCCCTACCCAGCCATCACCACACCGGAAGTTTAAGAGCGAGCACTGTTATCTTTTCGGCCACGTCGACTTGTATATTTATTTTAACCTGGGATTGATAGCAACGTCTTGCAAAGGACGTGTAATGTATTGTATAAATAATTGTAATCTTATTATTAGTTATTTTAAAAGTATGTTAAAAGTTTAATTCTCAAATATAAGGTGTAAAATAAAAGATTAACTTCTTATATAGTATTTTAATTCAGTTTAAGGCCAATCTGCAGAGACTACATAATAGGATATTTCAAATGGAAGAATGTATCTTTTCTTACTGACCATATAAATGTTTCCACGCCGATTGGAAACTAAAACATAGATAAATGGACCTGGGGTATCATGGTCGGTCGTCACTGTCATTTTGAGAATGACAGTAAACAAGTACATACATTTCGAAGTTTTCAAACAATAATGTTTGTCACGTAGAGTGTTTTTATGACCCGAAAGAAAAACTCCTTTCAAAAGCATAGAAAGGAAGTTCGGAAATATATGAAACAAATATGAATTGATTACTATGAAGTACAGGATCGTCTTCAAAGAATGTTGCCTGCTTACCATTAGGAAAGTCTCTAAACACACAGAATGGTAAATATTTTTGATTTTGGCCAAGTACACTTTGTAGTTTTGCATACATATTGTCCCTGGCATGCCATACAATTTTTCACAAGTTCAATAACGCGACATAGTTCTGCACTTGTTGCTTTAAGCTGAGTGATAACTGTTGCTATGATGCTGAATTTGAACTTCATATAGATGAAGTTTCCAGACTAAGTATTGTTTCCAAGTTTTCAAGGGATTGCTTGAAATCAGGGATGTGACAGCTTTGATCGAAGAAGCTTTGACGTCCCCGAAACTAAAAACAAATTTCTGTTTCACAGTAGTCGATGCAGCAATAAAACGATGCTTGAAACCATGGTTCTCCAGTGTGTGAAGACACACTCTGGAGGCACAGGCAAAGGGATGACGATTTCCTTGAATGTCTGTGCTCGTAAAAGAGCTTTAATGAATATATTTTCCACATTAGTGACAGGCTTGCGAACACCAGTATAGTTCCCAAGAATTTATTCACAATACGATGCTTGTGCTGTGCAAGTTAATCGCCCCAATTGCGCATACATCATCTCCAAATCTATGGACGTCTGCATCGTGTTATGGGACTGCGTTTGTTACTAGAAACAGAACATGATCAGTCCATATCCCATCCGACCAGAGAAGGTTCATAGCATGGTCGAATAGCAGCACATCAATCGTTGAGTGCTTAACCCTCTTCAGTATTAAAGAGAAGAATAAAAAACGAGAAATGTTTAGCCAGGACGGTCTCTATTAAAATCTCAACAACATTAGCTAAGTACGGTCGTTCAACAACTGTGGTTTCATAACTGAAAATCCACACCTTGTCGGCAATAGAAGATCTTATCATATTTTCTATGTCTTAGTCCAGGGGTCACCAAACTATTTTCACAGTGGGCCGGATAACTGACAAAAATGACGAGCGCGAACCACATAATCATTCTGTTCAATACTTGCAAGCCAGAACGAAAGCTCTGGGAAAAAAGACGAAAAACTAAGTTTAGCATTCCATGTTAATCATGGGTGAATGGGTGCAATGCACACAAAACAAAGTCAACCAACATATTTATTTACTCTAAAAAGTTATCAAAGAAGGCGACGTTAGCAAAACGATGGTTACATCAGACCTAGTGTGCATATATCCGAATCACACAAACTAAGCAGCAGAAAAGGTTAGTGAGATGTGTGAAACTGACGTTTGACCTTCAAGATATCATCAATTAATTATTTTTAAGCTTACAGTGACACAATTCAATCTTTACTAACTGGGTTAATGGAATCTTACAACTAATTGTATTAATGCAATCTACCCCCTAATTGAACCACACTGTTTTCCTCTCGTGGATGAGCTATCTGAGATGACCTTCGTGCTATAGATATGTGCACGTTAAGATTAGGTAGGGTGCAGTGGAAGCGAGCCATGATGGCAGAGTGACCAGACGCTGGCCTGCCGGCCCGGTGGCTAAGAGTTCTAATCCAGATCGAGATGGATTTTAACCATTGGCCTCGGCTCCCAGTTTGACCCAGCATAAGATAGGTACCAAAATATGTCTCTAATGATAACTAAATCACCTCTTCACATTGATGTTATATTAGAAGTTTCAGATTTGTTCACGTCTTTGACGTTTCAGTTAGAATATAGTTATGGGCTAGCCTTGTGTAGCGGCTGATGGCATTTTTTAAAAAAAAGAAACGTCAGCTATTTGTAGTGTTTAGTCGACGTATTTGAAGAATATCTATTTAGATTGATTGATTGATTGATTGATTGATTGATTGATTGATTTAGGAACCGACATCATAGTATTCGGGGCATTCCCATAAGCGCTCCGTCCCCATCCTCAGCAGCCAGCGAAGAGTTCCAACACCAATAGTACCAGTAGCATGGGAACGATTAGTAGTACGACTCTTAGATGGCTGTTGAACGAGGGGACGGAGCACGTATGGGAATGTCCTGAGTGCAGTGATGTCGGTTCTTAACTCAACTCAACTAGTACCAGTAGCAATCTGATTATATGTCCGTCTCGCCTTTTCTCTGAGCGTCTATTTCTAATTAGAATGGAAAAAACAGATCAACCAGCAGCTAGAGTGTTTCAAGTAAGAACATCGGGAAACAAGGCAAGATGACGCACATGAATAGTTGGTTTGATGGAGTAAGAGAGACACTGAAGAAATCAAATATGACGTTAACACAAGCAGCGCGACTGGCGAAGAATAGAAAATGGCATCTACCTCATCTCTGCGACACTTCACAGCAAAAACAGAAGGACGAAAGAAGAAGAAGAAGAAGAAGAAGAAGAAGAAGAAGAAGAAGAAGAAGAAGAAGAAGAAGAAGAAGAAGAAGAAGAAGAAGAAGATAGCAATCGTAACGTTAAAATCTCGATTCAAACAACAACAGGGATTTGACTGACCTTCAGCATAATTAACAAACACATAATCCCCTGATGTTTCGTGCTCCTGAGGTTGGCTCTACCATTTAGATTATCCAATTATGCAAGCACCGATCAAATTAACCAACATCAAACACACCAACTGAAGTCTTTTGATCCTGATCAATGTAATTTATTTTATTTGCAAAGCACAGGTTAAATTAACTAACGACCGTAGTAGCTTCAGCTCCGTGACCACTAGATTGCTATCACACAAGAATATTGTGCTATAAACGTGGAGATACAGCTTGTTGTAATCAGATGCTTCATTCCAATATGTCTGGGGGTGTTTACTACCGCTGCAAATATTGATTACAGCCTTGAAGAAACACGAGGGAGAGACAGTTATGTCAGATTTACTAATTCGAGGCTCAGATAAAGATCTAGACAGACTAGCGAAAGTAAGGAAAAGATGTTCGCCCTGAATAGGCACACATTGATACAACTTCATTATAGTTCATTAAAAGTCGCTTAAAAGTCGACAGGGTCGACTTTATTGCACCGGGTGTTTATCCTATATGGCTCAGTCTCTTTCCGCAGCGCGGAAAGCGTCGCACAAAGCATGAACTACATAGCTCCAGCGACGACCCTCAGACGTCTCCGAAAAAATGCACTCGTGAACCGAAGGACGGAATTGAACACACAACCTTCGCAGCCCGAGTCAGACGGCTTGACTACTTCGCCACGGAGACTCCTTTCTAATAAGTCCTTTCTCTGGAAACCACAGAGGAGAACGAAATTGAGAGAGACCTAAACATACTCAAAGAAAATAAATAGAGATGAACAATACGAGCCGGACGCGGAGAGAGCTGCATGAGGCAGCAAAATATTGGTTGAGTTGGGTGAAAGCACAAGCTATGAGAGTAAGCTAATAAGTAAGTCACAAATGGCTGTAGAAAAATAACTAAATATGATAACAACTTGAAACCAGTTTATTGTTATACATACATTGTCCTTTTATTTCTCAACATAATTTCCACCAACATTGATGCACTTATCCCATCGTTTCATCAGTTCTCCCAAACCGGCTGCATAGAACTGCGTGCTCTGTTTTCTAAACCACGTTTTCACTTCACATTCAACTTCGGCGCCATTCTCCCGCCAAGGTGGGTTGTCAGTGTTTATGCCGACAAATGATTGTCCCGTAAAGAGGTGCATAGCTAGGCAGAAACAGTTACGATGGTAAGTCAATAAGTAAGTCACACAGTTCTGTGGGATGGCCGGTAAATGAAAATTGAATTATAGAAAGTTATAGTTATGATCTGTTTAAGTCCTCGCTAATCACTGGTATCATGAAGGCTGATAGACTACAATGGCTGGGGCATATAGAAGGAATGGAAGACAATAGGGAAACAAAACTCGCTTACACCCAGGAAACAAATGACCGTAGACCCCGAGGTAGACCAAGAAGACGGTGGACAGATAATATATATACAGACCTACAAGCACTTGGAATCAACGACTGGCAAGAGAAGGTCAACCAGAGAGACGAATGGAGACGGATTGTATCTGCAGCAAAGAACCTCAATGGCTCGGAACGCTGAAGAAGAAGAAGACGTCATCATTTGGAGGCGACAGGTTCGATCCCGATCGGTAACTATAGCTTTCAAATTTTATGTTGCTAGTGCGTCTTCTAGTCTCTGTTTCCTTCTTATCCTTCTGTGAGCGCCAAATAATACTATGTGTGTTTATTTATGTAACTGTCTTAGTGGCCTCAACGATTCTCCCCATTGAACTAAAATATAGAACTGAGAAAATCGAAACACGTACCAATAATATTTGACAGTTACATGTAGAAATACGTACGTACAATAAATAATTGTGTACCGTTATTTATTAAGTACAGTTATTGAGTGTGTGGTGGACTGCTAGACCGATCGATGGATGCAATAAAAGTTCTTGGGCCCGGAGGGCCCTTACTGTCATCAGAGTGTATACCTATATCAGTTATATGTGGAAATACGTACGGGCCCAGGAAACACTTATTGCATCCATCGATCGGTCTAGCAGTTCACGACACACTGAACCGGAAGTGATCGACGACATCAACAAATGAGTCCCTGTAAGGGATACATTTTACACTAAATAATTTTGGACCGTTATTCGGAAGAGTCCCACAGGGTGTGTAACTTATACAATAAGCAGTCAAGCACTGTATTTGTGGCATACCGATCCAGGTTCACTCCAAATTTGAGGAAAGTCATGTCCCAATAAACATCCGACCTTAAGTGGACCAAGCCTGTTGAAATATGTATTTATTAATCCATCATAGGTCTGTTGATAAGCGTGGGCGGTTATGTTTTGCCATCTCATTCGATCACCAGAGTCGTGGATCAGCGCCGTGTTTCTGTCTCGACCATGCCACGTGGCCAAGCCATCCAAGTATTTACTTCTCGGTCTTCCCATGGTCTCTTCCCTTCGATTTTGCCAGTTGTAATCAAGTTCTCCAATTAATTTCTTCTCATAACATGTCCCAAAAAAATTGACTATCTGCGTGTTATGTCTCTAATCAGTTTACGATCTTCATTTGTTTCTTGAAGGACTTGTTCATTAGTTTTTATGTCTGTCCATGGTATTCTTTCCATTTTCCTCAGAAACCACATTTCCACAGCCATCATATGTTTTTCAGCGTGTCTGCTCATTGTCTACCCTTCACATCCATACAAAAGTACAGGTTCTATGCAGCACTTCAACACCCCTTTTCTCGTTTCAACTGGTTTCTATTTATTGGTATGTTTTTCATCTTGCAAAAGGCTACCTTTGCAATGGCAATTCTTATTCTAATCTCTTCAAGGCATCTCCCGTCCGACGTTATGACTACCGATTCACTTGTTTAAGAATACGTCCATTTACTTGTATAGTACATTGTGGTATTTCCTTCTTCCCAGTGACGACCATAATCTGTGTCTTCTTACAATGTAATTCTAACCCCAGTTGTTCACTGTGTGCAACTGAATGTGCAATCAAAACTGCACTGTGCAATCTACTAAATGTTGCAGGTCCTGTTCATTGTCTGCAATCAAGACTGTATCATCTGCATATATAATGTTATTACGGTGTCGTCTCCAATGAAATGTGTATACCGTTTTAATTTTGGGGAAAAAGGGAAACGAGCTGATAGTATAGTACAATGGTTATCAGCTGATGGAGAATTCCCCCTCCCCCCCCCCCCCCGGGGGAATTTTAGGGTTTCCAGGGGGGGGGGGGTGGGTGGGAATTAAGATTATTTCAAGATCGCGTTAATACAAGAACCGATTACTTGATATTGTTTTTCCCTTCATACTTTACGGTTCTGTACGTCTCACCCTTCTAAAATTCATTTTATATAGTAAGTAGACCCACAAATCACGTTTTTTGTGTGAGGACGTCTAGACTTGTTTTAGTATGTGCTATTAAATTCAGCTTCCATTATTACGTATACTGTGTAGGGGCGGTGTTGGATTTTTAGATAGGAAATACGAAAAAAAGGGGGGGGGGGGAATGACGTTCTGAAAATATGGTGAAGGGGGGCACGGGCCAAATGTTAAGATAGGAAATACGAAAAGGGGGGAATGACGTTCTGAAAATATGGTGAGGGGGGCACGGGCCAAAAAAGGTTGAGAACCACTGGTATAGTACATTGAACATT
Organism: Cepaea nemoralis; assembly: GCA_014155875.1. Lineage (NCBI taxonomy): Eukaryota > Metazoa > Mollusca > Gastropoda > Stylommatophora > Helicidae > Cepaea > Cepaea nemoralis. Next base: position 511,375 of record JACEFZ010007879.1, on the reverse strand, counting down.
ACCATCATCATCATGTGATATGCCGACAAGCGTGATGCAATCTTGCACGATCTCACGAGTCTTGGATCAGGTCTGCATGCGTGTCCCGATTATACCACGCCACCCATGGATTTATTATCTCTGCATGGCGCTCTTTTCCCATCATGTAATACAACCGACAACTTTCAACTAATTCATTTGCCATAATGTTTCGCATGAAATTATCCTTATTCGCGTCTGATACTGAGATGCGTCCACTCCAACATGCCGGATCGGTTCTTGAGCTGTTAAAGCCCTGGAGTGTAGTTGCTTCTGGCTACTGTTTGCTTACGCATTTTCCTCATGTCGAAAAGCGTGATGCAATCCGACAACTTTCAACTAATTCATTTGCCATAATGTTTCGCATGAAATTATCCTTATTCGCGTCTGATACTGAGATGCGTCCACTCCAACATGCCGGATCGGTTCTTGAGCTGTTAAAGCCCTGGAGTGTAGTTGCTTCTGGCTACTGTTTGCTTACGCATTTTCCTCATGTTTGACTTTTATAGTACATGGTTCCGTCGCCCAGCCACTGTGTTAAGTGCATGGAGCGACATGGGGTTACCCTTTGCCGTGAATATGGAACAGTGATTAACGACCAATTGAGAGGTGAATGTAGAAGTACAGAGAGAAACACACCAAAATAGATAAATAAATAAATAAATAAATAAATGCAAGAGAAACACGAACACCCCCCCCCCCCTCCCCCACAAAAAACAACAACAACAATGCCATATACATAATGAATAATAAAGAAATCCTATTAAAAATGTAAAATGCCATTACGCACCAAGATAATTGCAGACTAACCTATATGCGATTAACAGATTGATGTTTTTATATCACAGTACAATATGTATTGCTGTGCTGTGTATTTATTGATCATGCTTAACGTATATACACAAAGTAGATTACCATTGCCCGTGAAATGCAAACTTTATTAGAATACATTGTGAGAACATAAAGTAGGCCTGGGCACCTGCTTCTTCCCTTTTGTACTGACCACCTTATGAAACGAGTCTCTTCTTTTTAAGTCAATATTTGAGTCCCCATTATACCGACTTTAATAGAACAACAAATAAGCTGTGTATTGATTTCTCGTTTGCGTTCAATTGTACATTGAAAGAAGAAGGCCACTTGTAGTACTTGGTAGATAACTGAGTTTCAGCCATGCCCGAAAGTAACCTTATACAGTTTGTAATAAGCCTGCATTACATAGCTACAAGTTATGACGGTCAGCTATGAACACATGTATGTTATACATACAAATGTAAAAAGAAGTTTGTTGTATATCCTTTACAGGACGTTGCAGTCAACCCATATTTGTGTGTGTGTGTGTGGGGGGGGGGGGGCTATTTGTGATCTTAGAAAGTTTACGTTCAGTAGTTTACCTTTGCATGCCATTGTTTGAAAACCAGCGCAAGGCGGTCTGATGCCAAATCGCTCGCAGCTGTGTATTTAACTCGTTACGCGGGATTGGGAACTGTGCCCGTAACTCCGTCGCCACAACGCCGGCTATGTAAAACAAAACGCAAATGTAAAGGACCCTTTCACGTGCTTTGAATCGTAATGGGTATACGGTGTTAGCCCCATAGTTTATAGTCCGATCGGCAGGTCAATAAAACAGAAAACCAACTCGATGGCGATTCGAACACATGGCCACCGGGCCGGCAGTCAAGCAAGCTAGCCACTGAACTACCCCCTCTGCAAATATACAGATGGCTCAGACACAGATGTCAGAGAATGGAGGTAGCGGTGATGGGTGGCATCATGACATGAGAGAATAGAGCCCACCCCACAGCAACAGCGGGAACAGCGGTAGATTAGTGGCTAGAAGCTTGGCTTCTGGCCCGGATGATGTATGATCGAATCCGCATTAAGGCAGCTTTTTTTTATGTATCTAGTCCCCCAGATCGACATAGCTTAACACAGATACCTGGTAAAGTCTTGGGAATTTAAGGTGGTCGTGTGGCATTGATAACTGTCAGAAGTCGGGGTGCGCCACCGCCTTCTAGATGAAAGTATTATTCACGAGCGTGCAACCCCAAATAGTCAGAAATTGACAGGGACAAAATCTATATGGCTGAACTACAGATTAAGCCCTGAATATCCAACCTACAGCTCCATATGGCTCAGTAACAAAATTGAAATGAACTGTGCTGAATATTCGCCAAGGAGTAGGAAGGAGAAGGTTTGCTGAGATAGATTGTTAAGTCTAAATTTAAGAGTAATTGACAACTATCCCAGTACAGGTTTTTCTCCCCTGACTGTTCCCTTCCTTGGTGTGTAAGTAATCCCCCACCAATGTACACACACAACACGTATGCACAATTTGAATTAAAAAGTATAACGACTGAACTATGAGTTAAAATAAACTACAACATTTATTGGCTATCATTAGTATTAGACATCTGATGTTTTTCAAGATAATGATGATGAAATTGTATAAGTTTATGCACTACAGTAATCATGAAAGTGAAATTATTAATATAAAATACATAACTATGAATCCTGTCTGGATCAGTGAGAGGTCCGCTAACAGCCGTTATGCTCTGATCAGCAAACAGCCGTGGTCAGATCAGCGAACTCTCCAGTAGAAAACAGCTTGCCGATTTTCTGACATCTGCCAGTCCTGGCACTGCCTGGTTGTCACTCGTTCTTGAGATCTATAAGCAGGCGCTCTTATTGAGAGCTAGGAAGAAATAGTCAAGAATGTGTTATATCTAGTTCTACATCAGTAAAATCACTAAGTAATACATATATCCTAGCACACCCATATACAATGACCAGTCGGCCATGTTTATCTTTCAGTTCTACTGCGTTCACCATCCTCCTTCTCCCTCCATATCTCTGTCCTACGGTCTTAGTCTGGGATGGGCTTTTCAATTGTCTCACACGCCTGTATTTATTACATTTCTGCAGTCCCATGTCCTTGTCGCTAATATCGACATTCTGGGTCGTACACCCGCTCCGTCCAAAGTTGGTTTAGCAGCTCACAGGGTCGGTAATGGTATCATAATAGTACCTGATCACCCAGGCTTACAAGCCGTGAACAGTATCTGTGCCAAGCTTCCGTGAATTACCGTGAACGCTCATCCACCATACACTGGAAAAGTTTAGCACCATATACCCTATACCAATTGTGGGTAATGTCTGTACCATTACACCTCTGCTTCCAACACAATCGATGGCCAATGTGCCAATGCGCACACAATAGCATACCTGTCACGGGAAAACTGCAGTTTAGTGATTCCTTGATAACTTACATATAAAACTACAATGTAGGAGGAGGTTTAACAATCGTGTACTTCATTCTGAGAGGAGGATAAATTAAAGATCATTGACCGACGGATATAAAAATAGAATACAGTGTAAGGAGTCATTGACCAGCTCTGTCAACGGAGAAAACAACGGGGAGACTTCGGGAACGGGAAAACGAACGGAGACGGCGATCAAAGGGTTCGGACGCTTTGAAGTACTAGCGTAGGGGAACACAGGGAAACCGCGGAAGAACGGAGGACGAGACGGAGCGCAATTGACGAATATGTGAGTTCACAGACGTTTAATGTGGGGACTTACGGCAAAATATGATTGTGGATCAAAAGACAACGGAGGATTGGACACTCGATATAAATAGTAGAAACTGGGTTTTCTGTTTTAGTGTGTGTTCCAAAACTGGACAGAGATATCTATGAATCCTATGTGTGGAAAAGAAATTATAGTCCCGTATTGTTTAAGGCAATGGGATATTAGTGCCGATGTGCTTAATTATTAATTTCAATTCCTGGATGATTATAGAAGATATAAGGTTCAAATACACCTCCTGACATGTTCAGAAAAGAGTAAAGGCCCTAACTCACAGGTGCAGTGAAAGTATGTCACTATAACAAATTCAACCGAGCCATTCACTAATTGTGGGCTGACATAACGAATGGCAAGTAACAGGTTTTTGTGAACCCCAGTGAAAGAACTTTAAGATATAAAAGCAGAGCGAAATAGGCTAAACTATATTTTAATTGGGTAATCACCCAAAAGAAACATTGAAGAACACCAGAACGGTTTTAAATGTATTAAAACAATCTGATAGACAGTGCTAGACAGTGGTGATGTATTTTCCATGAAGGAATTATTAACTAAATAATAATCAGAGAACACTCAGTCTAGACACAAGACTTATTGTGATCACATTAAATTACGCTAATCCAGTGGTGAACAGTTTTTTTTTTCAAATAACGGATTTACCTCCAGACTCAAGCAGAACGGAGCATTCAGGGTGAGAGCTGTCCATTTCTATGTTTGATGTCCTGTGGTTTGGCCGATTGACGAGGCGAGAAAGTATACGGCACATACGAAGTCAAAAGTCCTATCTTGCACTCACATTAGCAGACACTACCAACTACATATACACATTCAATACATACAACTGACATAGTTTTCAACAATAAACATGTTATTAATTGTTGGAGGAAACTGTTGTCAGGGTATGTTATGAAGGAGAGAGAGAGAGAGAGAGAGAGAGAGAGAGAGAGAGAGAGAGAGAGAGAGAGAGAGAGAGAGAGAGAGAGAGAGAGAGAGAGAGAGATAGTGTATGGAAGACAGAAGGGAGGAGTGTAGACAAAAGTCATTCAATAGTTCCAATAGTAGAAGGATATTAAAGGTGTGCTTGTCGAGTCCACTTTCCTCCAGGGACGACAAGCGACAATACCACCAATTCGTCTTAATGAGTTACCATATAACAAATCAACATCATCTAAACCTAAGGTATGCGAATTCAAAATGGCATATAAGGTTATTCTTACATACTTAGTATTAATGTAAAAAGGAAGTAATATTCTTGTCTACAACAAACTGGGAAACATAGTTTCCATATACGTTACAGACCAAATAAAAGTCTGCCGAGTGCATGTCCAAAGTATAACAAAAATTATGCATATGACAATTCAACTATATCAAACATCCAATATACATACAATATATTACTTCAAAATGGACATATAATGATACTCAATATAATAGCATAAGGCATTATTAATTAGTAATAATATTATATAACTACAAAATGAGATACATAACAAGTCTAATTGAAGTAACCACACAGAACACTGCTGATCTGCCTGGTTTAGTCACAAATTAGCCACTGCTGTGGTAACATTAAAAGCAATATAGTCAGTGGACTATATTCTGCACAATAAATGCACGCACAAAAAAGCAACTAGGCTAGTGTACAAAGAACTGACAAGCATCTACCACGACACCTCAAGTATATCTAGAACTTAGCCAAGATCTGCCGAACATAGGGTTCCTACTTCTCAGAAGAAGAACACATAAATAAATATGATATGGTACACTGAACTGAGAAGGAATAGTGCACACTCAAGTAACCTGAGACAATGATATTTCTTGAAATAACCTAGGTCAGATGCAGACTGAAAATTAGTACATCTAAAAGACTTGACTAGTTACTAAGAAATAACTTTCCTAGTGGAGTCTAGCAGACATATGACTACAAAACATTGAGCTGGCTGCCTACCTGTTCAGATATTTTTCATTTCTAACATGACACAGGTCTAGGGATCCTTATTTAAGCTGAGTCCAGCAGACAGTGTCTGAGACACTATTATCTCATTGGCACCTTCCTGTCTATCCCAAGCCACCATTCACATTCCTCCAGTTCTGCTCTAATTGCCTTATCAGATCTGTTTCACACATCCCTACAGTGCAGACACATTATCTCCCAGCATGTCCAGGCATAAATTCTTTCTGCATGCACACTAGCCCTCACACCCGTGGCAGTGGGAAGTCTCTGTTTAGCATGCCTTTCACAATGTGTGTGGCCAGTCTTGGCACTTCGCAGCTGACCGGTTTTACAAGGTCTGCTTCACACTCTACTGAGTTTGCCAGTCTGAGTGCTCAGCTGGACTTGGCTTGTTAACAGCCCTAGGCCTATTATCTCCACTTGGACCAGACCTTGGTCACGCCTGGGCAGTTTTATTAGGCAGACACTTTCACCTGTATTCTGACAGATGAGCCCTGGCGTCACAGCTCAGTGGGTTCTTACAGTGCTAGTAGAGAATATACTCATTCATATGTTCCTGTCTCTAAGTGGTACCTCAGATGTTGAAGTCCATTAAAATATTATGGGTTGTAAACGCGGCACTTTGCGACAATGACGTCATCCCTAGAATGTCGACCGGTCCATAAAATTATGGGCCTAGCACGATATGTCCAATACGCCTTAAGGCGGGTAAAATGGAACTTTACATGTTAATTTACAAGACAGCCGCCACAGAAATAACACAGGAAACAACTCAATGCTAAAGCCGAATTTGGCTGTTTGCTTTGGTAAAGGATCACTTTCATTGTGCACAGATATCTCCAAGTGCCCCATTCTCCGCAGGTATGTAACAGAATCAACAAGACCATAGATGTAATTTTTCTGGATAGATTTTCTAATATTGAGATCTAGTCAGGATAAGGGCCTATTCTTTTTATTTTTTCTTTGTCAAAGGATTTTTAACTGATTGAGTGCCACAGGATGATAAATTGTATTTATTCAAACTTCGCATAACAGCCGAGGGCTTATAAATCAAACTATAGTAAAAAATATCAATACAATAGTTTGCCATTTACAACCCTTTTAATATGATATATAATACAACATGTATGCTACCATATTAATAACATTTAAGTCATAACTGTGACACACCCCTACTTCCCATTTTTCGCCAACTATTTTTTCCCCATCCAAACATATTTTTATTTGACATTTGACACAACTTCCTCCGATAGTTTGGTCCCTGTCCGAGAAGGCTAGACGTTCGGCACGGAATCACGGGGTGGGAGGCAGGGGTATACCATCATGTTTCTGATTTTATCAACTAAACACCCCAGACCGCGAACAAATCAGGTCTGCACGAGCCAGAGGCTGACGTCATAATCACTAAACCATATTGACCCCTAGAAGCTCTTACTGCACATAACAAGATAAAGGTTGTTTCCATGGCAAAAATAATGCTGCTGGGCTGTGAAATCTCAGGCTTTCAGATATTCTGCGCCACGACATAATGCTTGGTCACGTCTTCCCTCTCCAAACAATTAGCAGACAATTATGACATTTTATTTATGTTCCTTCGCTTTGAATTCAAGCCTAGTCCATGCACGTGCAACTACTTCTAGTACACTGAACTGATGTTTGCTTGTGGATTAGCTTTCCCTATTATCAGTGTCCCTTGTCACTCCATTCTGACAATTAAACCAGTACCCGTTTTACTAGACGGAGTCGACCCCTAGAGTTGTACTGATCGGAATAATGAATCCTGAAGACTGGATCCGGACCACTGTCGTGGCAAGCATGCGCAATAACCACTATGCCATAGAGACTCATATTAAATATGAAACAAATACTAGCCTGTACCCATGCCCTCTCTACAACAGAAGTCTCAAAGAGCCACTGTGATATTCACTGGCACAGGAACGGAGCATAATGGGGACGACCCGTTGCTGTGATGTTGGAACCGCGACTGAACTGAACTGAACTGAAGACCCGATAAACTCTGGGAAAGTCTGGGAAACACGCTGCAATGTGTACTCAATTCAAAATGGATTGCTTGCTGACTGCAATATCCCTGACATCCTGAAGGCAGACATATTCTTCAAACAGGGAGGAACACTGCATCAAAATGATCAATAGCAACAAGGTATACAATGGCAAAGTCAACAATCAATTCTAACTACAAATCCAAATGGGAAAACAAGAAACCTCCTTCCACCTTTCCATGTACAGGAGACAGTAGACTGGGATTTCACTTATGCCTTAGACACAGTATTAGAAGAATAGACTGCAACTTACTTGTGACACTAGCCCTGTAACAGCTGAGCATATACTGCATATTTTCCTAACATAGAGAGGTACAAGATGCAGAATATGGCGACATCCACTTCCTAATCAAAAACAAGTGTTTGGAAATATCTCACGCTTTCAACTGACAGCTGCTATTTTTAGATTTGTAAAAGTGAAAGTGTGAGGATGAACGAGGAAGAAAGAAGAAGAAGAAACTTTTTTATATTCCAGCTAGCTGTTATATTAATGTCTTCGTCCCTAGTACTTTACATTATATTTGCCCCAGTCACTTGTTATTTTAACCCACAATGCTATTACAGAATGTAGTTACTGTAACTCCTCCTGAGTAACACAGTTAATCATCGTGCAGCAAGTCCACTGAAGAACGTCGATCTCATCACGCCCGCGGGACAGATTCCTTCACCACTTCCCGTGCCTCGATAATTTCCGTGCCCAGGGTGACTTCAATGCCCCGTGTCCAGGGCCGTGTTGATCGACCACTGCCTTTATTCCAGGAATCAAGCCTTCAAAATTGTCACTTTCGATGTGGCTAAAGTACTTCAGTTTCCAACACTTGCTGTTGTTTAAGAGCCAGTTTTCATTGTTGGTCAGATCTTGTAGAAGGTCTGTATTTTCGTCTTCGTGATCCACAATATTCTAAGAATATTTCTTTAAAATGTAAGATAAAAAACCCAGTTATTTTCCTTAGTGATCGTGAAATGATGCACAATCGATAATCTAAAGTAACATTTACCGGGGCGCAGAAACAGTAAAATGAATACGCGCCAGCATGCATATATATAACACATATACATATGACAGCAATGCACGAATGCTCATGCAGAATATCTAAGAGTGCATACTTGTAGCGACGTGCCGCCAGTTAATTGATTAATTGATTCACAGCAAGGGTCATATATGCCACACATACAATTATCCATTAATGCTTCAACATCTTATTTCCAAAGTAAATGGAACTAGTCTCAAAGCAAATCAATGTGTTCAAGTAAATGGGCACTTTGATAATAACAGACGGAAGCTGTATTAAAGAAGTTAAAAGTAGAATAGCCCAAGCAAAAGCCGTTGACAAAATGAAACAATTTTCTATGCAATATATATTTGACAGCAGAGTGAAGAAAGAGAGTTATAAGAGCTATATCGAGTCAGTTTTAGTGTACAGAAATAAATAAGTGGCAATTAAAATGAGTGAGAAGTTATGTGGAAGCTACAGGGATGAGATTTTGCAGAAGAATAATGAGAACACAATGGGCATATTAAAACGTAATGCAGCTGTCTTTGAAAGAAATTAACTCAACAAAGATAAATTGTTACTTACACCAGAAGAAGACATTGCACATTTTTTTGAGCACATGAAGATAATGCAAAGAATACCATGGACAGACCAACAACAAAAAAATGAATGAAAATGAATAAGATCTTCAAGAAACAAATGAAGATCGTAAACTGATTAGAGACATTAGTTGTAAACAGTCAAAATTTTTGGGGCATGTTATGAGAAGAAATGAATAGGAGAACTTGGTGACAACTGGCAAGATCGAAGGGAAGAGACAAAGGGGAAGACCGAGAAGTAAATACCTGTATGGCTTGGCCACGTGGCATGGTCGAGACAGAAACACGGAGCTGATCCGCGACTCTGGTGATCAAGTGAGATGACGCAACATGACCGACCGAAAGGGCTGGCAGCACACGAGACAGAAGACTGTGGACAGACATGACCCACCAATACCACACAAATGGACTATAAGAAGAATCATGCTATCTTTTTACCATATTAGGAAGATCTCAACACAGCGTATAATCGAAGACCCTAGTATGTGAATACGAATACTTGAGTGAACCGACTGTAGTAGGATCATCGAAGATTCCAATATGTGACTAGATATACCTTAGTGAATCACTGTAGTAGGATCATCGAAGATTCCAATATCCCTACCGATGTGTATCCACCTTGTCGGGGTGGGAGGGCTTGCGTGTCCCAATAACCCCGAGAGCTATGCCGACGGAATCACAACTACATGTCGGACAGGCCTTGGATTAGGGACCAGACCAAGAGAGACACAACCTGCTGCTCTGCAGGAAGACTGAGGATAGCAGTCAAAAGTTTAAATCAGGCGCACGAAGGCAGAAGTTCTTGGTCCGGACACAAGCACTAAGGCTCTCAGCTGAGGGAAAAGGCTGAACGCCTCTAAGCCACTAATCATCGGACGTGAGAACCGGGCCGATACACACCTACCGAAAATTGGAGGTGAGATGCTGAGCACGCTACATGCTGTTCAGATTCTTGTTTCGAAGGTTCTCAGCTGGGGGATATGAGGAATCCCCGGATGAGAGGGCCTGGCCATTTTCTCGCTCACTGATGCACGGAGGTAAGGTGCTGAGCAGGCAGCACATGTAGCCTACCTCGTGAGCGAGTACTAAAGGTAGAAAAGCGCCCAGTCGCACGAAATGGTTACGATAAATGTCTGTATCTATGCTCACAGAGAGTGTATTCAAAGGTGGAAGAACGTCTCAACAGCACGAAATGGAACGCTTGGCTAGCGAATCCATTGCGGTGTCCGAAGTCCGAAGCGAAAGCTTACCTAGTGGATGTCGCCCTAGTCTGTCCGTTCCTGGTTTGTGCTTGAGCGACCAGTGGCAAGCGAAATGCCCAATACATGGAAGTGAGGAATCAAAGCAGCCATGAGCAGGACGTGGCAATTCCTCGGGTGAGCCCAATCTCAGAGCAATATGTGCCGGCTCTGCAATTGAAGCCTCCTTGGATAGCGGGGAATGCCCCTGCCTTCCCTTGAGGGTCGACCGTTATGTCTTTGACTGTTCTACCCTGACCAGCTGAGATGTGGGCGATACAACAACAAAAAGTCTAACGTGCCTCGAAACCCGAGGAAGGCTAACCTCATTAAAAAATGCCCGCCGAAGTCGGAAGTGCCGGCTTACGGGTGGCAAAATAAAAATTGGCACTACGCAATTACGTCCGAGTGAGGGACGCAGAGGTGTTTCCAAGGCACCAGGGCCGGGTTATATACTGGCCAAGACCTATTGACGCGTCCTCGTCGAGCGTCCTGGGCAACAGGTCCCTTCGGGGTCCTGGCTAAAGTCAGTAGGATCGCCGATTCCTCCGAAGTCGGAGAGTGTCTGCCTGTACGGCGAGGAACCACCAGTCTGCACACCAATAAGCCAGACATGGGACAACGGATACTCACGCAAAACTCAGGTCCTGTATGACATCACACTGATGTTGGACAACAGGATGCCTTCATCCGACATACAGGACTTCGCGTTGGAGCTCAAGCCAACGAACACAAGCAAGCAAGGAAGCACGTCCGAATGATATGTCGAACGAGTCCAAATGTCCCTCGTGCTAGGAACAGCTCTGACTACCTAATTTCCGAATGCCGCTCTTGTTCGGAACAGCTCTGACTAGGTATTTTTCCGAATGTCCGTCGTGCCTGGAACAGCTCTGACTGGCACAACGACAAGCACATGTCCGAATCGAAAACTCGCTGAGTGGATATCGTCTGCAGACCTGTCTGGTTTGTGCGGGAACGGCCCTGGGTGAACGAAATGCCCAATATATTGAAGTGAAGAATTAAAGCAGCCATGAGCAGGACGTGACGATTCCCTCGGTGAGCCCAGCACCAGGGCGCTATGTGTCGGCTCTGCAATTATGGAAGCCACCCTTGATGGCGGAAAATGCCATGGACTGTCTCTGCCTTCCCTTGAGGGATGACCGTGATGTTTTCGACTGTTCCAATTTGACAAGCTGGGATGTGGACGGTACCACAAAAGTGAGAGTCTCCCAGAAATGCTAACCTGTTCAAAACTGCACGCTAAAAGTTGGATGTGTTGGCCTAAGGGTTTCGACCCAAGGGTGCCTAACTGGACACACCACAATCACATCTGAAAAAACACTCCGGATGAACTCAAAGAAGAAGAAAATTCCAATATGTGAATACATATACCTTAGTGAACCGACTGTAGTAGGATCATCGAAAATTCCAACATGTGAATATACACACCTTAATAAACCGATTGTAGTAGGATCATCGAAAATTCCAATATGTGAATATACACACCTTAATAAACCGATTGTAGCAGGATCATCGACAATTCCAATATGTGAATACACATACCTTAGTGGACCGATTATAGTAGGATCATCGAAGATTCCAATATGTGAATACCCATACCTTAGTAAACCGACTGTAGTACCAGCGAAAATCTCAGTATGTTTTTGTGTTCGCTAGCTTTGACTCAAGCGTAGTTCATACACGTGCTACTACGTCAAGTGCACTGGACTGATGTTTGAGTGTGGATTAGCTTTCCCTACTGCCAGTGGCAATCGCCAACTGGCGAACCTACTCCGACTTCTGAAATACTTGTAATTTACGTCCCCAAGACAAGGACGAGAAGTCAAAAGTTTAGTCCATCTAACCGATGTAGGAGTTGAACCCGCAACCTCGGCATCAGCACACCGGAAGTTTAAGAGCGAGAGTTCTAATCCATTCGACCATGCTGACCTCCTTCCAAATATGTGTATGCCAAATCATCCATACAGTATAAACATAATATGTCGTGGACAGTTTTTCTAATTTTGAAACTTAATACAGGGCAGCACCAACAATGGTGACACAAAGAAATAAATAAAACGACGACTAACAATTGCTCTTCAAAGACTAAAACAACTAAATAAACTATGGAGTAGGACAGATAGAACTGCAAAATATAGATTTTTAAGAGCATGCATCTTCCCCATTGCAACATACGCCTGTGAGACCTGGACACTTACTAAACAAGCTGAACAGCGCATAAATGCCTTTGAATATAAATGTTATGTTGTTTGTCCGTCAAGAATGATGATGACCATTCATTTCATCCAGTGGAGTTGAAAGTATGGAGCTGTGAGTTCTAAAATGGCTGATAAAGCCTACTTTGGCTCGAAATGTTCTTTGACAATGTGGGCAAAGAATGCTTGACGTTCGAGCAGGAGGATTTCCTGCGGTGGTTGTTTTCTGTCCAGCCTTTTCTTCACAGCTCTTGCAGTCATGGTTGCTTCACAAGTGACTGCACCCTTATGTAATGATGTACGCCACAAATTACGGTCTTTAGCAGCAGTCTCCCAGGTGTCAAGATGAATTCCAAAAGCTGTAAGTGAGATTTTCAGAGTGTCTTTAAAGCGTTTCCTCTGGCCGCCTTGGGAGCGTTTACCACAATTCAGCTCACTGTAAAAAATGTGTTTAGGGAGCCTGCGATCTAGCATACGAGTTAAGTGACCAGCCCAGCGAATCTGATTTTTCATTAGTAGAGTGTGGATACTGGGCATGGACGCTCTTTCTAGAACTTCAGTGTCTGGGATTGCTAGAATGTCTCTCTCTTGTAATGTGTCTTATATAATTACGCTCGCCGTCCAAACAAACAAGATCATTGTAGCAGATCAACGGGAACCAAATATTAATGTCAACGACAATGATGGCAGCAACGATGGCATTCCCGTCAAATAAAAGTTTATTCATGGTAATCGGTTGCAGAGGCTAATATATGACCGTTGCCATGTTGCTGGGAAGGCCGGTCAAAATATAACAAATAATTATTGATAAATATACAATGTCGGCTGCCGATTCCGATTCTATCCTATTTCATAAATAAATGACAATTAAATTGCATGTGGTCCATCCCGCTGTACATACGTTACGTTCTTCATTCTATCGTCTGACTTACGTTGATCTATGTTTGTGCTGACGCTATGACCTTTAACTGTTGATCGATCGGCAAGTTGTGATGCAAACTATCCTCTTCATTTCTTCTGCGCCATGCGTTCATCCCCGACCGTTCCTCGCAATCCAGACTGTGCCCTTGTTTCCTGATGTTGCGGTAATATCATATATCCTGTCTATAACGTCTTTCAGTTAGATATTGTTGTTGATACTTCGGTGTTGTGATCAAGTCCGCCCGTCTCCATGATGTTTTCCAAACTTGACTGCTACGGTAACGTAGTCCACCGTGACGTCATGTAGCAACTTGTGTATTCATCTGCTACTCAGTTAACTCTCTTTGTTTCGTCTGCCACAATTTTCGTATCTTATTCTAATTCATTGACTCTTGCCTCCGACGCTACATAGCAGTATGCCTCCTTTTTGAAAATGGTGTAACCATTTTAGTAGTCTGATCGGTTTCAAACTATGATATGTAGCGTGTGAGACAAACTGAGTCATATCTTATATCAATTATATATATATATATATATATATATATATATATATATATATATATATATATATATATATATATATATATATATATATATATATATATTCCATCATACCTATAATTGTGCTAATATGATGGATATGGTCGCCTAGTAATCACACACAAAATCTCATTAACAAAATTATTATTATATTACGGGCAGGCACTTCTACCTACTCCCCCGGTAGACGTCGTGTAGCACCAGCATATGGGAGGGCTGTGCTAACTAATCTATGAGCTTCATAATGTCCCGCGGCCACCCCCCCCCCCATAGTAGTCCCTCATTTGCCTTAAGACAAACATCCCCAACCAAAGCTATTAAACCCGATCGAGGGTACGTGTGTGATTAAATGGTACCATTCCCTCTGTATTAATATTGGAGTTTGACATGTGGAATGTACGTATACATAAATGACTTTTCTTTCCCTATCATACTTGCGATCTTGTCATTAGTGGTTACCATTTGACTTTGACATGCTTAAAAAAATCGATAGGTGAGGTTTGCTGCCTTCGTAGCTAGTCGTCCCAGTGGCATCATATGAGTTCTCATGGCCTTTTTGTTTCTTCCAATTCTATATATGAGATCTGAGGTCATATGCTTCTTCGTTTCTTTTCTATTTTGACTACTTGGTCCTATAGTTTGCTATACCGTATGCATATTAACGTGGATGGGTGTCATCAACAAAATTCTATAACCGTAATTGTTGCATTAAATATGAATAACATTGTAATATCATATTGACAATCCGCAATGTATCATGTAATATGCGATAACCTATAATTGTAGCCTAATCTTCTTCTTGTGGGTGGTTTTGACTTGTGTGTCAACTTTAGCTCTGCTATTGGGTATGTACACTTAGTTTGTCCTTCTCAGTAATATGTATGAGGTTAATTCGCAGTGTTAACCACCATCAGAGTACTAGGAACACTTATGTGAATAACCCATTAATGATTAGAACTTTAAGCATAATACATAATAACAACATAATAATTATCGTAATATTATCTTAAACCTGAAATCAGCTGAAAAATCATAATATAAGCAAGTTTAGAATACTCTCACTCAGTCATGCTATTCAGCATATATGCATTTATGTTTAGTCTGTAATGTTCTGTGTGTTTGTTGTTTTGAAATGAAATCGTGTATGTATCATATGACTGTGTTTTGCAATTAAAATTATCTCTACTATACCAAACAACAATCTCTGTTGTCAAGTACTGACATTGTAAAAGCTTATATCCTTATGTACTAGTATCATTCGTTCCATGATGCATGAATGGTAAATGAATGATATATTAAATGTATGACTGACATGACCCTCTCATCGACGGTGTGATGAGTGAAACATGACGTACAACTAGCAAGTGAATGATATTTTCAATGTTTAATTAACATGACCCTCTCATCGATGGTGTGATGAGTGAACCATGACGTACAAATTGCATCTATGTGTTCGTGAAATGGAAGTATGATAATGATCGTTGATGCTAAATAAATATATTTTATGACATGAACGTGACTATGGATGTAAAAAACAGACAAATGACGAATAAACGAATAAGTGTGGTCACCGTTTTGGGCAAAAGATGTCGTAAAATATTGGAGACGGGGTGTTTCAATACTGACAATAATTTGACATAGTATTCCAAGTGGTATCTGACATGTCCTTTAGTAATTATAATAAAATGACAATTGGCATCTGGCACGTCCTTGAGTAGTTGAATTACTATGATTAATGGCGTCTTCCTCTAGTAGATGTGGCTCCCGTACTTCGAGCTCCCATGTCTGCTGGAATGTCTCTCTCTTGTAATGTGTCTTATATAATTACGCTCGCGCCGAAACAATGTGGCAGATCAACGGGAACCAAATATTAATGTCAACGACAATGATGGCAGCAACGATGACATTCCCGTCAAATCAAAGTTTATTCGTGGTAATCGGTCACACAGGCTAATATATGACTGCTCCCATGTTGCTGGGAAGGCCGGTCAAGATATAACAAATAATTATTGATAAATATACAATGTCGGCTGCCGATTCCGATTCCATCCTATTTCATAAATAAATGACAATTAAATTGCATGTGGTCCATCGCGCTGTACAAACGTTACGTTCTTCATTCTATCGTCTGACTTACGTTGATCTATGTTTGTGCTGACGCTATGACCTCTAACTGTTGATCGATTGGCAAGTTGTGATGCAAACTATTCTCTTCATTTCTTCTGTGCCATGCGTTCATCCCCGATCGTTCCTCGCAATTCATTCTGTGCCCTTGTTTCCTGATGTTGCGGTAATATCATATATCCTGTCCATAACGTCTTACAGTATGATATTGTTGTTAATACTTCGGTGTTGTAATCAAGTCCGCCCGTCTCCATGATGTTTTCCAAACTTGACTGCTATGGTGACGTAGTCCGCCGTGACGTCATGTAGCAACTTGTGTATTCATCCGCTACTCAGTTAACTCTCTTTGTTCCGTCTGCCACAATTTTAGTATCTTATTCTAATTCATTGACTCTTGCCTCCTACGCTACATGGCAGGGATCTTGTCTTGCTATTTAATCTTCAATAGCTTCCTACGGTAGACTGTGTGAAAATGGTTTAATTTGATTGTCAGCATGTCGCTGATAAGCAGTCCATGTTTCACAAGCATATAGTAGTATGGATAATGCAACTGCTTTATAGACTTTCAGCTTTGTTTGCAGGCTTATTCCATTTATGTCCCATACATTCTTGTACAGTCTGCCAAACGCAGCGCTGGCCTTGAAGATTCTTGCATTCACTTCGTCATCAATTGTGGCAGCTTGTGACACAGTATAAGTGCTATAGACGGGTTCTAAGAATATCTTGGGTCAAGAAAAGAAGAAATGCATCTATACTTCAAGAGCTGAATATTGAAGAGGGTTGGCTATTAAAGACGATAAATTAAAGGAAATTGATACATTTTGGTCACTTGAAACGTCATGAAAGTTTAGAGAGAACAGTAATGGAGGGGTACATGCCCAATAAGAGAGGACGAGGAAGGCCATAGAGAAGATAGTTAGTTAGTTAATTAGTCGACAGATCATCCTCAATGCACATCGAACCATTCAGTCCATAAGTGCTCGGATCCCCTCCTCAGCAAACCCCGCATCGTGTAGCGGCTCACGACACCAGTTCTGTGTTGGTTTATTAATCTTCTTTGGCTTCCTGCGTAGTGTTCTTGTTTGGCCACACCTCTTTTAACTTGCTGTTCTCTCAGCCTGACTGACCATGGTTGTAGACTCACAGTCATCGCTTGGTTTTCGTAAATGACTTACTTCTCGTAGAGCATTCAGAATGTCTGCCTGGTCCATGGCTTGTCCGCCTTCCACAGTAGCCCTACCTGCAAGCCTGTCAGCCTGCTCATTTCCTTGTACACCCGCATGCCCTGGCACGAAAATGAAACCAATGCCAAGTTCGAAGAGTGAGAAGTTCATGGACCTTTATGGCTCAGGCCGGAGGGAAAATTGTGAAGGAAGAGTCTGGTGCTTGTGTTTTGACCACAAGTAGCCCGACTATGGAAGTCATGGCAGTAAATAAAGCAAAAACATAGAGAAGATGAGTGTAGGATGTGGCGGATGATATCCAGATGGGTGTATCGGACGCGGGACGTATTACTTGTGACGAGACATTTTCCGGAAGGTTCTTACGGGAGCGAGATTCTGCAAAGGACATGCTACTGAATGAATGAATGAATGAATGAATGAATGAATGAATGAATGAATGAATGAATGCAGGGCAGCTGCCTATTCGACCTACTATTTACAATATCTAACTGCTGGGAGGATTATAGCGTGCACTCTTATCGTTTCTCCCTTGTTCGACAGTTCACAAATAAACACACATAGTATTGTTTGGCGCTCACAGAAGGGGAAGAAGGAAGTAGAAATTAGAGGACGCACTAGGCAACATACAACTTGAAAGCTATATAGTTACCGACCGGGATTCGAACCTGTCACCTTCAAATGACGACGGCGCCTCGCTGCAGGAACAAGTGTATTTCGACCCATGACCAACTAGACACTAATACTATTAGTATTAGGGACGTTCATTTGAAACCCGTTCCAATGGCTTTATTACAAAAGCATGAAAGAAACATTATCAGGTGTGGTAGAATTAAACAAAGCATTCATTTTGAATGAATTATGCACCATGGGTTGGTCAGAAGAAGTCGCCGTAGGCATTCAGGCAAGCATCCAATTGCTTAGGTAGGCGGCGAATGTCATCCGCAAAAAAAAAAAAAAAAAGGATTGTGATTGCTCAATGAACTAAGTGTTTACCGCGTTCATTACGTCTGCGTCTGTGTGAAATCGTTGCCCCTTGAGAGCTTTTTTTTTAGAGGTCCGAACATTTGAAAATGACAAATCAGGACTATACGCTGGATATTTCAGAATTTCCCACTTCTTCCTTGATAATGCTTCCTGCACAATCTTTGCGACATATAATATAATATAAGGGGCAACGATTTCACGCAGATGCAGACGTAATGAACGCGGTAAACACTTGGTTCATTGAACAATCGCAAACCTTTTTTTGCGGACGGCATTCGCCGCCTACCTAAGCAATGGGATGCTTGCCTGAATGCCTACGGCGATTTCTTCTGACCAACCCATGGTGCATAATTCAATCAAAATGAATGCTTTGTTTAATTCTACCACACCTGTTAATGTTTCTTTCATGCTTTTGTAATAAAGCCATTGGAACGGGTTTCAAATGAACGTCCCTAATAGTATTAGTGTCCAGTTGGTCATGCCTCGAAGTACACTTGTTCTTACAGCGAGGCGCCGTCGTCATTTGGAGGTGACAGGTTCGAATCTCGGTCGGTAACTATAGCTTTCAAGCTGTATGTTGCCTAGTGCGTCCTCTAATTTCTACTTCCTTCTTCTCCTTCTGTGAGCGCCAAACAATACTATGTGTTTATATTATTAGGAGCATTATCGTACAACAAAATCACACCGCGAGAAAGTATACCGGGTCGTTTATTCTTGATGGCTTTTTGCATATTGTCTAGTGTTTGCAAATAGTGGGTAGGTTTGACGTTGACACCAGGTTCTTTAAATTCGGCCAACAATAGCCCTTCATGGTCAAAAAATGGGCTCAGCATAACCTTACCAGCGGAAACCTGTAACTTGAATTTTTTTTGGCTTTTGGTGATCCAGCATGCTTCTATTGCATGCTCTCTCTTTTGCTGCTCGGCTCAAAGTGGTGACACCATGATTCATCGCCTACCACTATGCGGAAGAGAAATGCATCACCCTCCACTCTGTAACGCAGCAAGTGGTTTAAACACCATACCACGCGTTCCTCTTTTTGGTGGTCGGTCAACATCCGTGGTACCCATTGTGGACACACCTTCCGATATTGCAGTTTCTTACGAACAACCTTTTGAGTTGTCCCAATTGACACATCAAATTCTTTCGCTAGCGAACGTATGCTTCGACAACGGTTCATCTGTACTGCTGCATCAATCTTGGCGATGGTTTTTTTTTCTGTTGCAACAATATGCGCTTGACCTGGCCGTCGAAGATCTGTCGTGAACTGACGTCGTTTCCGAAACATTCGTGCCCAGTCTGTCACTGTTGTCTTCGACACACATTTGTTACCGTACGCTGCCTGCATTCTTCGATGAATGTCCACTGGTCGACATCCTTCAAATGAAAGAAACTGAATCACCGCTCTTTGAGCTTCATTGGAAGGAATTTTGATCAACCCGGTCATTTTCTCAACGGTCAGAAACAGAACCTGTGCATCATGGGACGATAAGCACGTGCTCTTTTATTCATTGGTCAGTACTTCTCACATGACTATGACATGATCGTGTTCAACGTACGCAATTACGCGCGGTGCGGCACGAACGGATTTCAAATTAACGCCTCTTATATGTGTGTTTATTTGTGAACTGTCTTAGTGACATCAATGGGTTGCCCCAATTGATCGCTCATGTTCGAGAAGGCTACGCACCTGATCCATTATAAAAAGATTATTTAGTAGATTGATAAACCAATCAGTATTAGTAAGTAGTAGTAAGATTAGTAAGTAGAGTAATAAACTGGCACTACACGCTGCGTGATTTACTGAGGAGGGGATCCGAGTAATTAGGACTGAACTGTTCGAAGTGCAATCTGTCGACTAACTAATTAACCAGCGGACTGACTAACTAACTAGTAAGTACATGCCAGTTGTACACACTATGTCACATTGGACACATAGCGCCAGACACACATGTTTATAGACCAATCGGTGAGTGATGTGGTCAGTATCCCTCATGTCGCCCATACTTCACAAGGCATTGCTCGATACACAATATAGGGTGGGTCAAATTTGGAGCCTAGGTCAATGTAAAAAATCCGAATCCCCACCGAAAGATAAATGGGAGTATCAAATCATTGAATTTCATGTACAATTAATCGTTCTTAACTCGTCACTCAGAGGTAAGGCAAGACGGACATACTATCGGATTGCAACGGGCACCATTAGTATTGGAACTCTACGCTTGCTATTGAAGATGAGGACTGAGCGCTTATGGGAATGCCCCGAGTGCAGTGATGTCGGTTCTTGACTCAACTCAACTCTGCTCAACTCTGGACTAGTTGGCGGTTATGGTTTAGAGTTTAGTGAACGCAGTTTCATAATTTCCGAACATGCCGGCTCGAGGGTTCGAAATTAGCCGTTAGCGATTTGGGAGCAGATCTCCTCGCGTTGCTTTTAATGGTATGAGCATCACCGTTCAGAAATTAATGGCAAACTACTGGCCGTAAAATTGCCTAGTAAATCATAAGCACCATTGATCATCATCATCATCATCATCATCATCATCATCATCATCATCATCATCATCATCATGTGCATTGCCGACAAGCGTGGGCGGTTATGTTTCGCCATCTCACACGATCACCAGAGTCGTGTATCAGCTCTATGTTCCTATCTTGACCATGCCATGTGGTCAGGCCATCCAGGTATTTACTTTTGTGCCTTCCCCTAGTTCTTTCCCCCTCAATCTTGCCAGTTGTCACTAAGTTCTCTAGTTTATGTCTTCTAATAACGTGCCCAAAATATATTTTCACTGTCTACTTCCAATTTCTCTAATAATTACACAAGGGTTTATTGCAAAGTTCTGTAACAAACATGCAGCTAACTTTTTTATAACTGGACTCGCCATCAGGTGCTTCTAGACTTGAATAAGGACCAGTAACTAACAATATTGATATGAATAACAGTGAATTATTTATGAGAGTTGCATGTTGCGTCAAGGCAGAAGCTGTTATTAATTAATCATTGGCGATTCACAACTGCAAGTCACATTCGGCACAGAAGAGTTAAAATCCATACATTTAAGCTTGTTTTGAGTTTTCTTTTACATAAAAATGCCATTAGTTTTCAGCAGGGTAAAACTCCCATCTCCCATTTGCTGAGCTTCAATTACCGTACTCCCTTTATTCTAGTCCACAGACACGCGCGCGCTCGCCCCTATGTGTGTGTGTGTGTGTGTGTGTGTGTGTGCGTGCGCGCGCGTGTGTGTGTGTGTGTGTGTGTGTGGAACCGGTGCAGCATCGTGGTTCAAGCGAAAGCTTTTCAAGCCACCGTCCCAGCTCATCCAGCATAGATTCTCTCGGTGTGGCCCTGTCCGTCCCAGCTCATCCAGCATAGTTTCTCTCGGTGTGGCCCTGTCCGTCCCAGCTCATCCAGCATAGTTTCTCTCGGTGTGGCCCTATCCGTCCCAGCTCATCCAGCATAGTTTCTCTCGGTGTGGCCCTGTCCGTCCCAGCTCATCCAGCATAGTTTCTCTCGGTGTGGCCCTGTATCTTCTGTTGATGATCTATCCAGCCGTGACGGTATTTTCAAAGGTCTCTCTTCTCATCACATGACCAAAATATGTTCAACTTTCGTGAGCCTTTTCCAATCACTCACTGTTAGTTACTCTGATAGTTTATGTATTCGCAACATACCTCTTAGAAACCACATCTCCGTTGCTGAGGTTTATGTTGCAAATAGATAGTAAGTATGTTGCAAATGGATAGTAAGCCTAGGTATTTGAAACACGGACAAAAAACTAAGAGCCTCATTAAATGGGTAAATAATGCTTTTCTAGGATTTATCTTGGAAGGCGAGACGGCGAAGAAGAGAAATAGCCAACTCTATTATTCTAGCCTAGAAGGTCAATATCTGCCACGTGACTACCTTATATATTATATCCTTATTGTATTCTGTACACATTATATGCATGTGACCTGTGACCTCATTACTCCTCCGACAGATGTAGATAGGGTTATCAAACAAGGGGAAGATCAAGAAATATATGGACAGAAGACATCTTACAACAAACATGGACTATAAAAACATGGAGTAATATCAAGGCGATACATATACATCCGGGAATGAGTTACGAAAGGCGCCTCTTTTACTAGAAAAGAGAGTGATAACAATCACATTTAGGACAAGAATTGTCTACATATGGCGTCGCATGTACAAACCAAGTTGTGCCCCACACAATTCAATGTTTCCGACTGAAGCATGCGTTTGTGTCAGGTTTGTTTCCTGTAGACAGATTTCATCCAAGGTAACGGGCTATGGCTACCTGCGGGTAGGTTTTCTTTCCTAATAAAAATAATTTTACCATGACTGTAGCCTTAAGGCCTACAATTTCCAACGGCCAAGGAATTTTAAAGTGCGCAAATTGCAATAGAACGACCTGTATGCACATTGCGATAATTAAAAATCATTCGGCATTTGAACATTGAAACCAGCAGGCCGAATTGATTGCTTCCAAGGATACATTTCGAAATGTGAAAACCCACCCACAAACATAATATCTATAGCATGTGTGACTCTGGTACAAGCGAAGTTTGCTACAGAATTGGTGCACTGTGCCGAGATTCTTCTTGCATCGTCTATTGAAGGAGATTGTAGCACATATGAAGACATCCTTTTGCAATAAAAGTTATCCTTTACCCATATCAAAACTAAGAAACAGACTAGATTCGATACTTGATGTTCTCCAATACAGGGAAAAAATAGAACAAATACATGCTTAATTATAAAGCAAATTAGAACTTACTGAACACAACAAATGTTGAATTAGAGAAATGCATGCTATCCAAAAAAGAAGATGTATTTTTTTTTTTAGCATATCCTTTACAGGACTTAGCTGTCAACACCAGCATCTTTCAGCTGTATGTTAATCTCTTGGCAAGATTACGCTCAGTAGTTTGCCATTGCTTTCTGAGCGGCCGGCTCAGTATCCCGCAAGTCACGAGCGGGGGTCGAACCGCCTCAGCTCTCGCTCCGCTACGAGACTCAGCGTGATAAACGGGATTACAGAGAGAAAGTGTTGTAACCCCACAGCCAGAGAGACCGGCAAAAAAGAAGATAGCAAATGGTATATATGTTGATAGCAAATGATATATATGTTGATAGCAAATGATATATATATGTTGATAGTGAAGCTGTCGGAAACTATGGCAAAACACGCCCGTTGTTTGTGATTATACATTTTTTTTCTTTGTATTAACTAGTGTGAGATCGATTTGGTTTATGGTCTATGCACTTAACTAACGCTTATTCATTTATTATTAATCCGTATACAAGGTTACAACGATTACAACCGAATAACGGTACTATGTTGTTGTTTTGTTTTTTCACCAAATGATGTGTTAAGAATAATGTAAAGGTCCTTGAGGCGTACTGGGTATAGTATTATTCTAGCCCCATATTTTATAGAGCACGCGGCATTCGATGAGTCACATGGTCAATAACACGCCTTTACATTCCACGGCATTTCCTAGTACCTCATTTAGGCTGGGTAGGCCTGTGAGACCATGCCATTAACAAAATCCACCTCTATAGAGTTTTGAAATCATGACTTCCAGCTACGCGTGCTTTTCATTGCGCTACCATGACTTACTAAATCATGTGTATACCATAAGATTTATTTATTTACTAGCTGACCCGGCCCGGCTTTGTCCAGACCCTGGTGGGGAGCATCTCATTTAATTCATATAAGTAGTCATATAAGCTCCCGTTCCCGTTCCCGACTATCTATCTGTCTGTCTGTCTGTCTATCTGTCTGACCCGGCCCGGCTTCGCCCAGACCCTGATGGGGAGCATCTAATTTAATTCATATAAGTAGTCATATAAGTTCCCGTTCCCGACTATCTGTCTGTCTGTCTGTCTGTCTGTCTGACCCGGCCCGGCTTCGCCCAGCCCCTGGTGGGGAACATTTCATTTAATTCATATAAGTAGTCATATAAGCTCCCGTTCCCGTTCCCGACTATCTACTGTCTGTCTGTCTGTCTGTCTGTCTGTCTGTCTGTCTGTTAGAAAGAGAACTTGAAAGATCTTTACATCTTCCCCCAACATTTAACTTGGGTAAATGGAGCGTCTTATTTAATTCATATTCGGCCCCTGCTCCCGTTCCCGTTCCCAAAAAAGACGACCCGGCCCGACTTCGCCCAGTCCCTGGTGGGGAGCATATCATTTAATTAATATGCGGCGGAGGGAGGAGGAGGGATTAGGAGGAGGAGGGATGAATGAGGGGAGAGGGAGGAGGAGGGAGGAGGAGGAGGGTGGAGGAGGAGGAAGGAGGAGGAGGAGGGAGGGAGGAGGAGGGAGAAGGAAGAAAGAGGAGGAGGAGGGAGGAGGAGGGATGAGGAGGAAGAGCGTGGAGGAGGGAGGAGGGAGGAGGAGGGAGGAGGAAGTGAGAGGAGGAGGAGGGAGAAGGAGGAGGAGGAGGGAGGAGGAGAGAGGGAGAAGGAGGGAGGAGGAGGGAGGAGGCGGAGGGAGAAGGAGGAAGGAGGAGGAGGGAGGAGGAATAGGGAGAAGGAGGAGGGAGAGGGAGGAGGAGGGAGAAGGAGGAGGGAGGAGGAGAGGGAGGGAGGAGGAGGAGGGAGGAGGAAGAGGGAGAAAAAGGGAGAAGGAGGAGGAGGAAGAGGGAGGAGGAGGGAGAAGGAGGAGGGAGGAGGAGAGGGAGGGAGGAGGAGGAGGGAGGAGGCGGAGGGAGAAGGAGGGAGGAGGAAGAGGGAGAAGGAGGAGGAGGGAGAGGCAAGAGGAGGAGGAGGGAGGAGGAGGAGGAGGGTGGAGGGAGGAGGTAGAGGGAGGAGGAGGAGAGCGGAGGAGGAGGGAGGAGGAGAAGGGAGGAGGAGGGAGTTCGCCATTCCGAATTCATACTCGTCTAGGTTCTGTGATTGCGGTCCTTCCATTGATTGTTTTTCCCTTCTACATGACTGTAGATAACTTCTTTACACATTAAAAGATGAATTGTTATTGACATTGCCGTGTGTCGATTCTGTGTAGTCACGTCATTTTCTTCGCTTTTCCTAGCGTTGTGGTTCAGGGATTCTTTGATCTCTTCTATTTACGTACGTATTTAGGGATGGGGAGGAGGGAGGAGGAGGAAGAAAAAAAAACTATGACAGTTGGCAGCGCGAGAATGAGAGGAAGACGTGTAGAAAATTTCATCTCAATCGGATGGACCGTTCGCGAACGCATAAATAACATACAGACATACATACATACGGAGATTCTCTTTTATATATATAGATTATGTAAAGTATCAATGTCATCACACATTAATGCTTGCATAAGTAAGTTGGTAAGTGCTGGTAAATATTGCACAGGGGCATCTCAACACAGTGCAGTAGCATAGGTGAGTTTTTAAACGTGTGTATACCAGAATCACAAGACACATTTTCTAATTTTGCATTTGATAATGCCAGCGTTATATTACACATATTGTTTTCAATCTTCAATTACCGAAGGATTTTTTTAACAAGTGTCTTGGTTTTTCGTCGATATCTGAGAAGGCGAGAGCTGAGAACAGCTATTCCAGTATCATGGAGGATTATTTCATCCTCTGGTTTCTTATTTTGTAAATAGAAAACCACACTTCGTTCACATCATAATTCGTATCCGGTCTGCCGGAGTTAGTAAGTTAACATCGTGTCTCATCCCAATAATTATTCTATATTACGTCGTTCCATTTACTAATTAAACATAACGGTTGCGGGTTTAATATTTAAAAGCAATTAACGTGATAGAGCAGTGGTTCTCGGCTGGTGGGGAATCCCCCCCCCCCCCCCCCCCCCCCCCCGAGGGTTTCCAGGGTGGGGGGATTAAGATTATTTCAAGATCGCGTTAATACAACAACCGATTACTTGATATTGTTTTTCCCTCCACACTTTCGGTTCTGTACTTCTCGCCTTATGAAATTCGTTTTATAACGCAAGTAGACCCACAAATCACGTTTTATGTAGATGTCTAGACGTGTTCTAGTATGTGTTATTAAATTTAGTTTATATTTTTACGAATGCTGTGTAGGGAAGGGGGAGGGAAGGGGTAGATTTATAGGGAGTACATACGAAAGGGGGAGGGGGAAGACATTCTGAACATATGGTGAAGGGGTGCATGGGCTAAAACCACTGTAATAAAGGATTCGGCTTAAATTCTTTCTGTTCCAAACAATGCACCATGTGTCTTAAATATTATAAATTTATTCATGCATATCGAGCTCAGCGTAGTGTATTGTTGTGTATTATAAGTTTCGTCTTAGCACAGAAATGTCTGGCTTATCAAAATGCATCAAAACTTGCAGTAAGATAGATAATAATATTTGGTGTTCTAAATTCTTGCTCTAATTATAAAGTTACAATTTAACCCTGTATTGTAGGCACATCAGGCACATTTATTGTAGGAGCCCTTCTTCTTCTTCTTCTTCTTCTTCTTCTTCTTCTTCTTCTTCTTCTTCTTCTTCTTCTTCTTCCTCGTCGTTTGTTCGCTTGAAATTTATTGTATATATTTACAATGTTGTTTCTTGTGTAAACTTCATTATTTGTTTATTTAGTTCACTCAGTGGTCCATATGTTTATTCTCCACTGTTATTTCTCTAGACCGGAAGGTTTACCTAGATATGTCGAATTCGTGGCAGTCCTGGGGTATATGCTGCTCTCTGTGGCACCAATCCACATGTGCTTGTCGGTGATTCGCCAATCTTGAATGTACAATGTGGTTGCGTAATCAATGTATCCTGTTCTAAGTCGCAGACAAAGTTATTTCTACTGGTCTAACCATACAATAGTAATCATCCTGTGGTGGTGTTGGTGTTTTCTGATTGTTTGGATGATTCTTTCCTTATTTGTTCAATGTGACAGGAACATCAGGTTGCCCTTCTGCTGCTCCTTCCTTAGCTAGTCGATCATCTCTCTCTCTCTCTCTCTCTCTCTCTCTCTCTCTCTCTCTCTCTCTCTCTCTCTCTCTCTCTCTCTCTCTCTCTCTCTCTCTCTCTCTCTCTTCCTGGCACTCCACATTGAGATGGTATCCACTGCATAGTGACTTTACGCTGACTGACTAGTTCAGATAGCAGTGACCGCGATGGAGTCCGTTTTTGTGGACCCTGGTTTAACTGAACCATTTGCAGTATAGCACTATACAACAGTCTCCCTAGTAAGAACACGATGTGGGTATTAAAGTGTTAGAACCATCACATTTTGAAGGCCAGAGTGCACAGAGAAAAAGGTGGCCATCGTTCCCTTCGGTAGTGAACGGCGGGAGTTGGCATCGAATCCCGTCCCAACGCGACCGATATATACGGGACGCCACAGCACCATATGATCCAAGGTAAATCCGGCACTGAACACCACATATCAGTGGTGACTTAGTTTTCTTGATGTCCTAAACTTGCATTTAATGGTTAATCAATCACTTGTTATATGAACAACTTACAGCAACTTAATACTGTTAAAACTCGCTAACAGTAAATAGTATTTTATGTGTAAACTGAACATATTAAATTTATTCACTATATAATAGATTTCACAAGTTGCGTTGTTCAATTTTATATGTGTGCGTGAAGTCGGCAAAACACTACTTACTATTCATGTTTATTGTTTTAATATTTTCTAAAACATTATCACACATGCTAGAGTTAATGACTTCAGTGCATCACAGCTATATACAATCATAAATGCGAAGCTTCGGCACAACAATGACTACTTTCCTTGAGACGTGAACAATAATTACACAGTTTATTGTATTTGTAACTGGAGCCTTTGATAAAACGTCTTATGTTTCAAAACTGTAACAATTCATATTTTCTATAACACAATTCTCAATTAATGCAAGAACAGCTATTCACTTGAAACTAAAATTCTCAAAAATATACCTGTGGATTTTAAGAGCTGACAGAATAATTCCATAGAAACACAAATAAAACTATACATAGGATCATCTTACATGTCAACTGTTTCCCCTGACTCCTGGGTCGTGCAATGCGTTCAGCATGGATGGTTTGTTTTCAAAGTATCAGGCGAAAGCTAAAAACATGTGCTGCATCAACGTACCGGAAGCAAAATCATAGCAGAAATAACACCGCCACGGTGAGGTGGAGCACAGCAGTAAACAGATCGATGGAAAACAGTGTAATTATGAAACTTATCAAACATGGGGCAATCAGCCGATACAGCTTAACCCATTCTGTACCAAGCAATCCAACTATGCGTTTTCATGTCTATTCTACTGCATCATTATCAATTAACTTGCCAACTGGCGTGGCGATCATACTTCTCCACTTCTTGCGATCTCCAGCGGCATGGATCAGTTGGTGTGCTGCCTCCCTTTCGTGCCATGACAAAAGACTGTCAAGAAATTTCCCTCGCTGTCTTCCTTAACTCTCTTTCCACAAATCTTTCCAATTGTCACATGTTCCAGTTTTTGATTACTCATAATGTGCCCAAAAAAATGAAAACTTTTCTGATGTTTCTGATAAGTTGTCTTTTCCATCACATACTTGTTTTTACTTGTCTTGTTGAGAAAAAGTCGCACAGTAGACCTGCTATGGGTATGTGAAGTGTTAGCACCACAACATTTTGTAGACAATCAATAGTGTACAGGGGAATCGGTGGTCAGTTTTCTCAACCGTAGCGAGCGTAGAGAGATGATACTGTATTCTCACTCGACCACGCTCATACTTTTGTTAGCGTAATGTTCTAACGATTGCACCAACGTATCGACTATCCTCTGCATGTTTTGTGTTCAACCCCAAGGTCATGGTTGGGTTAAAGTCGTACGTGGGTGCGTAATAGAAAAAACAGTACTATTTAGCGGAAACTGACTGGGATTAAACTACAACTGCTTGGAACAGGAGTTAAAGCAGGGCCGGATTAAGCCATCTTGGTGCCCTAGGCACAAACCCACATGGGTGCCCCTACTGCCCCGGGCCCCCGATCCTCCACTGACTGCTGGTATGTTCAATATTATGCAAAAAACTAACAAAGAAAAACAGTTGTGAAATGTAAACACAAATGTTTGTACTACTATCACTCATATAAAACCTACAATAAGGTATTTCTGTATTAAAATTAATAATTAATTAATTTTGTAATAATAGTAGACAAAAATACTGTAACTTTTTTGATAGATAAGAAAGTCAGAGAGAGCAAACATTTACATTTTAAAGTTCTTTTTTCTAGATTTACGTCTGGCAAAGTTTTTGAGTACATCATCAAAGTTAATTTTGCGCAACAAGTCTGCCTCAATCATCAGCAAAGATAAGGAATCAAGCCTTTCTTGTTTCATTGTCGATCTACTTGGATTTTTTGTACGTTTCAACTGAGAAAAAGAGCGCTCAGTTGAACAGTTCGTAACCATTAATGTTAAAAATATGCGCAAGGTGATTTCTACATTTGGAAAAGCGCACTCGATGTTGTCTCTATTACTTTGTAGAGTTCTGCATGACTGAACGTGTTGTTGTCAGATTTTGATGCACGAAACTTGTGGCGAATATATGAGTGGAACTGTTGTAGTTCAGTATATAAATTATTGTTCAGATCTTCAGGATAAGCATTTATTAGTCCTTCACAACACTGAGATGTTTGTGGTACATCGACCAAACAAGAAAATCGAACTGCTAGATCATTATATACCTGTCCTCGTCTACTCATCTCTGTCTCAAGTTTGTCAACAATGGTGTAGAAAGCAGAGATACGAAATTTGTCTCTGGCATTCTGAGATACCTCAGGGGCATCACCATCAATGACCACTGTCTTTCGTTTACGATTACGGGTCAAAGTTGACTTATAATCCACACTTGGTGTTATTTCTTTTGCAGCTTCTTCAAATCTTTCAAATTCATTCATAGATTCATGCAAGTAATCTGCTAGTGAAGAATACAAATCAGCACACGTTTTCAAGTTCACGTGCTCATTTTGTAGAGCTTGACTGACCCTGTGAGAATGTTGTAACACTTCTTCCCAAAAGACAAGCATGAAAGCAAATTCTAATTCTTGCATCTTCTTTGCAATGTTTTCTGCTTCTCTTCTGGTGTCCCCCTTCTGTGACTGGTCTTCTTGTAAACATTCTAACGCTTCTATAATCTGAGGATGAGACATTAGAATGGCTTCAGTTGCAAAAGCATGTGCTTCCCATCTAGTATCGGAAAGGTACTTTACCAGCTTTTCATTCACAAGGCATCCTTTCAGAATCTTCCATCTTTTGGTTGAAGCTGAGAAAAAGGTATAGATCAGTTGCACTGTATGGAAGAAGTTTACTGCCTCTAAACAAGAGTCAACGGCACTTCTGCCTACCAGATTTAGTGAATGGGCAGCACAGGGTATGTATATAGCAAACTAATTTTCTTCGAGAATTTTTTTCTGCATGCCCTTGTAGCACCCAGACATATTAGCTGTGAATGTACAGTCATTCAATGACACGTCGACAAATTAGCACTATTCACAATTGTTTTCACTAGCAGACCAAAACGGAAGTGAATTTGTCGCTACGCATTAGTGCGTTACGTAGCACAAACATATCCCAGAAAAGTCAAAAAATAGCACAAAAATACCTTGAAGAAAAATAACAAAAAATAGCAAAAAAAAAAAAAAAAAAAACTGGGTGGGGGGTATTTTACCCCCGGGTTGTGGGACCAAGGTTAAATAATGTGCGATTTGCTTATGCCATGCAATTACGCTACCGGGACAATATAAACATTTTTCTTGAGGACTTGTGGTGCCCCCCCCCCCCCCCCCCCCCCAATGCTTGGTGCCCTAGGCACATGCCTTGTTTGCCTAATGGTTAATCCATCCCTGAGTTAAAGTAATATAATAACTTGGATAAATGTGATAAAATAAATGTCTGTAAAAGAAAGAGTTAAACCAGGTGCACATATTCGTGCTAGTGAACTTTTAGATCGGACTGAAAAATCTCAGAAAGAATGATTGAAAACAGCATGTCTGTTTGCTCTCACTCCAAGTCGGCATTGTTAGATTTCAGACCCACCCACGGCTCTCTAGGACACGAAAATTGGATTTGATCATCAGTGCAAAAACAAATGCAAATAAATATTGACGCATCTACGCCATCCATCTGAGTTTTTTTGTCACTGCCTGTCATAAAAACGGGTTTATGGATCAAGCAAACATAGAAATGTATTCCATTTAAATGAAAAGTATAAAGAATTTTTCCCAGTTGCATAATTCAGTATGGTCTCTTTTCCATCATGTTTTTCACTATGCCATTATGATATCTGTACGAACACTAATTAAACCGAACACCCAATGTGTATGTTGTAAAAATACTAGTAGTTGTTGGGAATATTCGATATAAACGATATTCGCATGAAACGTAAAATTGTCTGAAAGGTTTGTTTCAAACGATCGCAACTCTGCTTCTGGCGTGTAGCTATTATTTATTTATAAACACAACGATGCATGTGATATAGTACTGATTCCAGACAATGAACAGGATCAGCAACATTG
Source organism: Cepaea nemoralis (assembly GCA_014155875.1). Taxonomy (NCBI): domain Eukaryota; kingdom Metazoa; phylum Mollusca; class Gastropoda; order Stylommatophora; family Helicidae; genus Cepaea; species Cepaea nemoralis. The sequence continues at coordinate 479,490 of JACEFZ010007879.1, read as the reverse complement.
TGTAGATGTGATTACAGTGCACAGTAAACAACTAGGGCTATGATTGAATTGTAAGATGACAGAGATTATGGTCGTCTCTAATAAGAAAAAAATATTACAAAGGAAGCCTTTTTGCAAAATAGAAAACATAATGACTAATAATAATTGCAATGAGAAAAAGAATGTCGAAGTGCAACATGGGACCTTACTTTTGTATGGATGTTAAATGTGGACAATGAACAGACTAGCTGAAAAATATCTAATGGCAATTCAAATATGGTTTCTGAGGAAAATTGAAAGAATACAATGGACAGACAGAAAAGCCAATGAACCTACAAGAAACAAATAACAACAGTAAACTGATTAGAGAAATAGACGTAGACAGTCATGTTTTCTTGTGCACGTTGTGAGAAGGAATAAATTGGAGAACCTTGTGACAACTGACAAGATAAAGGGGAAATGAACGAGGGGAAGGCAGAGAGGTAAATATCTTGATGGCTTAGCCACGTCACATAATCGAGACTAAAACACAGAGCTGATCCACAATTCTTGTTACCGTGTGAGATGGGGGGAAACATGAACGCCCACGCTTATCGGCATGATACATAATGATGATGAGAGTTACATACATTAAATGTACGATTATTGCTTTTTAATTAAACGTATTCATTTAAAAAAATATTTTAAGATACGTGTATTACAGTGTCCCCACTCATAGTGTTAGAAGTAATATGAAAATCTAAGAATGAAGAAATATGGTAACAACTTTAAAGAATACGTTTGCCATGTATCTGTGATGCATAAGCTGCATTGTTTACATTGTGCACATCAATATACTAGTATTGTATGGTTACAAGTGTCCACATTTGTTTAAGGTCTGATCTCTTGCATAATGAGATTGGATACCTGGCGTACATGGATAAGGAACAAAAGATTGGCACACTGCTGTCGCAAATGGCATAGAGTAAGCCACATCCTTGGCACAATTGTAGGGAGAATGGGGAGAAATGGACATAGGGGAGAAATGGACCACCCCCTCTCTGGCCCCTGGTTGTGATGCAATGAAAGTGAAACCATAATAAGTTTGTTTTCCACATCAAACATAGTCCGAATTTTTCATTTGCCATCGACTTCCCGCACAGGTCGTTCCCACGCAAAGTTTGAAAAATTTTCTGCATTAAAGTTTCTTTTTCCAGTTCCAGACACCATCGTAAAGCAGACGCATAGTCAGGAATCAGGACAAGGTAATTACGTTAATATCTTTATTTACTTGTTATTTAAGAGTTCATATAAAAAATATAGCATATAATAATAGATTTAAGAGACTTTATGGCTGAATAGTTTAATACATTGATGGGGGAGAAATGGACCGGTTCATTTCTCCCCATGGTTCATTTCTCCCCATAGAAGAAATTGACAAGACAGTCTGTTGTTATTAAAAGTGTTGAAGATTGCATTCGAATATCAGCATTATTGATTCTTTTTAATACTGGGGTCTAAATCTAGACCAATAAAACTGTTAACAAATTTGATTTTAGTGATTTATTAAAGATGCACGCCATTCGTGCTATGATCAGTATTTCTTTGCAAATGATAGGCCTACCATTCTAAATGTTATATAATTCTGTCACTCTTTTGTTTCAGATGCCAAGATTGTACATCAGAAACACCAACAAGGGTCTCGTTACGGAGGAACGTATGAGAGAAGCTGTTAATGCTGTGAAAAATGGAATGAAAGTGAGGAAAGCTGCAAGGGAGTACGGCATTGCTCGCTCTACCCTCAATAACAATCTTACAAAAGACAGAGAAGGAAATGGTCTGCCTACTAGACTCGTACCAAATTATAGGCATAGCCTTGTTTTCACAGCTAAGCAAGAAGCTGATTTTGCTAGTTACTTGAAAGATTGTGCAAGAATGTTCCATGGACTCACAACTAAAAACGTTCGTATTTTGGCGTACGAGATGGCGAAAGTCAATAACATTGCACATCCTTTAACCTGGGATGAGCAAATGATGGCAGGGAATGGCTGGCTTTGTGGATTTTTGCGACGGAATCCCGAGCTGACCATAAGGCTACCTGAGGCAACATCTCTGGCTAGAGCTACAGCTTTCAACAAACATAATATTTGCACCTTCTTCAACATTGTGAAGGAAACCATTACAAAACTAAATGTGAGTGGAGCTCAAATCTACAATTTGGATGAATCAGGTCTGACCACTGTACAGAAAGTGCCACAAGTAATTGCCCCACGAGGAGTGAAGCAAATAGGCCAGGTGACATCCAGAGAAAGAGGAGAACTGGTCACAATCTGTTGCATTGTGTCAGCTGCGGGTCACATTATCCCTCCAGTTTTTGTGTTTCCCAGAAAAATTTTTAAGAATTTTATGCTTGCTGGAGCACCTGAAGGTTCCCTTGGCCTTGTGAATGAATCAGGTTGGATGACCCGTGATAATTTCGTCAAAGTTATAAATCACTTCATTAAGCATTCAAGACCTTCCAAAGACTTCCCTTTGATTTTGATCTTAAACAATCACGATTCCCACATTTCATTTGAATCACTTGAACTGTGCAAGAAAAACAACATTCATGTGATCACGTTGCCACCACACACCTCATCTAAAACTCAGCCCTTGGACCGTTCAGTTTTTGGACCCATGAAGTCGGTCTACAACAATGCGTGTGATTCATGGATGATGAAAACTGTTGGGACACCACTGACAATCTATCAAGTTGCAAATCTAGGAGGCCACGCTTTTCTTAAAGCGGCAACTCCCATTAACATTCAATCAGGCTTTGCAGTGTCAGGTATTTGGCCCTTTAACGAAGATGTTTTTACAGAAGATGTTAGTTAGTTAGTTAGTTAGTCGCGGTTCCAACTTCACGGCAACAGGTCGTCCCCATATTGCTCCGTTCCTGTGCCAGTGAATATCACACAAAATGCTCCTCACTGCCCTATGTGAACAATGGAATAGAAGATGATTTTATGCCTTCAGAAATAACGAACAGGCCCATCAGCAAGGACAGTCAAAATGCCACTTTAGAAAGCAATGAACAGACAGGATTAGCATCTCCACATTGTGGTACCAGCACAGATCAAACTGCACAAGAATTTCATGAAAATCAGAAAGAGTGTAATGTTGAGAACCTTGTAGATGACTTGCAGGAAATATCTGGGAGTCTTCAACATAAAGCTACTTCTTCCTTTACTTCGCCTCATGTTTTCAGAGGACTACCAAAAGCTGGTCCGCGAAAAGATTCAAATAATATGAGGAAAAGAGGAAAAACTATGCTGGCTACTTCTACGCCAGAAATGGATCGAATTAGGGAAAGAGCGGTGATGAAAGAAAAGGCAGCAGAAGTTCCACCCAAAAAGGCAAAGAGACAGCTGCTGAAAGAACTTGATGTTAATTCAGATCCAGAAACTGACATTTCGTTTTGTGATGACATAGATTCTGATGTTTCATTTGGTGAAAATGAGGAGTGTACGGTTAGCTTGACTGGTGTGCGTGAGGTTTTTGAAGGCCAGTGTGTGCTATGTGAATATGGAACAAAGAAGACTTGTGTTTACTATGTAGGAATTGTAAGGGGAGACATTGATGATGATGGTGATGTTGAGGTAGAGTTCTTGCGCAAGAGTGAGAAGGTTGCTGGTAAATTTGTTAAGCCTAAGGTAGAAGATGTCGCCAGTGTCTCAATTACATGTATTAAAGCACAGCTTACTAGATCTACAATCACTGGAACCACTTCTAGGACCAAAGATGGCTATGTCTTCAAAGAAAGTCTTGCAGGCATAAATGTTCGATAAAACTTTATATTAGATTAATATATCATATTAAACTTTTTTTACTGTCGCTTAAAATAATAAAAAAAAAACTGCAAATATCCTTTTAATGATTATTTATTTCTTACAGCAATATGGATGAGTTGTTGCTGCTTCTTTTTTAAAAAAGGTCCATTTCTCCCCACTATGGTCCATTGCTCCCCACGTGCTGGTCCATTTCACCCCAATGGTGGTCAATTTCTCCCCATGTTCATATACATTTTTGAAATGCATTTTGTAAAGAAACATATAGAAATAGATTGCTAAATGTTTTCCCCTTTTAAAATAAATGAATGTACAACATTTTAGTCATGGTTTTGTTATGTTTCGATAAAATCTGTTCCGGTGATGAGCAAAAATTGAAAACTACAAAATTGCTGGTCCATTTCTCCCCAGTCTCCCCTAGAGGAGAAAAGCTAGCCATTGATAGATAACGACTATTGTAGAATATGTTTAGAGGGAGAAAACCTCACATAAATGCTTGACGAAGTCGGGCACACATTTGAGGTGCATTATTTGGTGTAACGCACCTCCCACGAGAGAAGAACACAGAAGAGGATGAAGAAGATGTTTACGGCCAGTATTTAGCCCACATGGGAAGCAACTGTAACGCGAACTTGTACACATAATATACTACCGAAAGCACAATTGTCGATCACTGAAACATCACAGAAAAGTATTATCTTCTTCTTTCGTTCGCCTAAATTATGTTTATAACTGCAATGTTGTCTCTTGTATGAATCTAACAGTCTTTTTTAGTTCATTCAGCGGTCCATAGAGTTTATCTTCCACTGTTGTCTCTCTAGGCCAGAAGGTTCGCCTGGATATGTTGTAGTTTGGGAAATCCTGGAGTATGTGCTCTGCTGTCTGCGACGCCAAACCACATGTGCACATGGCTGAGTCACCAATCTTGAATTTTGTATACATGTGGTTGCGTAATCTATTGTGTCCTGTTCTGAGGCGCAGAAGATTGATCCTGTTCTGGTCTGTCCATAACGTGGTAGTCGTCTTGAGTAAGGTTTGGTGGCCTTCTGACTGATTTGATCATTCTTTTCTTTTGGTGGTATGTAATAGGCACATCTGGTTGTTCTTCTTGTGCTCCTTCCTTATCCAATCGATCAGCTCTGTCGTATCCGGGGATTCCACAGTGGGATGGTATCCACTGTATGGTGATCTTACGATGACTGCTAAGTTCAGAAAGTAGTGTCCTCAGAACTGGCAATTTCCCAGACAGGAGCGCCTCTATTACGGATTTTGCATCTGTCAATATCACCACAGGTTGTGTACCATGGCTGGTATTTTGTAATTTCTCTGTGGCTATCTTGATTGCCTCAATTTCAGCATCATAATTATGGCAGTACTTTCCTGTTGGAATTCTGGCCGTGTCTCTAGTGTTATTTGGGTATTCTATATACACTCCCGCTCCTCCATTTCGAACAGCATTTTGTGCTGACCCATCTGTGTAGACTCGGATCCAGAGGTCCTGTGGGTATTTGTCATCAAGGAAGCTGAGAGTGGCTGTTCTGCGCTGTACACTGTTCTGTTCTTCCTTGTCAAATATTCCTCTCACTTTTGACTGGATTTGTAGTGATATTCTATGTTCATCTTTCCACGGGGTTCGCTCTGGAATAGCTGTCAGGGGGATATCAACTGTGGGAAGATCGATGGTTTCTCTGCAGAGTTGTTTGGCCTGGTGGATGAAACTACTTCTTTTCAACCGCCCCAAAGCTAAGTTTTCAAATCTGTTCTTCATAGAGTGGCCTGGCAAGCTGAGAAACTTTTCTGCTTGTATTAGTGTTTTTGTATCTCTGCGTTCTCTTAAAGCTTGTGTCCTCCCATTTTCTCCATTGCTACTATAGGGGTTGATTTCATCCCTCCTGTGATGACTCTAAGAGCTTGATTTTGCACAGCTCTTGTAGTGTGGTTTTTGCTGCCGAACACCATGCAGTTGACCCGTATTCCAGGTGTGGTCGTATGATCTGTTGATAAACTTTGCTAAGTATTTTCCCACTGGCTCCCCATGTGGTTCCAGTTAACTTTCTCAGGATGGCAATTTTCCTTCTGGCTTTTGCTACTGCTTTTTTAATGTGTTTTCTCCATGTCAGCCTGTCGTCAAATGTTACACCAAGGTATGTTGGTTCCTTATCTTCTCTTAGGGGTGTTCCATTTATCTGAATGCTCCCTGCCTTTTGTTTCGGAGAAAGAGTAAATAGAGTGGTGCTGCACTTGTCAGTGTTTATGCTGATACACCATCTATCCGCCCATGCAACAAATGTATCTACAGCTCTTTGTAGCAATATGGTGGCCACTGATGCATGTTCATTTGCGCTCCACAAAACCAGGTCATCAGCGTACATTGCCGCTTTAATTCCATTGGGTAGATTAGCAACAAGATCATTGATGAAGATTAGAAAAAGTGTTGGGGACAGGACTCCGCCCTGGGGAACACCGTGACGCAGTAATACCTTCTTGCTCTTGAGACCGTCTATCTGTACTCGGGCTCTTCTGTTGTGCAAGTATGCTTTTACCCATTTGTACATTCTTCCATTGACTTTACAGTTTCTCAGTTTCTTCATCAGACCTTCTTTCCAGACTTTGTCAAAGGCTTTCTTCAGATCTATCCAAGCCGCAAGTACCAGCTTTGGCTGATCTGTCACACAACTAAACTAGTGCGGTTATCAACCATAATGGGAACCATGCAATGTTTTACGAAGTGAAAGCGGCTGGTGTGATGTTGAATATAATATATATCTCTCCCGGTGTGCCTATTGGTCAAAAAAAAAAAAAAAGGTCTGGCGCCATATTCCCAATGTTGGCAATGTTTACACGAGCTATTAGCTGCCACCATCATCACGTATTACTCCGATCTCTTGGGTAGTGAGATAGGATGCCTAGCCTTTCGGAATAAGGGCGATAAATAGTAGGTCATGTGTCTTAACAACAATGTTGCGTCTATTAAAAATCCTTTGGGCGTTTATAAATAGCACAGAGTAGGAGGTAAGACCGTTTTCCTGGCTAGATTATTACGAGGCCAAGGGAAAACAAAAACAAATCCATGAATAAATAGACGTTACCTTGCTTGACATCTGTCTAGAGAATGTAAACTTTGCACAAATACATTCTAAGTCGGGCACATTAACCCCTTAAGTGCGTAACTAGGAGTCACGAAAACTCCTCCAAAAGGGAACGAAGAAGATCACAACAACCACCACACACAATCATCATTGCCATGAATATAATCATCATCATTCATCATCGTCATCATCATCATCATCAAGTGCCATGCTGGCTGGCGTAAGCGTTCATGACTCTCTACAGATCTCGGTCTTTGGTTTTCTGGATCAACTCTCTGTTGATATTCCTCCATGCTACCGTCTCAATCCATCCAACATCGTTTCTCTTGGTCTACCTCTGCTTCTCTTCCCATCGATCTTTCCAGTTGCTATGATGTTCTCCAATGCCCCTCTTCCCATCACATGACCAAAAATACTTTTTGCCTCTTTCTTATTGTTGTATATATTGTTCTAGTTTCATAAGCCTCTTTCAGGCAGTCGTTGTTAGTTACGCTGGCAGGCCAGGGAATTCGCAACATTCGTCTCAGGAACCACATCTCTGTTGCTTCCAATCTCTTCCCAATTCATCATTACAATAAATTAATGGCACTCAATCTTTAAACCTGTACCACCACCATCATCATCATTAATAGCCTACTATAAATGGAGGTCAGCATAACCGAATAGATAAAAACGTGCGTTATTATACATCCGGTGTGCTGATGCCGAGGTAAGGGGTTTAACCCCTACACCAGGCAGTTGGACTAAGATGCTGACTTCTCGTCCTTGACTTGGGGACGTAAATTATTAGTACCTCTGAAGTCCGAGTGGGTTCGCCTGATGGCGAGGGACACTGGTAATAGGGAAAGCTAATCCACACGCACATTTCAGTCAAGTGCTACTAGAATTAGTGTATATGGACTATGCTTGAGTTCAAAGCGAGCAAGCACACACACACACAAATACTATAAATTAATAGTATAGCAGACAATCTTTCAACCTGTAGCGAACAATCATAGTTTGTTTGAGGTAACAACTGACATTGCAAACGTTACACTGTTAATATTACTAAATAGATAAAAATAAATTGCAAGTCTTTTGCAGGACATAGCAATAACATTCAGCCTGCCTTTGGCTGTTTGTAATTTGCTAGGCAATTTGGCCATTGCTTTCTCAACAAGGAGTCACCGTCTGTATCAGATTAAATAAATATCAAAATAAAACTCCCCATGTGGGAGAGTCCTGAATTATTAATTTGTTGTTGTTGTTGTTGTTGTTGCATATCCCTTACAGGACGTTGCAGTCAACATCAGCATTTTACATCTGATGTTGATGTACTAGGCAAGATTACGCTCAGTTGTTTGAATTATTAATAGTGTGCATTAAATACTAGCAAGGCTTCAAAGACCAGGCCAGCAGTAACAGTTTCCTGGCTTTCTCAAGTGAAGGATAAGTATTCTGCTTGACAGGCACATTTGATATTATTCTGATTCTTCGTCCATCTGTCGAGGGCAATGTATCACACCCACCTATACATCTTAAATGCCTATGTGTCAGAGTTCGGTAGACATGTGTGTATGGTTTGCTTCCTCTAGATAGATTCCATTCAAAGTAAAGCGGTCTATCTACCCGTGGCTGGTTTTCTTTCCTTACATTTCTGCCAGAGTGGTGGCGTTACGGCTTGCTCTTTTGCTATTTCTAACACTGGCGTGGGATTGTTTTTTAAAGTGCACAACTTGCATACAAGGCCTCTTATTTTCCACGATTATCCAAGAAGGTTAGGTATCCGATCTTGCAATCCAAGAGACCAGAAGGCACGTGATATCTGGGGAAGATCCCAAGTCTTATGCTGAGATTGATCCCAATGAGCCTGATTTGGACACAGTAATCTACCAGCCTGAGCTGTACCGCACATTTGCTATGTCCAGATTAAATTAATGTCTACAGTTTGAGTGATGGCAACAACTCGAGAAACTGCAGTTGAAGTTTTGAGAAGAATGTTGAAAATATTCTGAAATAAGAAGAAACTAAAAATATAAGATGTTGGCAGCTGCAGGTGTTACATGATAACCAACAAACATAATTTATGGGGCAGATTAACAGAAGATATGAAAATAAAGAACATTGAATACACGGAGGCATTTGACAATGTGAAACACGAAGAAATTATTAGAATGTTGGAAATTGTGAACATTGATAGGAGAGATCTGGGAAAAATAAAGCACATGTATAGCAAAAGAGAGTAACAATAAGAATTGACAACCTATTAGGAACTTTGTAACACATTAAATAAGGTGTTAGACAGGGTTATGTACGCGATCTATTCAGTCTGCCCAGCGATAAAATATTGAGATCCAAATAAGACATGCCAGGTGTATCTGTTGGTGGGCTTAATGTAAACAGCTTGGGTAATGCTGACATCATGGCTGTGGTAACTGAAAATGAAACACAGTTACAGGAAATGATAGATATAACTGCGACATAAAGTCACAGTAAAGAATTTAGTCTGAATAACTGAAGAAAAAAAAACCCAACATAAGTAATGGTTATTGCAATGAAAAAGTGTATGACCAAATGCAGCATCAAAGTGATTGGAACCATTCTGAAACAAGTCAATGTATGTCAGTACTTTCATAAAAAGCAGATAGAAGATGCATTCAGACAGTTCAATGTAGCATAGCCCAAGCAAAAGCAGCATTGCACAAGGTGAAGAATATTCTCTGCAATTTAGCTCCGTCAATCGAGGTGAGTGAAAGAGTTTTTAAGGTCTATATTGAGCCAATCTTGGCGTATGGAAACGAATCATGGACAACTAACAGGCAAGTGAACAATTATGTTGAAGCTGTGGAGATGTACTTTTATAGAAGAATAATGAGAACACCGTGAACAGACAGAAAGAGCAATGCAGATATTTGGAAAGAGGTTAACTGGCTAAGAGAACTGGTTACTCGCATCTGAAGACAGCAGTTTACATTCTTTGGGCATGTCATGAGAAGAGGGAAGCTGGAGTATCTCGTCACAACGAGAAGGCTGGAATCGAAGAAAAGCAGGGGGGAGACCAAGATAGAAGATGCTGGACACACTGGCATCATGACATCGAGGAACGTCGGTATCAGAAATGATTGAAGCACGAGAGACAAAAGATTATGGACAGACATGATAACCAACGCCACATGGCATTGACTATTAGAAGTCTTATGTACGCAATCGCTAGGCAAACGAAATAGTTTTAAAATAGAACGATGAACACAAACAACTTTATCAGATTGACAACATATAGCAATGTAAACTTCATCAAAATATGCGGTGATAGAGAGAACTGGAGAATGGTGGTAGCCAAAGTCTGCTTCAGACAAGCACCATGGGAAGATGGTTTAATTGTTATCATGTTCCACCCTTCTAATTTTCGTTTCAGAATGGGTGCCTTGTAGTCAGTATAGCCTGTGGCTTCATCGAGTATTGCGTTGTTCAAGTTTTGTTCGTATGTTTTTGTTCCAAGTTTATTTTGGCATTTTCCATATTCTATTTATCTATGTCTAATGTAGGCGACCACCCTGTGATCAACCAATTGCTTGTAATCATCACCGTCATCATTATCATCAAAACGTATTATACCAGAGGTTCCCAAACCACGGCCCGCGGGCCACTTATGGCTCGCCAGCTGTCAGAAAGTGGCACGCGAGGCCTCGTTATTTAATATATTTTAATAATTTCAAAAATGCACTCGGAGCACCCCCGTCAACCCGTGAGAAGTAAATTTCTGGAGCTGCCTGCTTCACCTTCAGCTGGTCATATGATTTCATTCTGGCGACTATTGTCTGTCGAACAATTTGAACACTTGCGTTCATTCGCCCAAAGGTACATTTGGTTCGACTTACAGATGCGAGCAGTCATTTTCCGCATTGACCGTTACAAAAAACAAGGAACCTTCCAGACTCACCGACAGTAACCTAGCTGCGCTTAAGACTTTGAGCACGACAGATTTGTGCCCAGAAATTGATAAACTGGCATCTGAACTTGCAACTGGTTATGAAGAACAGTTGCAATTGTAAATTAATTACATTAACAGCGATTTTCGAAACTGATTAACAATTTATTGTTAAATGAAGTTTTGATTTTAAACCAACAAATGACCGCAGTGTAGTACTGACACTGACTGCCTTTAATGTTTTAGGATTTTGTTGACGAAAGTTAAGAATGATATTGCACGACTTTTATAATTTTATAACGTTGTGGCCCGCTTAACTACCGAAAATAGTAGATATGGCCCTCTGCTTGAAACGCTTGGGAAACACTGTATTATACTATACGGGGGAATTTAGAGGTTCATAGAGAAGACCAGGGAGTCCCGATGGCGCGGTACAAAGCATGCTTCCTACCAGCTCGGTGGTAGAATCCCAATAATGCGAATGAAAAACATTGACCTGGAAACATTCCCGAATTAAAAACACTAACCCGTCGATCCAGCCTAAAATAGATACAAGGAAATGTTCGCGGAAGTAAAGGCGGACGGCGCGATATTGACCAAGTCTCCCATCGATTGCCTAAAAGTCTATAAAACAAGATGGGAATAGCAACATATGCCCAATACGCCTCAACGCGCCGAACACGATCCTTTATTTACTTACCTCCAAGCGATCATAGCCCCTCGCTGACAGAATATGGAGTCTCTACCAGTGCGCATACATGTTCCGTCGACGAGAATTTATTAATACAATTGGTTTTTCAAATAAAAGTTCCTAATGCTATTTTAACATAAGAGTTGGTCTCATTGGTGGTGAGACAAGCTCTGTCTTCTTATATAAGGGTGGAGTTTAGATAGTTCCGTGTGTATGTTGTGCAGATTTGAAATTCTTCTTTAGTTGGAATTCGTCAAGTGTCTGGCATGACTCAACTGCCGTGTTCTTTAAAAAATAACAAAAAACGAATGCATGCACACACACACCCCCTCCCACCTCTTGAGAGATAGATAGATATATAGAAATAAAGAAAGAAAGAGAGAGAGAGAGAGAGAGAGAGAGAGAGAGAGAGAGAGAGAGAGAGAGATGCTATGCACAAAGATGCGAGAGGAAGACATAAGTAACAGTAACTTAACAAACAACTGTTTTACTATAGTATGAACCAGAAAAAAAGGGGGGGGGGGTGTGTCTGGCATTGGTAGTAACTTTGGTAAGGATGACTGTCACGCTCTTTTCAGAGTACATCTCCCACTGGTCCAAGCCTGACATCCAGCTCACGCCTGTGGCACCCAGTAGCTGTCAGTATGCTACAGCGGCCACCCCACGGGCAACAGCTGCGTGAGGCTGGCTAAACCAGGCGTGGGTAGCTGATCTGGTGTCAAACCAATGCCTACCCAGTATGTGAAGACAGGATTCGGCAGACTGCGTGGAAGAAATCATTGATGATTCAACGGGTAAGACGGCGGTTATATGCAAAGTGTTGTGGAACGTAATGAGGATGGCAAGGCACGTAGAGCGCCCTGGTCATCCACGGCACCTATATTCATCTCCAGTCGTCTTGACTTGCCTTGCCACTGGACTTAGATGGACTCAGGCGAGAGAGAGAGAGGTCGACGAATTGCGCAACTTTTCCTCACTTTAATCTAATTCATCGCGCAAGTCATTCTTCATCTTGCCCACATTGTCAAAGAACGTTTCGAACCAAAATAGGCCTTACCAGCCATCTTAGAACTCACGGCTCCATACTTTCAACCCCACTGGATAAAATGAAAGGTCATCATCATTCTTGATGGACAAACAACATGAACCAGATATTGTGTGTGCGTTATTTCTCAACATAGCCCCCCCCCCCCCCCCCCCCCCCCCGTCTGGCAACACACCTGGTCCACTAGTTTACTGATGCCTTCTAGGAAAAAGTGATTGGGTGTGGCTGTAAACCAATTTTGTCTTTCCACCATTACCTCGTTGTCATCTTCAAACATCTGACCCTGCATATGTTCATTCAAGGATCAAAACAAGTGAAAGTCCGTTGACACTAAGCCTGGACCGTATGCTGGATGTTTCAAGGCCTTAAATTGCAGAACATGTAGTGTTTTTGCTGTATGCACACTTTTGAGAGAAGTCCCTGTCGTTTAGATCGCATCATACGCTTCAATTTGATCACTAGCATGTCACTGACTCAAACAACTGTCTCCATACTGAATCATTATTCTTCTGTAGATTTCACACCCTCTGACAAAACAAAACAAAAAGCCAATAACTTCCCGTTCTTCCACGGTGAAAGTCGATACTGGAGCAGACATTTTCGTTATCGCTATTGCACATGTGCATCCTGCACGGTCCTCACGAACCCAACATGGGGTATTGCTTAAGAGCCAGTTTATATCCTGAAATAAGATTTTCTGTTGCCCAGGAATGCTACTGTAGCAGAATGAATACCATCTCTGTTATTGGCTTCGAGCTGCAAACTTAGGGCACGGTTGAACATCCTAGTAGAACAGTAATAAGGATGCTCAAGTCGTGACGTCGGTTGTTTTGGGTAGGTTAGTTACAGCTAAAGTCGAGAGAAGGCAACATCATATCTCGTGGTCTCTGTATTATTATCGGCCTATTATGATTCAATAAACCTTCTGAAAGAAACACACCAGGACTTGTTTGTATCATCCCTTGCATCTGTACTGTTACAGGAGGATTTTTGATGCCTGGTGCCAGGATCCGAGTTGTCGCGGACACAAGTCATCATGACAAGGCAGAACGATAGATGATGTCTGGAAACTTGAAGTCGTGTTGTTAAGAACTCAACAAGGAATCGGCAAGTTTTTTACGATGGAGTTGGCTGACGTTCGTTAAAATTTGAAAACAACCGCCACACAAAGTACAATTTGCTGAGACAGAACTGCCATTGTCATGCTACACCCTTGAGAACCTGGCTGCTGTTGTTTCTTTTTGAACGTCAATATGTCTGGAGATTTTGTTTCGAAGGAGCCGTTATCTTCCTTATATTTAACCTTGCTCGCCTGGGGCGAACTCAGAAGCCACGACAGCGCTGAACCACAATCAAGGTTAGCCGTTGCCTCAAGTGAGTCAAATTTTTAGAGGTCAATCAAGTTTAGCCGTTGCCTCAAGTGAGTCAAATTGTTAGAGGTCAATCAAGTCCAGCTATTACCTTGGTTCAGTCAAAAGTTTAAGACTAAATCATCTCGAATCAGTAAATTTTTTCAGAATGGCGATGAATTTGGACAGCCCGTTTTATCAAATCTTATCTAAGATCTGTGAAGAAACTGGTAATTGAATAACGTCAACAAATTTTTTGAGTCCTGTTGCAACTAAATTGTTTTAGAGAAAAGGATTTTTATCAAGGGCCAACCAGGGCGGCAGTTGAATAATTCATTGATCTATCGATTGGGCCATGTCTTTTAGACGCTGCCAGATCATCTCTGGGCTCTGTTGCATATGAGAGCCGTTGTCGAATCATTTCTGGGCTCTGTTGCTCACGAGAGCCGTTTTCAAGTCGTCGCCTTGAAGGGCCCTGTTTAGGGTGAAAAGAAGATTCAAAACTGGTGGGGCCCATCCAAGGGTGACAGGAGAAGTATTCATCCCGCTGGAGAAGCCTGATATGTTCGAGGAAGGATGTCATTGAAATTACGTCGTCGTTTGGATGGCTTCAGATAATACAGACTCCAGACGGTTGTGTTATACGTGACCCTTGACAAAGAGAATTCTCAGCTGACGTACGTGGATTCACCTTTCTCTTGGATCAAGGGTAGAAATAGCTAACGGTAATTAATTAAAGTATGAACGTCATTTTAGATACCATTGACTGATCGAACATTTAATAATTAGGAATTACGAAATTTAAATACGATTATATATCTAAATTGTTATAACTATGAGTTTGGTTATATAAATTGATATTTCAGCACATTGCAAAATGGCAGAAGAACAAAGTTCACTAGCACAAGTTTTGACTGGGGTAGGGACGGTAATAGGTAGACTCAACACAGTCATGAAACAACAAGGAATGGCAGCTGAAATTGTTAAATTTAGTGGACAGGCGAAAGATTTTAAGAAGTGGATAACTTCAATAGAGAAACATGCATATTTGGTGTCAGCATCAGATGAAGAAAAAATGAAACTTGCTTATCAGGCAGCGACAGAACCGGTTTCTGATCATATCAGAAGAAAATTAGTAGCTAGGGTGGATGAGACATGGGAACAGTTCAAGGACGATTTGGCACATAAATACGCTGAAATCACGGACCCCCAACATGCGTTTTCATTGTTAAAACAATCCAAGCAAAACACTGGAGAAACGGTACAATTGTTTAGTGATAGGTTGATTAACCTGGCCGAAGAAGCATTCTTGGGACAGAATGTACGAGGGGAGGAAGTAGAACGGATGTTGGTTGGGATTTTTGTAGATGGTATAAAGTCAGATGGACTGAAATTTAAATTGATGAGGGAAAACCCTGAGAGATTATCACAAGCTGTAGATATAGCTGTACAAGAGGATAATTTGAGAAGTAGATTTAGACTGAGTAGGACGAGAAATAGGAACCAGTCGAGAAGACAGGATTGAAGAGCCCATGGAGATAGGACAAACAAGGTTCGGATGGAATAGGAGAGGAGGTATACAGACATTACAAGGAAGTAACAGAAATGCTTATGATAGAAGAAGACAAATGAGAAACCCTATAAGTGAGACGGTAGGTAACACAAATAACACAAATATAGTCTGTTGGGGTTGTGGCCAAAGTGGACACATTTTTCGCTTCTGTGGTAACAGGCGTGTCCAGTCGAATACACAAAATAGAAATGGCAATAGCAGATTAAATAGGAATTTTGAAGATAGACACAGAAGTTTTACAAGTCCAAGAACGCAGGAAAACCGGCGCCCTACCTATTAAATAGGACCTGCAGTAGGAGGGAAGATAACAAGGTCCCAAGATTTAAAGAATATTTTAATAACAGGTATAGCAGGACGAGTAGGGAATGCTCTCAACTAGAGGAAATCAAACAGTTTACAGTGAATAAAACAGATCCCAGTTCATGTATAATAGAAATAGGGAAGTATAGAGTTCGTACATTAATTGATTCGGGAGCTCAGGTTAGTGTGATCAAAGAAAGTTTTTTATACAAAATAATGAGAAATTGCAAAATATTCAGAAGTCATAATAATCTTCACTCTGTTACAGGACAGAATTTACAAGTAATTGGACAAACAATAATAAATCTTAAATTAGGAGGGATCAACGTAAGACATCTTTTTCATGTAGTGAAAGATTTAAACAGAAATATGCTTATAGGTAGAGATTTTTTAATAAAAAACGGTGTAAGACTTTTTTTTTGATTTGCACAAATTAAAATTCAAGGACGTATATGTAGATTTGGAAGAAGACATGCACATTTCAGCACTGGTTAGAGTTAAAATGTCTACGACGTTAAAACCACAGACGGTTAATTTGATACAGGCAAAGGTAAAAAGAAATCCGTATTATTTAGTAGGACACACAGTTAGAATCACTGAATTGCAAAGGGAAGTAATTGATGAGCCTGGTCTAGAAGTTCCGGATGGAATAATATCATTAGATAAACACTTAACTTTTCCAGTAATGATTATTAACAACACAGGTAGAGAAATTAAATTATACAGAGGATGTGTAATAGCCAAAGTCGAACAGGATATTAATGGCATATTAGCAACAGATAGAGTAGAAATACCGGGAATAAATTATTCAGAAACTCCTAGGGAAAGAATTAATAACAGACATAGAGGCGGAAGGAAATGGAACGTGCAGAATGATGAATTGATCCATCCATTCAGAAGACATACATCTCAAATACATTCAGTAGACAAAATAACAAGAGAACAAGAATTGTTAGCACAGTTAAAAACTCCACCAGAAAATAAGGAAATATTAGAACGACTTATAAAAGAAAATCAAGATGTTTTTGCAATTAACGACTTAGAATTGGGGAAGACCAAAACAGTCACTATGGAAATAGATACTGGAGATCACCCACCAATTAGTTTAAAACCGTATAGAACTCCCTTAAGAAATAGAGAAATTGTCGAAAAGGCAATAGAAGATATGTTGAAAGCAGGAATAATAACAAGATCGAAGTCAGAATGGTCATCTCCGATAGTAATTGTGACCAAAGCCGATGGTTCACATCGATTCTGTTGTGACTACCGGGCGTTGAACAAAATCACTAAGAATGTAGCGTACCCATTGCCGGTGATTGATGATATTTTAGGCTTACTTAATGGGTCTACCTTCTTCACTACGTTAGATGCAAGATCAGGATTTTGGTGTATACCTATGTCCCCAGATGCCCAAAAGAAGAGTGCTTTTTGTACACACGCAGGTTCTTACGAATTTTTACGAATGCCTTTTGGAGTACGTACGGCGCCTTCTCATTATATGCTATTAATAAATCAAGTATTGGAGGGCATGCAAAAGTTTGCATTGGCATACATAGATGACATTTTGATTTACACAGCAGGAGACGTACAAGATCACCTAAAACATGTAAAATTAGTATTTGACAGATTAAGAATACATGATGTTAAACTGAAGCTCAGTAAATGCGAATTTTTAAAAACAGAAACAAAGTATTTGGGGTATATTATTAATAGAGACGGAATTAAACCAGATCAGGATAAGGTAAAGGTTATTAGAGAACTACCTCCTCCAACTAACGCAAAAGAAGTTCGTGCGTTTATCGGAACCTGTGGGTATTATCGTCGTTTCATTCCATGGTTCTCAAAAATAGCAGAGCCTATTACTAACCTAACTGGCAAATACGCTAGATTTAAGTGGGATGATGAATGTCAAAAAGCGTTTGAGTTTTTAAAAAATAGCTTAACAGTAGTGCCACTATTGACACATCCAGATTTGATAAACAGCTAATATTGTATACAGATGCTTCAGATAATGCTATAGGAGCGTGTTTGGTTCAACCATATGAAGGAAAAGAATCTGGAATACCAGGGGTTAAAAATGAAAGGCCAATCTATTTTTTATCACATAAACTTAGCAGGTCTCAGCGCAAATGGTCGACTATTGAGAAGGAAGCTTATGCTATTCATTATGCTCTTCAGAAACTTAACTATTATCTACATAACGCAAATTTTATTATTAGAACTGACCACATGCCTTTAAAATCTTTATTAGAAGCTCCAGTGCAGAACAGAAGAATACAGACATGGGCGTTGAATCTACAGGGATACAATACTAGAATAGAATACGTACCAGGTAGGAACAATACATGTGCAGACTTATTGTCCAGAATCCCGTATCCACAGTCATCAGGAAACACGGAAGACGAATCAGAACCGGAAATAGACGACCGAAACTGTCAAGTAAATATATTAGATTCTGCCATAATAAATAGAGAAGATTTTGAGAGTTTACCGTCGGATCAAGAGTCTGAACCTAGAGCAGAAGACCCACATTTAATACAATTTAATATGAAAGAAGAACAAGAATTAGATCCAAAAGTTTTAGAAATAAAACAGAAATTAAAAGAAACGGATGAGAACAAGTATACGAAGAATTATTTAGTGTTGCAAGATGATGATCAGTTATATTACATGAATGAAAGAAACGAACAGTTAAGGAAATATATTCCAAAACATTTGGAAAGTGAAGTTTTAAAGGCGTATCATGATGAGAATGGTCATCTCGGTCGTGATAAGTTAGTGAAAGCACTTACGAATAAATATTATTGGCCGAATTTATTTAAAACTGCTTGTAAATATGTCGATACGTGTGAAAAATGTAGATTAAGAAATATGAAAACAATTAAATGTCCCTTACAGGATACAGATATTCCTCAGTTTCCTATGCAAAAAGTCAGCTTAGATATATCAGGTCCTCACCCTAGAACACTATCGGGGAACGTATATTTAATTCATATTGTGGATATCTATAGTCTGTGGCCGGAAGTTTATGCAATCCCAGATAAGAGCGCAGATACTATCATTAATATTTTTTTACAGGAATTCATACCAAGATTTAGTTGCCCACAGATCGTACTCACGGATAATGGTAAAGAATTTGTGAACAAGAAATTTAAAAAGTTATTAAAAGATTTGAATATAAACCATATAAAGACCTCATATTATAGACCTTCTTCAAATGATAAGAACGAAAGACAACATAGAACATTTTACGACATTATAGCAATGATTGTCAATGAACATGAAAAAGATTGGGATCTATTCCTGGGACCTGCACTAAGCGCGATACGCACAAATCAAAATGAGAGTACAGGGTTTTCACCATTTTATTTATTACACGGGAGAGAGCCTATACTACCTATCGACAATCTGTTAAAACCAAGACGTAAATATATGGGGGAAGATTTTCAAGAAGTCATTATACAAGAAATGCATAAAGCGCATGTAAGGTTAAAGAACAATATAATTAAAGCTAGAGAAAGACAGAAAAGGATACAGAAACGTAAATACAAAATTACAGGAATTCAAAGTAGGTGATAGAGTTTATTATAAGAAGCATAGAAGGAACTCTAAATTTGATGCTCGTTGGGTTCCAGGTTATTACATTTTAGAAAAGTTAGGAAATGTATCATACAGTATAAAGAACCAGATCACGGGACATATAGCAAGGGCACATGTAGAACACTTAAGAAGAGTTAATGATGATAAGGGAAACAATAATTATAATAATATTATTATTCAGACGCCTTATACTCAGATGAACAAATCGTCAGAAGAGCTACAATACCCCCAGATTTTAGAAAAGATCCAGTACAAAGTCAATTAATAACAACACCAGTTTATGATGATACTCAGGAACAGACAATACCGAAAACACTGATAAAAGAAGAGGAAAATACGTATGAGGGTTATTATGATAGTGTGGAATCTATGGAAGAAGAGGTAAACGCTCCATTTAAAAATACTAGACAAACAGCGAAAAGGAGAATAGAGAGACAGAGAGAAAAAGAAGTGAAAAGACAGAGAAGAATTAGGGAAAATTCATCAAGCGACGAGTACATACCCCTACTAGAAAGGTCGTTAAGAAACGATGATAAACAAATTAGATTGGATATAGAAAGGAAAAGATTAGCGGCTGCTAGTAATAGACATACAGATGAAGAAGAAATGGATGAAAATTCAGAATCTAATAGAGATAGTAGTATGGAAGAAAATAATTACTTTACATGAGGAAGAAGATATTGATGTGGAGATAGCACTTAGTCAAAGAAACTTGGAGTTACTGAGGAAATGGAAACATGGGAGATAAATTGATAGAAAATGCTGCAGATAGCAAGATATAAATTTGGTGGTTTAAAAAGGAAAGTGATAGTTCATGAAATAAACTAGCTGTATATGACACATTTGTTATAGAAAATGGTTTTATTGATACTTATAATGAGTTGTCTTGAGGAGTAGACATGACACTATATATTTAGGTATTAAGATAGCTAATATGGATGTAAATTCGAGTGTGGTATATTTTTACTGTAATTTTATTGCCAATTGATTTTATGATTTGACTTCTTGAGTTTTCTTAAATAGATAAATAAGTTATTGTTAGTCCGTAAAAGAGACTAACAATGGATAGGATGTATGTTATATTATTCTGAAATATGTTTTTCTTTGAATGAGTTGATGCCTTTATTTGATATGCGGGGAAAGTAAAATGATGTTTAAAAACTTGGGGGGGGGGGGGGGGGGGGTATGATATTCTGTTGTAATTTTATTTCGTTTAAATCATGATTTAAGTGGAATTGTCTTGTCTGTGGAATAGTAGTTACTTTATTTACAAATGTGTTAAAAATTATTTAAGTTTAAGTTTATTTCACCGATGGTTCTGTCTGGAATAAAAGCAGTACATAGGGCTTTATTTAAAGCCCTTCGTTCAGAAAAGGGTTAATAAACTACTAGACTAGAAGAGAGACACATTCTCTTTATGAAAAATAAGTTCACGAGTAAGAAAGCCGCTGTGTTAATCAGCGTTAATATTTTAAAGTAGAGAGGTTAATAATATAGTGGCTATAGGGTGTTGGAAATATATGCCATAGAGACGGGGTTACTACTCAAATAAGAGGGTGCTGGGAAGTTAAAATAGGAGCTGCATTGAGTCAGCGTGGATTAAAGGTATATGGATTGGATGCCATATTATATACGTGATTAACGTCTAAAGAGGCTGTGATAGTGAAACAAATATAAGAAGTTGGTTGATAGAGAATAGATATTAAGGGGGCTGTGAATGGCAGTGCATAGGGTTTGGTATATGGGTTAGATAAACAAGGAGGCTTGTCATGGGATGTGAGGGGGCAAAATATAGGAGCTGTGATAAACAGCGTTAATTAATTTAAAATGTTCATGGAATATGAACATTGTTATGGGTTTCATGGTTGGACGTGAGATAAGTGAAATATAGGCAGGGTTGTGGATGGCAATATAAATATTGAGTATATAAAAGAAAACTTGGATCAACTTAATTTATAATGAACAGAGATGTAACTTCATAAGATGTGTTTTTGAAAAACTTTTATAAAAGTTTTTACGTTTGCAAGGGAGGTAAATGTGATTGTTTTTGACTATTTCTTTATACTTTCATAAATTGGGTGCGTACCCCTTCTTTACTATTTTCTAACTACATTTTTCTGTCTATCCTGTGTTGTGTGGAGAAAGAATGAGAAATTTCATAATGTCAAATGTATACTAACGATTTTTACGAGCCATTCTTATGACCTATAATTTTTGTAATGAAACTTTGAAGAGCCAGAAACGAAGAAGAAGTATAACTTCATAGCGGTTTGCTATGTGGGATGGTGATGAAGAAGTATTTACTTAAGATGGAGTTAGTTTGGGACGGCTTAGAAAAAATATTGGGGGAAGGAGAAGGTTTAGGATAAGGGGGTTAGGAGGTAAGACTTTTGAAGAAGAAAAATCTTTTTAAAGAAAGGTAGGAGAGGTTTAGGATAAGGGGGTTAGGAGTTAAGACTTTTGAAGAAGAAAAGTCTTTTTAAAGAAAGGGAGGTGTAGCAGAATGAATACCATCTCTGTTATTGGCTTCGAGCTGCAAACTTAGGGCACGGTTGAGCATCCTAGTAGAACAGTAATAAGGATGCTCAAGTCGTGACGTCGGTTGTTTTGGTAAGGTTAGTTACAGCTAAAGTCGAGAGAAGGCAACATCATATCTCGTGGTCTCTGTATTATTATCGGCCTATTATTATGATTCAATAAACCTTCTGAAAGAAACACACCAGGACTTGGTTTATAATCCGCTGTGCCTATACTGTTACACTACCTGGTCAAAAAAGCACGCTAAAGCCGGATGTGTTGGCCTACGGGTTTCGGCCCAAGGGCGCATAACTTAGACACACCGCAATCACATCTGAAAAAACACTCCGGATGAACGCAATGAAGAAAAAGATTTTCTGTTCACTGCACTTTATAATAAAACTCCATTCTCGTTGTATAAATGTAAACACAAATATATCACACTACTTTAAATAAAATCTGAACCACGAAATGGATCACAAGTTCTAATTTACTTCATTTTATGTTCCTCCAATATGCAGTTGTGTCATGAGGAAATAACTGACTATCTTAACAACATTAACAGTTTTGTATGTACATAAATCTGCACGGTTTTAAATGTGAACTAGCAACAACTGAAAACATCTAACCTGGTATCTGTTTAGAATGAAGTAAACCTGTAGTGTAAAACGTCTACATTGTTTTATTGTTGCTAAACAGTTTATTCAAATTTGATACGATTATAGAAGCTGCCCATTTGATCAATTCAGCAGCTTTCTGCTCATTTTGTGTACTGGTTTCTTTGCTTGTCCATTTGACAGCTAGGCAAATACATGTCCAATTAATCAATTGGACCACATTCACTGTTAGGAATAGTAATGGCCACTCATTTATTTAGCTGGATGACATGTTATCTCATTTGCCAAAGGAGCAAGTGTGGGACAAGACCAAAGACCGAGCAGAAAGTTGACGATATGAAGAAATAATAAGTTAAAAAAAAACAAGTATAGTTTAAAATAAAACACTATTTACTCTGGATGTGTTTACAGGTGATAGATAAGTTACTTCAGTTATTATGATCTATCTACATGTCGCTAGAGAGTGAGGACATATTTTTGTGATCTCTTATTTCTCGGATTATTATTATTGCCAGCTGAATTCACCTATCATGGTTTCTTATGGGCAGAGGTGTGTCAATGAGTAAGCACAGACACGTCACTGAAATTGTTCTGGCGACAACATAAAAGCATGAGCGAGATAGTCAAGAATAAGAGCATTTCTGACTTCCAAGGTGCTGACCTCAACAGGCAGAGGGCTCACGAGGACAAGGGCAAAGCCCTCTTTGAACGCTATCTAGAGCAGAGCAACCAGACAGACATGGGAGGCCGAAATCTGGCCAAGGAGGTCACCTCTGACAGGTGCAAGGCTCAGAACACTTTGGATGAAGACACAGTGACAGTGAAAGAAATTAAGGTTGTGCTTCGACGATCAAAAAACAGCGCTCCAGGGCCAGATGCCATAAGATACGGTGACATCAATAGGTGTACCGACAACTAGCTAGAGGAACTAGCAGACACGTACAACAACAGTATAGGGAGTGCTAGCATCAAGGAGGAGTGATTACACAGCTATCTGATTCCCTTGCCGAAGCCTGGCAAAGACCACACAAAAATTCAGGGATATCGAGTTATAACCATGCAGAATACAATAGGCAAGTTGCTGGAGAAGTTAATTGCCAGGAAAATATCAAGCCAGCTAGAGAGGCAAGGTGTTTTCCCACATACCCTGGGTGGGTACCGTCCAAAAAGAGAAACCTGGACCAATGCAGCAGATTTTGCCCATGATGTCTATGAAGGTTTCCACTCAGGCATTGAAACCTTTGCTGCAGCGATTGATCTTGAGGACGCGTACAACAGAGTACCATTGGATTTTTTAATGCTTCAGCTTCTTGAACTCAAAATAAGTCCATTCCTCCATAATTGTATCGCTGCAGCGCTCTTCCAACGGAAAGTAGTTTTTAGATGTGGCAGTTGGACGTCGGAACCAACAACAATATATCCTGGCCTACCACAGGGATCACCATTATCTCCGGTACTGTTCAGCGTCTACACGGTGAGAATCACCAGTGAGCAGATCACTGGACCTGGTAGGACATATGCCGACGATGTTTTAGTGTATCGTCAGGGTAAGGGAGATCAAGTTGCTGTGGAACTACAAACCGAACTCAGTCGCATAAGTACTTGGTGTGTGGAGAATGGGACAATGGTCAACCCAACAATGGCAACAGTGACTTGGTTCTCGTTGAATAATCATATTGTCAAAACTCCAACACCAACTGTAAATCTGTGCTCAGAGACGGTGGAAAGAACGCAGGCAATGAATTACCTAGGGATACGATTTGATCGAAGCCTTGCTTATAATGAGCACATAGACCAGGTGATAACAAAGGCCAAGCGGGGGTAGCTGCGATGCGGGTGATGGTGGCAGCAAACTGTGAGCAGCGCCATCTATGTCTTCTATACGAGGGGCTGGTCATGTCTGTTTTTGAGTATGCGATAGCAATCCTGACTCTCAGTCGTAAGCAGATAAAAAGGATGGAAAGGATACAGAATGAAGCTATGCGCATTATTCTTGGATGTACAAGAGATACAGCATGCAGGGCGATGCGCTACCTTCTTGATTTTCCAACCATTGAAGATAGAATACAAGTCTGCAGAGCTCGCGCCTACCTCAGAGTTAACGCAAAAACACAACATCCACTGCATAGTGAAATTATGAAGGTGAAGGGCAGCAGGTTAAAAAGAAGTCGGGCGTGGATGGGTCAAGCCAAGACACTCTTTAACAGGTGTGTTCACTTGAGGACTTAGAACCTGGCGAGGAGTGGTTACAAGTGACAATACATTTCAGCACATCCTTTTCAGTTTGCATCCAACTAGACAGAAAATACATACAAGAAAACCCGGCTGCTGTGGAGGCAGAAGTACAAGCATTGATTATCGAGAATTCGCTAGACGGTGATGCTGTCATTTACACAGATGGGTCGGTCGTCCGACATGCGAGAAGCTCATGGGCCTTTACGGCTCAGGCCGGGAGAATTGTGAGGAGGACTCTGGTGCTTTTGCTGAGACCACAAGTAGCCTGACTATGGAAGTCATGGCAGTATGTAAAGCAATAACATGGCTCAAGACACAGGACATTCACTAGGGCATGTTTCCTTAGCGACTCAATGAGCATGCTCAAGAGGATAGAGGATGGGGGGATCCGAAGAGAATGGTTGCTGTCTCTGGAGCGGTCTCGGCTGGCAAAGATTAGTTTCATCTTCGTGCCAGGCATGCGGGAATACAAGGAAGTGAGCGGGCTGACAAGCTCGCAGGAAACGCTACTGTGGAGGCCATGGACAGGCTGACATTCTGAATGCTCTATGAGAAGTAAGACTTTTGCGAGAACCAAGTGATGACTGTGAATCTACAACCATGGCCAGACTGCGAGAACAGCAAATTTAAAAAAAAAGGTGTGGCCAAACAAGAACACTATGCAGGAAGCCAAAGAAGACTGATAAACCAACACAGAACTGGTGTCATTAGCCGCTACACGCTGCGGGATTTGCTGAGAAGGGGATCCGAGCACTTATGGACTGAATGGTTCGATGTGCAGTGAGGATGATCTGTCGACTAACTAACTAACGTATAGCTCGTTGTGATTTTGTGGATGTGGTTAAATCGTTTTCAGATTAATATAAGTGTTGATTATCGCAAAAATGTGTGTTATATATAATACTCATTTCAAGTGATAGTTGAACACTAAGAAATTTAGAACAATCAAATGCATGAGGCGTCTCAGAACCAACAAACCACTACACAGGACTTCAAATTGCCCACGGCGTATCTAGAGTACAATGCGATTCAAGCATAGTTATTCGTAACATTCTGCAATAATCTCAGGGGAAGGAGGGAGCACTTTATTGGAAACAAATGGTGAAAGGATTCGTTCCAGTTTACGATCGGCTGTCAATAAAACTTACACACTAAACAGAGAGAAGGTGGCAAAGACCAAGCTATCCAGGTGTATGAATCCCGCTGGCCTAGTTGTCAAACACACCAATTCAGGCCAGTGTTTTACGGTTTCCTTCAACAACACACGCCATTATGAGGCATTCTGAACTTGTCTATTTAACTATTATAAGCTTGAACTAATTCAACCCAGACACGATAAGAGCGGGACCCATGGTGAAGACCTGATTACGACGCCAGTGATTACGATCCATTTATACAACTCGAAAAATAAACTAATGGCACAAGGAAATGTTGAAAACATTAATTCTTGGCTAAAACTAGATTTTGAAGAGCTTGAAAACTTGATACAGACATTCACCGAATCTACACAGCCCGCAACTACAGTGGTAGACAGCACACCAGCTAACAATGACCTGCAATTAATTCACACGACGAGTGTACAGGACAACATCAACACGAGGCCTGCCAACCCACCAGTGCTCTTGGCCATTGAATACCCAATGGAGCGCATCCAAAACAACATAGAACCCAACGTGGAGGTTGTTGAAGAATCACCTGCCTTAAATAACAATAGCATCTTAACAATCAATGGACACTCGTGCGACTGTCAACAGCGCACTGAAGAATTAGAACAATCACTAAAGGCGCTCAATGTCACTGTTTCAACTAACATCGAAGCAAACAGCAAGACCAGCAGTGATTACAATGCTCTCAAGGCAGAAGTCGCGCTCCTGCGAGAGGAAAATTTGCTGCTGAGAAAAACAGTTCAAACCTTACAGAATGTGTCCTCCACCGACCCAACCGAAGAAGCATGTAATTCCCAAGCAACTGATTCATCCTTGGGAAATCTTGTGGAAGCTCAGTCCCACCCAAAACAGATAACTATTATGATAATACCTCAACGTCCAGAGGAAGATAAACAACACCAAACACCTCAACACGCAGAGGAAGATAAACAACAACAAGCTATCTATCCCACTGACGTCAAAATAAGCAATAGGTTCGAGGTGCTTCAAGAAAAACCACCAGAGACCGTACAGTGCTATAATATGCTGCCAACAAGCAACACATGCCTACAAGAAACAATGGGAGAACCACATGGAGACACACAGACTGCTAACAACCATCAATGAAAGAATCAACGGGCGAGGCGTGCTGACAACCAACATATACAGACAGCACGACCCAACCGTATGCACATTATACTAGGCGATTCATTAATGAAAGGCCTATACAGTGACCGGATGGCCACTTCAGACAAAGACATTGGTTCCATAATCTCACTGCCTGGGGCAGGTGTTGACCGGCTAACAGACAATATTAACAGGCTGGCTGTAAATTATAACGTTAGAAAGGCAAGTGTACACACTGGTATAACGACACGATGAACAACCAACAAATCACAGCTGCTGGCACACTTGAACGGTTTACGTCACACATTTTCTAACTCGTATATTTTCTTCTCCTCAATCATAACACTGAGTTATGGATTCCAGCCCCGTCTAGGTGACATAAATAACAACATATTGCAGAAGTTCTGTTCTCACAACAACATACACTTTATCAACAACAGACCATTCTTCACTTCATAAGCTGGTGCGCAAACAAAGAGTCTTTATAACGATCAGATACATTTGTCTACACTGGGCACCAGCTTGCTCGCCAAAATATTAAATACCAAGAACGGACACAACATACATCCAATACGGGATTACGTGGGACTCTATTAGCTACTCCACCTGAAACTCAAGCAGATGACATACTACAGTCTCATCAAGCATCAACAGGCCAGAAGTTCACAGATCTCTCATAACCACTGCACGTGAAATCCACGCTAGACGGAACACGTCCACCACACCAAGACCGTACAATACGCCCTCTTTCACACAGGAGGGTGATAATTATGAAGATATGTTCCCTCTTCTCCACAGCAAGGAACAATCTATCAGTATCAACAATGTGCCACTACAGCCTCCTGTTAGCCACGAATCAGAGCCTGTAGTTGGTGGTCGTTACACACCCGTGAGAAATCAACAGTACACATTTTATTGTAACCCAGAGTTGTTATACCTTACACGTTTTAACCCAGCTTCACTTCGTCAGGCACTTATGATGTCGCTGCACCAACGACCAACACAACCTGATATTTACTAGCAATTCAGCAGAAAGCAACACCAGATCTTGGTACAAGAAAGAGCCTCTCCTAGAACGTTTATGTGCATATTTGGTTGTTTTATATAGTAACGTATTAGGTTGTACGTGACTACAAACATGACTCGTATTGACGACACATTAATTGATACTTAGTTGTACATCTTTTACAATACTTTTTATTGTGTTTATACTGTGAGTGAGGGAGTCTTCATTGCTCAATCACGCTTACTGATCTGTATACGTATTTTTATATATTGACAGAGATGTTACTGTTTCTCTGTACTTTAGAGTGTATTGTAATAAGGGACATAAGTTGTATTCATTTTGTGTTTAAAAAAAAAAATTAATTATGATTACACATTGTTAAAATGTCTAATGAGTACGAACATTGACTCAGTAGTGATGGGCTCAGAATCGGGCATTTAAATATCTGCCATCTATTAGGAAAGCTGCCCGAACTATCATTCATTCAGTAGCATGTCCTTTGCAGAACCTCGCTCCCATAACAACCTTCTGGAAAACCTCTCGATCATAACCAAGATGTCCCGCATCCGATACACCAATCTGGAGATCATCCGCCACATCCTGCACCCATCTTCTCTTTGGCCTTCCTCTTCCTCTCTTCCCAGGCATATACCCCTCCATTATTGTTCTCTCCAAACTTTTGTGACGTTTCAAGTGACCAAAATATTTCAATTTTCTTTGTTTTATCGTCTTTAATAGCCAACCTTCTTCAATATTCAGCTCTTGAAGTATTGATGCATTTGTTCTTTTCTTTACCCAAGATATTCTTAGAACTCGTCTATAACATTTATATTCAAAGGCATTTATGCGCTGCTCAGCTTGTTTAGTAAGTGTCCAGGTCTCACAGGCATATGTTGCAATGGGAAAGATGCATGCTCTTAAAAATCTAATTTTTGTAGTTCTGTCTGTCCCATTCCATAATTTATTCAGTTGTTTTAGTCTTTGAAAGCAATTTATAGTCCTCGTTTAATTTCTTTCATTGTGTCACCGTTGTTGGTAATCAATGACCCAAGATATTCAAAATTTTCCACCACCTCCAATTTTTCCTCATTAAAATATATTTCTTTCTCCATAGTGGTTTTATCTGTATGCATTATCTTCGTTTTTGCAATGTTGAGATACAAGTTGTGATTTTCACTATTCAATTGGGTTGAGGC
Source organism: Cepaea nemoralis (assembly GCA_014155875.1). NCBI lineage: Eukaryota > Metazoa > Mollusca > Gastropoda > Stylommatophora > Helicidae > Cepaea > Cepaea nemoralis. The sequence goes on along the minus strand of JACEFZ010007879.1, from coordinate 450,307 downwards.
TATTAGTATTAGGTTTTCTATACCAGTTTGTGTTGTGGATAGCAATACTGTATCATCAGCATACCGAATCTCTAGTATGTCAAGACCACCGATATTTAGGGCATCATATAGCTCCCTATTTATATCAAATCTTACATTTCTCATTATATTTTCGGCAGACAGGTTAAACAAATAGGGCGACAGCACACTTCCTTGATGGACTCCTTGTTTGATGTCAAACCAATCTGATGTCTCGCCATCTATTCTAACCGCTGCTTGTTGGTCTAGATAGAGCATTCTTATGAGTTGTATTACATGTGGTGGAAAGCCCATATTCCTCATGATTTCCCAAAGTTTCTGATGTTGTACACAGTCAAATGCCTTTGAATAATCCACAAAACATGAGAATAGGTTTACATTAAATTCTCTGCACTTCTCTATTATTAAACGCATATTGAGAATGTGATCTCTTGTTCCTCTTCCTTGTCTAAATCTAGCTTGAACCACGTTCATTTCTTCTTCCATTTTCTCATGAAGTCTTCTCATTATGATTTTTAGTAGAATTTTACTTGCATGACTGATCAGGGCAACAGTTCTATAGTTGGTGCATAATTTCAGGTTGCCCTTTTTTGGTATTGGAATGAAGATAGTTCTCTTCCAATCTTTTTGCCATGTACCATATTTCCATATCTTTTTACATAATGCGGGATAGATTTGTATGCTTTCTTCTCCTCCCGCTTTAATTAGCTCAGCTGGTATGTCATCACATCCAGGTGATTTACCATTCTTCAGGTTCTTTATTGCCCATGCAATTTCATCTAATGAGGGTTCAGGTTCTGTCTCTGCTGTCGTTGGCTCATGTATCTCATTCATTTCCTCACTGTCACTCATATCATACATTCCACTGCAATACTCCTGCCATCTTTCTAGAATTTGTCTAGATTCTGTTAAGGTATTTCCCATCTATCCAAACTATCGATAGTTAATTAAAATTTTCACATGTTTGGCAGTTAGCAAAAGTCGATTAAATGGTAACATCTCAGATGATGACATCACTATCAGAGGTTTTAAAGCCATTAGAAGAGATCCTTATCAGAAACAAGAGACAGATATTGCAGTTTATATTTCTAGCTCGCTTAACATCCACCGCAAGCTAGATTTTGACACCTGTGAGACTGAGTGTGTATGGTTTGAGGTTAAACATAAAAATCACATACCCCTGGTAGTTGGCTATCTTTATCGAAACCCCAGTGCAGGAACCATCTGGTATGAAAAATTCACCACTATGATGGATGTAGTCTTTAGTAATGCGAGAGAAATAATACTGCTAGGTGTCTTCAACATAGACACTAACAAATCAAACAAAACACGGGCAAACATAATAGAGTCATATAACTTCTAACAGTTAGTAAAACAAGCCACTAGAATAACAAAATCATCTGCAACACTTATAGATCACATTTATACTACATGCTACTAGAATAACAAAATCATCTGCAACACTTATAGATTACATTTATACTACATGCCACTAGAATAACAAAATCATCTGCAACACTTATAGATCACATTTATACTACATGTGCTGACAACATTACAGAATGTACTGTATCTATTAATGCAATGAGCGATCACAACCCTGTATGTTGCATGTGTTCAAAAAGAGGTATGAAAACTCCAAAACACAAACATATAAGCATAAAATATATAAATTATAAAAGTTTCAATCAAGATGTCTTTTTACAAGACTTGCTCAACTCATCTCTGGACTATGTTTGCCAGCTTCCTGACCCAGACGATGCTCTGGACCACTGGCTGAAGACCTTTCTAAGTGTATTTGATAAGCATGTTATATTTAATTAAGGAAGTTCGAGTTAAACATCACACTAAGCCCCCGTGGATCAAACACGAGGTAGTTGAACTTATGAAAGACCGGGACAGAGCACATAAAAATAGAGATCTAACCATGTACCGGTGTCTGAGAAACAAAGTACAATATGTTATTCGAAAGGAAAAGAAAAACTATTTTAAGAACTTAATAATGGATAAAACCAACACTAATGATATATGGAAAGCAATTAATACCTTGACATACAAACACAAATCATCAAAATCATTACCATCAAATCAGGTAACATGTGATCAATTCAGTAGATTCTTTCAGTCCAACATAAACCAACTGAAGGCTGCAATACCAGATGCACCTCATGACATATCTTTATTATCATCATTTTGTGAGAACAAATGCTATGGAGACATTCCCTCCAACATACCGCTAATGATGACCACTGAAGTATTTACTTATCTCAGTAACCTAAAATACAATAACTCATCAGGACTAGATGGAATCAGTAATCGGATCCTTCGCCATGCTGCACTGCCGATCTGCGAGTCACTAACTTTTATATATAATCAATGTCTCACCAAAGGTCACTTCCCATCAGCCTTTAAAATCGCTAAATTGTATCCTCATTTAAAAGCTGGTTCATTAGACAGGTGTCCCATGAGTAACTATAGGCCAATTTCCATATTATCCTCACCATCCAAACCGCTAGAAAATCACATCCACAAAACAACACTAGAGCACTTAGTTCGCCACAAACTAATAGTTGACAGTCATTCAGGATTTCGGCCAAAATATTCTTGTCATCCAGCCCTAACAAACATGATAGAAAACTGACATCAAAATATTAACAACAATACTCTATGTGGAGCGGTGTTTATAGACTTTAGAAAAGCATTCAATATGATAGACCACACTATTCTAATTAAAAAACTAGAAACAATGAAAGTAAGCTTGAATATAGTGACATTAATAAAATCATTTTTATTAGACAGAAAACAGGTAGTATCACACAATAAATCTTTCTCTCAAGCCATTACCATTAATATTGGACTACCTCAGGGGTCTATACTTGGCCCTCTGTTATTCGCCATTTATATAAATGATCTTCCCTTATATCTGTCGTCATCCTGTGATCTATTTGCAGATGACTGCACAGTATATACAAACGCTATTGATTGTAATGTGCTAGAATTATCCTTGCAACAGGAAATAAATAGTGTAGTTAACTGGAGTCATGCAAACTGCATGCAAATTAGCATTTCTAAAACAAAATCTATGTTAATAGAGACCAGGCAAAGACTTCACACTCTAAACTTTCAGAGAACCCTTCAGCTGCACATTGGTAGCATGCCGATAGAAAGTGTAACCAAGCACAAGGCACTGGGTCTTATCATAGATCAAAATCTAACCTTTAATTCCCATGTTCATGCTCTAGTTAAACAAATAGCCAAAAAAGTATACCAACTTGCCAACATTAAAAACTTCCTCGACGAAAACACAAGAAAGATATTCTATACTTGCCACATGCAAACACATATTGATTATTGCTTCACAATCTGGGATGGATGCTCCAAAACAAATAGCCAAAAAAGTATACCAACTTGCCAACATTAAAAACTTCCTCGACGAAAACACAAGAAAGATATTCTATACTTGCCACATGCAAACACATATTGATTATTGCTTCACAATCTGGGATGGATGCTCCAAATCAATAACAAAACGCCTTTATTCACTCCAGAAAAGGGCAGTGCGTTTAATTAATGGTTATAAGCTTACAGACAATTCTAACCTACATGAACATCTTCAGTTACTGCTCCACAAACGCAACGTTTTAATAAGGCTAAACTAATTAACAAAATCCTATTTCAGAATGCTCCAAGCTACCTTTGGCCATTGTTCAAATATAACGCAAGACATAGCGAACGGCTAAATATACTTCATGTCCCTAAACCTAGGATAGACTTATTTAAACAATCTTACCATACTCTGCTACTCAGTTGTGGAACAATCATTATACATACAGTCGCAACCTGTTTGAACACTACCTCAGTACAGACTACATGCCCCACAAAAAATAATAATGGTAAATTATCTCAAACGGAAACTAGTTAATAAACATTCCCATATGTATGACACGTTACACCTTTCTTAGATATTTATCATACCCATGGTAAACATTGCCTCAATGAGTCATGTATTATTGATTATTTTTTATGCGTATTGATGCTTATTGTTCTTTTGTTGTCTAAGATTAGCTTCATAAGTGAAGTTGAATGAAATAATGTATGAGAGGAATTATAGAAGAAAGGCAGAATGTCAGACAGACCTACATGTCCAATTCTTAACCCTTTGAAAATAAAAAAAAAAATTTATAAAAAATGGAAAAAAATGCTATCAGTGAAATGTTGTAATAATCAGTTAAAATATGATTGAAAGAAAGAAATGTTTGCATATCCTTTACAGGACATCGCTGTCAACACCAGCATCATTCAGCTGATTGTTGATTTCTTGGCAAGATTACGCTCAGTAGTTTGCCACTGCTTTCTGGTCGGCCAGCTCACATACCCCGTAAGTTACAGACGCGATTCAAACCACTTGCTGATTCTCACCGTTGTCAAGTTACTTACGAGAGTATATGAGATTACGGAGAAAAGTCGCTAACCTCTAGGCCAGGAAGCCGGCAACATATGATTAAAAGAATTTTTAAAAACTTCTAAACACTACTACTGTAAACAAAATAGATATTTTATGTAAATCACGCTATTGTCATATTGTGAGATAAGTAAATATGAATACACTTCATGCATTGACATTTGTAGCTCAAGAATGAAGAATTTTTAATGCATCCAATGTAAAGCATGTGTAAATGTCTTCGTTGTTGAATAATTAAATTGTTATCATCAAATCGTCACACAGATTTAACATTTTAAATAAATTAAATGTAACAATAATAAAATCCTCAAATGTAAAAGAAGCCGTCAACACAATAACATCTGTGTCTCAAAATGTGCTGTAAAACTTGCAATAACTATAGTATCACAAAATAAAATGTACCACAACAAAATGAATGTTACTGTAATATCTACAATATTTTAAATAATCAATTAAAGCAAACAAACTGTCATTTCTGCAACATGAACAATGTTTTAAAATGGAATATAAAACAACTAAATAATTATTACAGTGTTATCTATAATGTCTTAACATATTAGTTAAAAGGGCTAAATGGTCATTACTAGAACATTTGCAATGTTTTATAATCTAATTTACAACAACTAAACTGTTATAACTGTTACATCTAAAATAAGTCAAACATCTAGAATATTTAAAAATGTAAAGTAAAATTAAAAAGACTCTGGGGGAGGGGGAAATGGCATATTCTATGGTCGAGAGAGAGAGAGAGAGAGAGAGAGAGAGAGAGAGAGAAAGAGAGAGAGAGAGAGAGAGAGAGAGAGAGAGAGAGAGAGAGAGAGAGAGAGAGAGAGAGAGAGAGAGAGAGAGAGAGAGAGAGAGAGAGAGGCCCTGTGTATTGGTCGGTCTGAACAGTCATTACTATGACATCTGTCAAATTAAAAACAACTAAAAAGTCATTACTATGACATCTTTTCAATTAAAAACAACTAAACAATTATTACTCCAACATATTTAAAGTATTAAAATACAAAATAACCTGTCTTAACTGTAAAATCAATGTGTTGAATTGTAATGTAAAACAGCTAATCTATCAATCTATCAATATTGTAACATCCAAAGTATTTCAACATGTTTGTAAAATGTCAAAATATAACATCTATAGTGTTTTTTAAAATAGGAAACAAATATATTAAGTGTTACCTCTTTACACTTTCTTCATATATTCACCATGAAACAACTTCCCGATAATAAATGTAAACAAACCTGTCCATACTAATATAACATCAAAATTGCTGCCCAGTTCATCTGATGAATCTGCCATCCTGCGTTACAAGTAAATGTAACAGTGTTGGGTATTATTAGGATCTAGTGGGAAACACAGCTACAGCACGATTGAGCATTGAGACTGAAAGGGGTGGGGGATGCTCAATCGTGACGTATTGGGTTGGTATGGGCAGTTGGGACCCAGTATTCGATCTGAGTGGAGTCCAACCTGAAACCTTTGTCATCAATGAAAGAATAAACCATTTTTACTTGATCATTGGCTTGTTAATCTCTGTTCACACTGTGACAGGATTATTTATGGTGCATGTGACCAGGATACGAACCTGAAGATGAGAAAAACAAAACAATGCGAAGCCAGGATGAATAACATCGCGGAGAAGTTCAAGAACTAAACAAACAAACAAGATACTAGCGGCACGTTAGAGAACAATTACTGAACCTGATAACAGGCGCACCAAAAGATGGCCAGTAAATTGTAAATGGTAGTTATATCTGAATACAGAGGCCAAAAGCTCGCCCAGGAGTGGTCCTTTGTAAGTCTTTTTTAAGACTTCAGATAACAGTCAAAGTAGTGACAAGAAGTTTGTTATACCAGCCGTTTTGCAGAGTTCGCAGTGCAGGAAGTTTGTATGGCCGCCCTTCTGCAGTTTGATTGTTAGCAACAGGCTTAACATGGACGGTGCCTGAAATTTTGCGTTGCAAGAGCCATCAAAGCCGCTGCCTTACATCGTTCTGATTGACCAGGAGTGATCCTATCCTGAGAGTTTCGGCAAACCAGCAATTCAAGTTGAACATTTTAGCTCAAAGTGAAAGAGCTAATCATGAATTGTCAGGACAGCATGAAAAAGACTTCGTTAATTCGTTGATCGGGCCATAAGGTTCTTGAAACAGTCAATTATCGCTGGGCCTCGGCTGATCCTGATAATTTTTTGGGGCCTCGTTATTACTAAGACCCTATCAAGACATCGATGATGTACCCCACCCGGGGTGAAGGACAAAGACTAACAAGCTGGTCGGGACCCGACCAGGGGTTGAAGAATTTCCGGCAGCCCATGAGAAGTGACCTGAGAGGAAGAGACAGGCTACCTAATCTCCGCTACCTAAACTAAGCTCAACTACCTGAACTCTGCGACTGATTTTAAGCTCCGGGTGTTCGAATGTGACGGCGAGTTGAAGAAAGTGATTCCTTGAACAACGAAACAGATTCAGGGTAAAATTATGTATTATATGAACATAGTAATTAACTGAACAATTTTACAAAATAAGGGAATTGTGCTCTTTAAAAATTAAGAAATTGAAATTGTGTTTCGTGCTAGATTTTAGAATATTTCAGAATGGCAGAACAAGACTCCTGGCGTATTCTGACCGATAACGAGCATAAGTACAATTGACTAATTGAACACTTCTCTTGTGTGAATCATATAGTTGGTTTAGATAAGTACGCCTGTGAAATTGATTTGGTGATGTATATAGAAAATATTTCAGTATAACAGTTCCATCACAACACAGTGGAGAAACAGACATAAATTCGGCTGAGTCCAAGAATATACAGAAGAAGAAGTAGAAGGATTGTTTCAGCTTGATAGATAAATATGAATTACCTGAATTAATTGTTTTCCAAAACAATAGGTCGTCTTCCTTAAATTGGAAAATTGAAATTGTGTGGTTTTTTTTGCTTGCTTTGTTTCAGTATTTTTCAGCATAGCGGAACAGGACACCTCAGCACATCTTCTTTAAATTAAGAAATTGAAATTGTGTGGTTTTTTTTTGCTTGTTTTGTTTCAGTATTTTTCAGCATGGCAGAACAGGACACCTTGGCACAGGTTTTGTCAGGCGTGGGAACAGCAGTAGGCCGACTTAATATGGTGATTAAACAACAAGGGATGGCAACAGAAATTGTAAAGTTTAGTGGACAGGCCAGAGACTATAAGAAATGGGTCACTTCTATAGAAAAATATGCCTATTTGATCTCAGCAACAGATGAAGAAAAAATGAGACTGGCTTATCAGACGGCAACGGAACCAGTTTCGGATCATATCAGAAGAAAATTAGAGGCTAGAGTAGATGAGACGTGGGAACAGTTCAAAGAAGACCTAGCAAGGAAATATGCAGAAATAACGGATCCACAACATGCGTTTTCGGTGTTGAGGCAGGCTAAACAAAATAACGGAGAGACGGTACAGTTGTTTAGCGATAGATTGATTAACTTGGCTGAAGAAGCATTCTTAGGACAGAATGTGCGAGGGGAGGAGGTGGAAAGGATGTTAGTAGGGATTTTTGTAGATGGCATCAAATCTGATGGTTTGAAACTTAAGCTGATGAGGGAAAACCCTGAGAGGTTATCACAAGCGGTAGGATATCGCGGTACAAGAGGAAAATTTGAGACGAAGGTTTAGATTAAGAACAGGACGAGAAGTGGGAAGCAATCGAGACGACAGAGTTGAGGAACCCATGGAAATAGGACAAACAAGATTCGGATGGAATAGGAGAGGCGGTATACAAACGTTACAAGGTAGAAATAGGAGCGATTCATGTTGAAAGAAGAAATGTGAGATACCCTACAAGTGAGTCAGTAGGAAACACAAATAACACAAATATTGTCTGTTGGGTTTGTGGTCAACGGGGACATGTTTCTCGTTTTTGTAATAACAGGCGTGTCCAGTTGAATACACAGGGTAGACATGATAATAATAGGGTGAGTAGGAATGTTGTTGATGGACACAGGAATTTTACAGGTACAAGAACACAGGAAAATCGGCGCCCTACCTATTAGACAGGACCTATGATAGGAGGGTAAATAATAGGGTCCCAAGTGTTAGAGAGTATGTTAATAATAAGTATAATAGGTCGAACAGAGAATATTTTCAACTAGATGAAGTCAAGAAATTTATAGAAGATAAAACAGATTATAGCTCGTGTATATTAGAAATAGGGAAGTATAGAGTTCGTACATTAATAGATTCGGGAGCTCAAGTTAGTGTAGTAAAAGAAAGTTTTTTATACAAAATAGTAAGAAATTGTAGAGTATTTAAGTGTAGTAATAATTTACACTCTGTTACTGGACAGAATTTACAAGTAGTTGGACAAACAATGATCAATTTTAAGTTAGGGGGGATCAACATAAGACACCTTTTTCATGTAGTGAGGGGTTTAAATAGAAATATGTTGATAGGGAGAGATTTTTTGATAAAGAATGGAATAAGACTTTTTTATGATTTACATAAGTTAAAATTCAGAGACGTATATATAGATATGGAAGAGGATATGCATATATCAGCACTAGTTAGGGTTAAAATGACAACGACGTTAAAACCACAGTCGGTTAATTTGATACAAGCGAAGCTGAAGAGAAACCCATATTATGTGGAAGGAAACACAGTCAGAATCACTGAGTTACAAGAGGAAATAATTGATGAGCCTGGTTTTGAAGTTCCGGATGGAATAATAGCGTTGGATAAACACTTAACCTTTCCAGTGATGGTTATCAACAACACAGGTAGAGAAATCAAGTTATATAGAGGGTGTGTGATAGCCAAACTAGATCATAACATTAGCGACATATTGGCAGCGGATAGAGCAGAAGTGTCGGGAACAAAGTATTCAGAGACCTATGGTGAAAGGGGAAATGACAGACGCGGACACAGAAGAAGAGGGAACGTCAGAATGGATGAATTGATCCATCCATCCAGAGAAAATAAAGTCCATATACATTCACTAGACAAAATAACAAGGGAACAAGAATTGTTGTCACAGTTAAAAGCTCCGCCAGAAAACAAGGAAGTGTTGGAACAGTTTATAAAGCAAAATCAGGATGTGTTTGCGATTAATGATTTAGAGTTGGGAAAGACACGAACAGTTACAATGGAAATAGACACGGGAGATCATCCACCAATAAGTTTAAAACCATATAGAACTCCATTAAGAAACAGAGAAATAATGGAAAAGGCAATAGAAGAGATGCTGAAGGCAGGAATAATAAAAAGGTCGAAGTCAGAATGGTCATCTCCAGTGGTAATAGTGGCCAAGCCTGATGGTACAAGTCGCTTCTGTTGTGACTACTAGGGCGTTGAACTAAAATCACCAAGAATGTAGCATACCCACTGCCGGTAATTGATGATATTTTGGGGCTACTTAATGGCTCTACATATTTCACAACGTTGGACGCAAGGTCAGGGTTTTGGTGTATTCCGATGTCAGAAGACGCGCAACGGAAAAGTGCCTTTTGTACCCACATGGGCTCGTACGAATTCTTACGAATGCCTTTTGGCGTCAAAACAGCGCCCTCTCACTATATGCTCTTAATAAATGAAGTTCTAGAGGGTATGCAAAGGTTCGCTCTTGCTTATATTGATGATATATTGATCTATACGAAGGGAGATGTGGAGGATCATTTGAAACATATTAGACTAGTGTTTGACAGGTTAAGAAAGCATGATGTGAAGTTGAAGCTTAGTAAGTGCCAATTTTTAAAAACAGAAACAAAATATTTGGGGTATATTATAAATAGAGAGGGTATTAAACCAGACCAGGACAAAATAAAGATTATTAAAGAGTTACCTGCTCCAACTAACGTGAAGGAAGTACGTGCTTTTATAGGAACATGTGCGTATTATAGGCGGTTTATTCCAGCGTTTTCAAGGATAGCTGAACCAATTACAAATTTAACAGCCAAGTACGCCAGGTTTAAGTGGGATGATGAGTGTCAAAAAGCCTTCGACTATTTAAAAAACAGCTTAACACTGGTACCACTGTTGACGCATCCAGACTTAAACAAACAGTTGATACTATACACAGATGCTTCGGACAATGCAGTAGGAGCATGTTTGGTACAACCATATGAAGGAAAAGAATCTGGAATACCAGGGGTTAAAAATGAAAGGCCTATCTACTTCTTGTCACATAAACTTAGTAGATCACAAAAAAAATGGACTACTATCGAGAAGGAGGCTTACGCGATTCATTACGCTCTTCAGAAACTAAATTACTACTTACATAACGCAAATTTTGTCATTAGAACTGACCACATGCCTTTAAAGTCTTTTCTAGAAGCTCCAGTGCAGAACAGGAAAATACAGACGTGGGCATTGAATCTACAGGGGTACGACGCGAAAATTGAGTTCATACCAGGTAGGATAAATACATGCGCCGATTTATTGTCTAGAATTCCATATCCACAGTCATCAGAAGATACAGAAGAGGAGGCAGTTGAACCAGAGATAGACGACCGGAATTGGCAAGTAAATATTCTAGATTCTGCTATAATAAATGGGGAAGAATTTGATAGTCTACCATCGGATCAAGAGTCGGAACATAGGGAAGAAGACCTACAGTTAGCACAATTCAATATGAAGAAGGAGCAGGATTTGGACCCAAGAATCATACAAATAAAGGAAAAATTACGAGAAACAGAAGATAACAAATATAAAAGGAATTATTTGCTTTTACAAGAGGATGGACAGTTATATTATATGTGTGAAAAGAACGAACAGCTAAGGAAATATATTCCAAGGCATTTAGAAAATGAACTTTTAAAAGCATATCACGATGAAAATGGACATCTCGGTAGAGACAAACTAGTGAAAGCACTTACAAGTAAATATTATTGGCCAAACTTGTTTAAATCTGCATGCAAATATGTAGATACGTGTGAAAAGTGCAGATTAAGGAACATGAAAACAATAAAGTCTCCATTACAAGATACAGATATTCCTCAGTTCCCAATGCAAAAGGTTAGTTTAGATATATCGGGTCCACACCCCAGGACATTGTCAGGAAATGTATATTTAATTCATATAGTAGACATCTACAGTCTTTGGCCAGAGGTTTATGCAATTCCAGATAAGAGCGCGGATACTGTCATTAATATTTTTTTACAGGAGTTCGTACCAAGGTTTAGTTGCCCACAAAGTATACTTACAGATAATGGTAGAGAATTTGTAAATAAAAAATTCGAAAAGTTATTAAAAGATTTAAACATAAGACATATAAAGACCTCATTTTATAGACCTTCGTCAAATGCGAAAAACGAGCGTCAACATCGGACGTTATACAACATTGTGGCAAAGATTATTGATGAACATGAAAAAGATTGGGATCTGTTTTTGGGACCTGCTCTTAGCGCTATTCGTACAAATCAAAATGAGAGCACGGGTTTTTCGCCATTTTATTTAATACACGGGAGAGAACCAATATTACCTATAGATAATTTATTAAAACCTAGACGGAAATATATGGGTGAAGATTTTCAAGAGACCATAATACAAGAAATGCATAAAGCACATGTGAGGTTAAGGAATAATATAATTAAAGCTAGGGAAAGACAGAAAAAGTACAAAGATGTAAATACAAAATTACAGGAGTTTAAGGTAGGTGATAGAGTTTATTACAAAAAGCATAGAAGAAACTCTAAGTTTGATGCTCGTTGGATTCCAGGTTATTACATTTTAGAAAAACTAGGTAATGTATCGTATATTATAAAGAACCAGATCACAGCACATATAGCAAGGGCACACGTTGAACACTTAAGAAGAGATGAAGATGAGATAGAAAATAATAATTATTATTCGGATGCGAATTTTTTGGATGAACAAGTTGTTAGAGGGGCTACAGTAACCCCAGATTTTAGAAAAGCTACAGTAACCCCAGATCTTAGAAAGGAACCAGAACAAAATCAGTTGCTAACAAATCCAAGTTACGAAGAACAAGAACAGACAATTCCGAAAAGAATGGAAGAAGAAGGGCCAAATGAAACTCATTATGATAGTATGGAAGAAGACACAGGTGCTCCATTTAAAAATACTAGGCAAGCAACGAAAAGAAGAATGGACAGTCAAAGAGATAAAGAAGTGAAAAGACAGAGGAGAATTAGAGATTGTTCAACAAGCGGAGACGATATACCTATACTAGAAAGATCCTTAAGAAAGAGTGATCGACAAATTAGGTGGGATGTTGAACGGAAGAGATTAGCGGCAGCTAAAGAGAGACATACAGACGAAGAAGAAGAAATGGATGAAAAGTCAGAGTCAAGTAGTAGTATGGAGGAAACTAGTAGGTTGTACGAAGAAGAGGATATTGATGTAGAGTTAGCACTTATTCAGAGAAACTTGGAGTTGTTGAAGAAGTGGAAACGTAAGAGATAGATAATTGAAAGTACTGCAGATAGCAAGTTATAAGTTTCAAGATTTAGAATTGTAAGTGATGCTTGAAGAAGTATACGAAACGGTGGAAGGAGAAAAAGTGGTCTTGAGATATTGGTACAATGGGTGAATGTATTTTTTTATTGATGTTAGAAATGCCGTGTTTAAAGATAGGGGTTAACAAGTTATAGTAATGATAGACAAGACAGATCACAAGTTCGTTGATAAGTAGAGGATGGCTACTACATTGAGTTAATATTGGATATAGGTTTACAGTGCTTACTTAAGAGCTTATTCCGGATGTTATGTGCTGTTAAGAGATAATAAATAGATAATTGTGGATTACTGATTTGTTTATGTAGATAGAACAGATATGTTCATAATTGATCTGTAGTTACCAGATATACAGATGGAATGTTTAGTCTTCTCGGTCATATAAATACTGGATATGCGTTATTTTACTTAGTATGAGAGCCTAATGCTGGTGGGCCAATGTACGTAGAGTTAAAATTGTGTTGAAAACTGTGTTTATGAAGTCTAAGTTTTATGAGTTATGAGTCATATAGGAAATGTTTTTATGCTTGAGTTGCTACTGGAAAATGAGGGCTATTGTTTGGTTGTTTTATTGAGCCTAAGTTATAATGCCTCATAATAAGTTTGTTTTCATAATTTGGTCTTGAAAAATGATTGTTATTGTTTGATTAATTGATTTAGAGTAGAGTGATTGTGTTCTTAGCATTTGAGTTGATAAAAAAACTATTGGTCCGTAAAAGTGTCCAATAGTGATAGGTAGAATAGAATATTTTATTCTGATTTGATAACATGCATGTTATGTCATTTTAATGTTTTTTTTTTTTCAGATTAATTTGGGGGTTGTGTTCATTTTATTTCGATTATATGAATGGTTTGATATATGGAGTTACATGGTTATAAAGTTAGTTAAGTAACTTTAAGTTTAAGATGGATGAGGTTTTGCTTAAGCTTTTTCGTTCAGAAAAGAGTTGATAAAAAACTAATTTGTCCACTGATATAAGGTAGGGGGAAACTTAAGAGTAAATAGTTAAGCTCATCAACTAGTGGGAAACTATAGTTGGTGAACGTATGTGCACGAATGGATAGACGTATCCAGGGCCTGCACACACGTCACTGTATTTATAAAATAGCATGATGGGATGTACGGGGGCAAGATATAGGTGCTGTGAAATACCAGCTTTAATTATATTAAAGACGTTCATAAAATATGAACATGGGCTCATGGTAAAAGGTGAAGTAACGAAAGTGGAACAGAATTGTGGTTGACAATGTCAATCTGAAATACACATGAAATGAAGGTTTATGAGGACTTATGCCAAATTGTTTTATAACGAACAATGATATATTTCATAAGCTGTTTTAAAAAATTATTTTACAAAATTTTTTTTATTGGCAAGGGAGGTAAAGGGTGAATGTCTTAAATGTACATTTACTGTATGTCCATGTGGTCATGTCATGTATTCATTCTTTATGTTCTTTATTAGGTGCGCACCGCTTCTTTGCTTTTTCTAACTACATTGTTTTTGTACGTCCTGGGTTTGAAAGAATGAGAAATTGTATAAGGTCAAAATTTTCGATAAAAAAAAATTTATGAGCTGTTCTTATGATAAGTATATTTGATACAGGAAACCAGAAAGAACCAGAAATGAAGAATTATGTAGTGGTTGACTATATAATGTTGGAGAAATAAAAAGAAAAGAAGGACTGGTTGGATTAACAGTGGTATTATATAAATAAAAGGCAAAGAGGTGTGTGGGGAGGTTATTAGTAGACCATATCACTGGGAGAAGAGTAAAAGATAATTTATTTACTCAAACTTGATTTAGGGAAGATTAGAAGACAAAGAGGGAATAGAGTATGGGGATTTGGAGTAAAGGTTTTTCCTTTAAAAGGAAAATTCTTTAATTAACATGGGGAGGTGTAACAGTGTTGGGTATTATTAGGATCTAGTGGGAAACACAGCTACAGCACGATTGAGCATTGAGACTGAAAGGGGTGGGGGATGCTCAATCGTGACGTATTGGGTTGGTATGGGCAGTTGGGACCCAGTATTCGATCTGAGTGGAGTCCAACCTGAAACCTTTGTCATCAATGAAAGAATAAACCATTTTTACTTGATCATTGGCTTGTTAATCTCTGTTCACACTGTGACATAAACTCTTCAATGTAAAGGTTAAAGGAAAGGGTGCTGACTTCATAGCTCCATAATTTACCTCCTCTGACTTGGTTTCTCCCTGCAGAACAGCAAACCACCTGCAGAGAGCATCACACAAAGCCCAAACACCATGGCTCCAGTGACATGCCATTCCCCCCTCCCCCAGAGTCTTACGAAAAGCTGAATGGTACAGTCCAAAAATGAATTCACAACCTTCAGAGCATGAAGTAGATGGCTTCATCACTTGGCCACAGACATCCCCACTTCTTCTTCAATTTACACATGGCTAGAGTGTCGTCAGTGGAGGAATCATCCACATTTTCTGTCAGAAAAGTATCATCATCATGTAGTCAGGACCTTGGCAGAATGATGCTCTCATCACAACCTGCTGAAAGGATGCTTAATCCTTCGTCAGTTCCAGAGCCTCATGCATTTAGTGCCTAGAGTGTCTTTAATGTTCTGTGTCCACCAAAATGTTAGTTGATCCCTGCCTCATCTTCCAGGAACCATGACTTCCATTACTCTTCTGTCTAAACCAATGTGCATTTCCATATGTCATTATCTGTTACTTGGGATAGATAATGTGGTAGCTTTCCCTTGTTTTCCACATCCACATAGTTTCAAACTTTGTCGTCAGTCTTTAGCAACATTTTAAGTTGCTAGGGTAAGTGAGTGCCTGTAAAACCCTGACTATACCCAATGTAAAACAAGGCAACTTCTATTCATACACATATTACACTAAAATAACACAACATAAACAAAAAATAAACTGCAACCATTATTAACATTCATGCTCTCATAAAAAATGATTACTGTGATATGTGGACACAGCTGAATTTTCTCAAACTAAAATATATCCAACCTTGATATAACATCCTTTCTCTATGCAATGTGAAACTTGGGAACTTATAATCAATTTAAAGTAAGTAATAAGTAAAGAACTCTTTTAGATGTATAAAGGCACTGAGCATACAGTGCTAGAACCACATTTTATAGACCAAATGGTTCAAAAAGACCAAATGGCAACCTGTGAGTGATGTGATCAGTATCACACTAGCTGACTTTACTTCCCAAGACAATTCTTGGTACCCATTTCAGGCTGGGTTGACCCAGTTCCTTCACAAATATCTATAAACTATAATCACCTTTAACACCCACACTGTTCTTGTGACTGGGATTTGACACAGCAGGCAGCGGAGTGACATATCAAATCATTTCAACACCAGCCTTCAGACAGACTAACATAAGAATGATGATTAACTAACAATTAAACCAAAAAAGTCAGCAAAAGTTTGGTTTAAAACAGAACAATAAATGTGAATGGGTGTTTATATCAACCATTATTTATCTCAGTCTTATCTGTTTATAAAAAACTTGTTCAACTTTGGATGCTACATATATATATATCCCCCCCTCCACATATCCTTTACAGGACATTGCAGTCATCATCAGCATTTTTCAGCTGCTGTTGATGTCTTGACAAGTTTTACATTAAGTAGTGTGCCATTGCTTTCTGAACGACCAGCTCATATACCCCCCATTAGTAACCAATGCGACGTGATCCGCTGCCAAATCTCGCGCAGCTGTGTTTCGTATATGTGATGTACATCATGTATTCTTGTGCTCTGCTATGGCAAAAATCATATATGCTTCTAAACATGGTACACTTGGTTTTTGCAGTACTTTTATTACCTGAAACTACTGCAAAATATCATTGCCCTGTCTTCCTCATAACCTTGGCATCGACGCATCACACCCTACTACAATCTGCATGACCTTTTCCACACATGTCTATCTATATCATAGTTCTGGATGATCCAGCTGATCTGGGCATACGATTTATAACACTTTACTTTGTTTACAGCTGTCATGAGTTATTACAAGTATTGAAACAATCAACATAAGTTGCCACACGTATTGAAACAATCATATGGCAATTCTACTGTTGTAAAAATGTAAAATAGCTGCCACAGGAAGGGGTGTAAATTGATACAACATCAAATATACTAGCTCATGGTGTTACCAGGTGGGGTTACCATCATTTTCCTTCCTACACAAAACTATTACTTATTGGGTCAGCACAGAGCTATATGATTAGGAAAAGCTGTCTGTCAGTTACTAATGATTTTACATACAACTAGTCATGCCATTAAGAAATTGCGTGATCAGCTCCTTTCTAGACCGTTTGTTTCGTATGTGCACTTTTGTTTCAGGTATATAAGACCACAAGATTTTCTTTTCTTTCACACTTTAGGAGAAAAGATAAAGTGAGCAAATTGGTGTAGAACAATTGTTCATGATATAAAGTGAGCATACTGGTTTAAAACAATGGTTCATGATATAAAGTGTGGACACAAGTCTAGAATAATGGTTCATGATATAAAGTGAGTATATTGGTCTAGAAAAATGGTTCAAAATATAAAGTGATCACACAAGTCTAGAACAATGGTTCATGATATAAAGTGAGTGCACTGGTCTTGAACAATGGTTAAAAATATAAAGTGATCACACAAGCTTAGAACAATGGTTTATGATATAAAGTGAGTACATTGGTTTAGAACAATGGTTCATGATATAAAGCATGGACACAAGTCTAGAAGAATGGTTCATGATATACAGTTTGCCCACAAGTCTAAAACAATGGTTCATGATATAAAGTGAACACACAAGCCTAGAACAATGGTTCATGATATAAAGTGAGTACATCGGTCTGGAACAATGGTTCATGAGACAGAGGTCCTAAAGTCCAAGTGTCATGGCTCAAGCTGACCAAGATCAATCTACACATTCACATGGGGTATCCTGGGCAAACATTTAGGCCTATCTGATTAATGAAGGGAGGATCGGCTATGGTCGATTCTGCGATGAACCTGCCAAGGGCTACAAACTCTGCATCCATTGAGAATACAAGAGAGTCACAACAATTCTATACGATGGTGACAGACAATCAGCACCCCAGTCTTATATTCACGACTTGGAGAGCTCACGAGCATGCTCAGAATGAATGTGTTGCTTGCCTACCAGGAGGGAACCAAGTCACCTCCAATTGTTCAAGTCACAGAGTAGTGAAATCCCCAACTCAACTGGGTTCTATATCATTATCATTATCCAGGGCTTTTCCTGTGCAGAACATTCCTCCATAACGATCTTGTGTAATTTCTCTCTATCATAAGCAGTTTGCTCTGCCTCTGTTCTTGTCATGAATGAATTATCTATCACATCCTGAATCCATCTTTATTGTGGTCCTCCACTTCTTCTCTATAACAACAACAACAACAACAACAACAACAACAACAACAACAACAACAACAACAACAACAACAACAACAACAACAACAACAACAACAAAGATGTAAGTTCTCAACCATTTTTTGGTTACTTGTCTTCTATATCACATTAGTTAGTTGTATGTCCTTTACAAGACGTCACAGTCAACCTCAGCATTCTTTGAGTTGTTTGTGATTTATTGGCAAGTTTATGTTCAATAGTTTGCCATTGCTTTCTGAATGACTGGCACACATACAACTGTATGAAAACTAATGCAAGGCGGTCTGCTTCCAAATCACCCGCAGCTGTAATTCGAAAGTGGTCTGTGGGACTATGAATTGCATGTATAACCCCTTCACAACATACCTCCTGGTAATAAGCAGACAATAAATTCAAAACGTGCCATTCTCTCATCATACATCTACCAACACCAGGCTGCAGCATCACCCACTTTCAGAACTACAACTTTAGAACAGCAGTTTCGTCTGAATAGACTTTTAGAGTCGGAGCATAATTTTGACATAAGCACATTTCATAAGTCATAATTCATGTCATTAATCACAATTAAAACGAGACATCAAGCACAGCATAACAGTTTATACATATAACAACATTGAACAAAACAGGGAAGTAGTTATAAAGCTCTGTGAAAGTGTTTGATTTTAGGTAAAGAATCACAATGTTGTTCAATTTTCATAAAACCTAATATGACAATAACGGTGAACCATATTTCCTGAGATTTATGACAGAGAAAAATGAGCAATTAATGACAGTTTAATATTTAACATGTTTGAAACAAATCTTACTCAACAGCAGGTGAGGGATACAGTTAAAAGTTAGTTGTATATCGTCACAGTCAACCCCAGCATTTTTTTGGCTGTTCGTGATTTCTTGGCAAGTTTATGTTCAGTAGTAGTTTGCCATTGCTTTCTGAACGACTGGCTCCCTTACCACTGGATGTAAACCAATGAAAGGCAGTCTGCTGCCAAATCGCCTGCAGTTGTGTTTCAAACGCTGTATGCAGGATTACAAATATGTAACCCCTACCCCATAGAGCAGGTGAGGAATAGGGTAAGTGACAACAATTAACAAAACACGTTATGTCCTTTCACAAAGCAATGCATCGGTTTTTAAATTCTAGGTACAGTATCACAGTCTTGTTAAATTTTCATATAAACCTGATCTCACAATAACAGTCAGTCGTATCTCCTGTGATTTACCATACAGAGATATGTATTTCATGAATCTTTAATATGAAATCTATTAGTAACATACGGGTAATTCTTGAATGTTTAATATGAAATCAATAAGTAACAAATGTTACTACATAGCAGGTGAGGGATGTGGTAAACGTGGAAGATGGCAGGGATGGATAACAACAAAATTTACTTTTTGCTGAAAAATCAAAAATAAAAACAAATTAAAAAAAGAAACACAAAAAATAGGGGGGTGAGGAGGTTTAGTGGTAAAGCTATCCTTAACTACTGTTAACTCTTAAAAGACTTCAGCTTTCTCCAAAAGACTGATGCATAATGTTTTGCCATTTCGACTATGAGCATAGTGGTTAGCAAGCTTGCTTGCCAAGCTAGAGGTCCAGGTTCAATTTCCAGCAGTGGCAGGATTAATTACTGTGGTTCGACTCAGCCTCATAAAATTAGCACCAAATAATGTTCTTGGAAATATCTAGCAAAGAAGGGCAGTGGAGAAAAGAACTGGATACCCCACCTCATATGTCATGGTATCCGTACACACCCAAAAGGCAGTATCTGCCAAGGGACTGCCTTTGAACTATAACATTCTGTTCATGTTGAAGTTCAGTTATTGCCATTTGTTTTCAAATCTACATTAATGTTATAAAGGGAACAATAACAATTATTCGCATGACAACATGAAACAAAAATATTTCTATTGAAGGCATTTTTATCATTCGTGGTGTCTGTCAGGGTCATTTAAATACAGATTAAAACAAAAGCTAGCTATAAAATGATGGAGGGTATTACTTTGTTTAATGTATGGGCATATCATTTCAAAAGCTGGGAATTAAACCTGACCACTACCTTGGTAAGTAAACACCCTGACCACTATGCATTATTTGCACACTGACTATCTATACAATGCCTTTAAGTTTTTTTATACAACTTGTTATACTTCTTAGGTCAAACTGCCTATCATCCTTTATTAATACTTTATTTGTTATTTTAAATCTTCATAGCGTGAACATGAAATGTATAATCATGGACTGGAAATATCTGGGTACCTTATTTGCTTTCACTTTCCATGCCTGAATTTCATAGCACACTGCAAGTTCAACTGTTATTTTTGTGCTTGTTCAGATGGCAGAGCTTGTTGTGTTGGTCACAGATGACAACTGGTGTTATCAACCACTACACACTCAGGGAGATACTGAGGAGGCGATCCGAGCACTTATGGAATGGATGGTTCGATGTGTGGTGAGGGTAATCTGACCACTACCTTGTGTTGGTTATTATGGTAGTTAATTAAGTGGGCAGTGCAGTAATTAAATATAACAAACAAGTTACATCTATGTCATGAATGGCTAGCATGCTATAACACTTATCAATAGTAACAATTTGTTCAGCAGGCATTTATGTAACTAAAAAATACTTAAAACAAAAGGAATGTGGTAACAAGGAAAGCACAACTTACTTAGTGACACCAACAGAACAATGCTTGTATAAGTTAGATCATTCAACATTAGAAATAATGTAAAAAACACAAAACTGACATGCATATGCATACCACATCTTATAATGCAAGATGGTACACATAAAATTAAGTAACAGATGCAATGTTCATTATTAGGCTTTGTTCTCTGATGCCAGATCTGTTATCATTTAATTCAACCATACATGTAGGCCTCTATAAATGGGCATTTGTTCTCAGTTATAAGAAAGACATTCATGTCCGATTTCTGTTCAGCAAAAACAAGGGTAACCATATCCAATTTTGTATTCTGCAGCAATACAATCTACCATTGCTCTGCAGCCACAACAGAGATAATCTACATTTTGATTTGCACCCGTGATACAATCTACATTTTTATCTACATCTACATCACAGAGACATCTACATTTTGATCTGCAGTTATAAAACAATCTACAATTTGTATTGCTGCCACAACAGAGAAAATTTGTTTTTTTTCCCCTTATGTCTACAATATGGACAATCATGTCTATATTTTGTTGTGTATGAACAATATAGCAATTATATCCACAAAAGTTCCATGTATATAGCAATAAAAGTGAACATCTACTCTTTCTCACTCTCAATATATGAATTTGGCCACTAATGTTACATTTGGCCACTGTAAATATCGAAACTGAAAACTTTGAAATCTCCTATCTGGTTTCTGTGTGTTTCATTTAGACACATAGAGTACCTTTGCCTGCTTTGGTGAGTTTTTAATTGCTAAATAAAACCAATATTTTAAAAGTTTTATTGAGTCACTTCATCCCTGTTTGAAAACAATATGGCCACCGAATCATCATCTTCATACCCAGAAAAGCAATTTACTGCATTCAAAGCCTCACATTAAATTTAGAAATGGATGGATCAGAGTGATGTGAAGTTGGATGAAGAAAGTAACAATGCAGAATTTTCTCAGCCTTTTGACGAAGCTTTGACAAGGAACTGATCTGTAATGTAGATCTTCTAAAGTGTACAAAGACGACAGAGTACACTACAATTCTTTCAACATCAGCTAGGTCCAGTGCATTCCTCCTTATCAATTAAGAACACAGCTGCAAAATTATGGACACACTGACTTGTGGTTTGTTTGAAGATATTCATTGCTTTAAAAAGCCACTTTTTGTGACACGTGAAGGTCTTCTATGATAGTCTTTGAAACTTTCTCTGGACAAGAAAATAATGTACAGATTGCTTATATATTTTGTGTGCGTAATAATAAGTAGTTAACCTTCATTTGTGATTCATTTTGGAAGTTTTTATACAGCAAAGAAAGTTGAAAGTAAGTTGAAAAGAAACATTTCACTTCACTTACTTCTCTATATCTCTATCTGTTTGTTTCATATTTAACTACCAACACAACTAACTACTGCAGCAGTGATACAATACAACTCCATGACCATTCCTGATCATTTTGATGTATAAAATGTGTATGTTGCACAGCAGCTATAGTTCATCTGTTGGCTTGAATGTGTTGCACTTTTGAATTTCCCACAATGCCATCCCTTATCCTGTTCATCTGCTGCTACATCTCCAGTACCAAACAAGTTAAATATGCAAGGAGAATTCTGATCATCAGTAGACACAAAGATGGTATGTACTTGGTAAACAAATGTCAGCCGTGATAAATATTTAAAAACAATGAATTCCCTTTGTGAATTAAAAAGAAAAACAAACTAGGTTGCACAATGCACTGCTAGGCATACATCGCTGCATCTCATCAGGTGCACACTGCAGAGTTATATTTTATATGACGTCAATAGACAAATCATATTTTGGCTGAAATATGTAACATACATACTTACTGATACTGTTTGAATGTGGAGCATTTGTTATGCCCTCGGTAATTCCAGAGCCACTATAACATTTTTCAGTCTAAATAACCCAGGTTTTAGCAAAGACGAACAATAAATTATTACTCAAATAGCTGTAGTAGTAGTAGTAGTAGTAATAGCAGGCCTCTTTCAGTCCTGAAGGACTATAGAGTTGTACCTGACAGCACCGCAGGTGACTGTGGCACCAGCAATTAGGTCTATATAATGATATATAATGCAATCAACACCTTATGAGATGCAGTGAAATAGACAGGCAATAACTTGTGCAACCTATCTGTTGTGGCTTATATGTTTAAATATTAATTCATTATGGACGCGCACATGTGCATATATATATATATATATATATATATATATATATATATATATATATATATATATATATATATATATATATATATATATATATATATAAAAAGTTAGTTGCATATCCTTTACAGGACGTAGCAGTCAACCTCAATATTTTTTGGCAGTTTGTGATCTCTTGGCAAATTTACGTTCTGTAATTGCCATTGCTTTCTGAATGGCTGGCATGTATACAATTTTATAATCAACAAAACACTGCCAAACTGCCCGTAGCTCTCTCTCTCTCTGTCTGTGTGTGCGTGCATGTTTGTGTATGTATATATATATATAATCCTACTGATGAGGAAACAAATTCCTCAAAATGTCACACACTGAGTTTACTACAATGTTGCTGAATAGGCCAGAATTCTCCTATTATACAAGAACAATAATATTTACATGTTACTGCCAACAATTATTTTTGAAAAAATTCAATGTTAACTAAAAAATACAAACATAAAATAACTCACAGCTCTAGTGACATTTCAGGAAATAAAACAATTCACTGCAAAGCATGAACATGTCTGCACACTGTAAAATCACTACAGATATATTCTTAATTTCTGTAGAATACTATACTGTAAAACTACAGCAATAAGGGTCACAAAGGAAAAATTGTATTTAATGGAAGGTCAAAAGCAAGAAACTGTGAAACAGGAATTGGGGTTTAAGAGAATGACAGTTTAGGAAAAACTCTTAAAAATCTACTTAAAAAGAAAACCTGTTTCTGTCAGATGACAATTAGCATTTGTACCTCGCAGCAAATGTTTTTCCCATATCATTTGTCGAGAACAATCTGCAACATGACGCTTCAGCCTGGTTTGGCTATAGCTGGTTTGGAGAACAACAGAATACTTGTAATATGGACATTGAATTTACACAACATAGACATCGGAGTAACTAGGAAATGTCACATATATAAAGAAATATCTTTGAATTTAGTTTTGCTGATTAACCATGTCATGTATATATTGTAATCTCTATTAATCTAGTTTAGTTGATTAACTGTGTCAGATAGATATTGTAATCACTATCTCAACTCAACTCTATCAAGTTAGTTTATTTGATTAGTTATGCCATGTTCACATTGTACTCTCCATAAATCTAGTTTAGCTGATTAACTATGCCATGTATATATTGTAATCTCTATCAGTCTAGTTTGGCTGGTTACCTATGTTATGTATATATTGTAATCTCTATCAGTCTAGTTTAGCTGGTTACCTATGCCATGTATGTATTGTAATCTCTATCAATCTTGTTTAGCTGGTTAACTATGCCATGTATATATTGTAATCTCTATCAGTCTAGTTTAGCTGGTTAACTATTTCATGTATATATTGTAATCTCTATCAATCTAGTTTAGCTGGTTAACTATGTCATGTATATATTGTAATCTCTATCAATCTAGTTTAGCTGGTTAACTATGCCATGTATATATTGCAATCGCTATCAATCTAGTTAAGTTGTAATCTCATTCAATCTAGTTTAATTGGTTAACTACATCATGTATACATTGCAATCTCTATCAACCTAGTTTAGTTCATTACCTGTATCACCTGTACATTGAAATTATGATCAACTTAGTTTAGCTGATTTATCTTGTCTGGTATATTCTGAAATAAATATATATATATCTGGTTTAGTTGTTTGTGTCATGCATGTATTGTAATCTCTATTAATCAAGTTTAGATGATTAATTATACTAAAATCACTATCAGTATGGTTTGGTTGATTATCTGTATCTTGTATATAAGAATATCTCTATCAATCTAGTTTTGCTGTTTAATGTGCAAAATCCTTGGCAATCTAGTTTAGTTGACAGCCATGTCATGTATGTACTATAATCTCTATCAACACTAGTCTAATTTGTGAAGTGTGTCAGGTATATATTAAAATTTCTATAATTCTAGTTTGCTTGCTTAATGGTGGCATGTAAATTTTGAAATCTCACCCCAATCTAGTTTTGTTGATTAACAGTGCCATATTACATTGACATCTCAGTCAACCTGGTTTGATGAATCAGCTGTTTCATGTATTAAATGAAATATCTACCAGTCTAGTTTAGCGGATTATGCACATATTGAAATCCCTACAAGTCTAGTTTAGTTCATTAACTGTGTCATATTACATTGCATCATGTATTAAATGAAATATCTACCAGTCTAGTTTAGTGGATTATGCACATATTGAAATCCCTACAAGTCTAGTTTAGTTCATTAACTGTGTCATATTACATTGCAATCTCAGTCAACATGGCTTGATTAATTAACCATCCAGTCTAGGTTAGTTAATTATGCAATTATTGAAATCTCTATCAACCTAGTTTAGTTGATCAGCTGAGTAATAAGATGGTAAAACAGTGATTAGAAAACAGATACAAATTGCTACTAGGAGTAAGAAAATCTCCTTTTCAGTGTGGTTGAGTTGGACAGGAATAATACATTGTAAAACATTTGACAATCTTCATCAACAGTTACAGATCACATGCAGAAATGTGAAAATATTTTATAAAAGTAACTATTGTACAAACTGCTGCAAGATTTCATGAAGCATTTTGTGATCAAGAAACATAGTTCACAAACAATGCTTGTAATAAATGTAATGGTTTTTGAAAAAAAAAACAACTTAAAAAAAAGTGACACCAGCCCCAGTGATAAGTTAGTTGAAAGTGAAGGCAACAGGTTAAAGAAACAAAGCAGGAGCCAATGAACAGAAGGGAACAATATTTTGTTGGGGGTTAGAAAACTAATTGTCACAACAGTTTCATACAAACAAATAAGAGATGACATGATGCTGTATGTTTAGTAGAAATAATGATAAATAATTGGAAGAAAACATGACTGCAAAAAACAATCAAACCAAATAACTTAAAAATACTTTCAAACAGAACTTTAAATGTGGTATGAATACATTTCTCACTGGATATCAGATGTAACAAAATTAAGTCATATTATGATGTAACTTTCTTTGAACTAGTATTTTTGATCCAAGTCTTTAGCATCACTTGCAAAAATAAATTAACGCATACTGTTCTCAATTAGTAATAATACTATGTTATATATGTGGTATGCTAAGAGGTGACGCATTGCCAAGTAGGCTCATCTAAAATGCCACTAACCTTTTCAGAGACTGCTTTAGGAAGCTGTTTCACAAAATTCTTGGCCAGAATGTCACTCTTCTTCCTGCCAGCAATCAATGCTGCAATGGTGATTGGTCGCATTTTGTGGGTAAAACACTGTTCTATTAATTCTAGGCTCTCAGTAGATGGCCTAAGTTTCTGAAAGTTGTGTTCACTGTCTGAAATTACAGCGCTGAAGTGTCCATTAGTTGTCCCTGCATAAAAAATGCTTTGGTGTATATGATAAAATTTCTTTGAGCTGGCCACAAATTTTCTGCTGTTGCTGTGGAATGTCACTTCTGTGAGTGATGAAAATGGAGTGTGCCTTTGGTCAATATCTTGAAAGTAAGGGTCTTCATCAGGACTATTCATGCTGTACCTTTCTCTACTACCATAAAATACATTTTGGCCCACAGAATTCACAATATTACTAGAGTTCGCATTAACCTCTCTCATGGCATCACTAGTTCCTGTACTGAAACCATTTCCATGGTGTTGAGTATTTTTGTAAGCAGGGCTCTCTACTTCCTGGCCATCCACAATATGGCCATTTCCTGAGAATGTTACACAAGAAATATATCTGCATTAATATATATGAAGAATAAACTAAATTAAACATAAATTATATTCTGAAAATTTAATTAACAAATTCAACGGTGTCAAATAATTATCTGCAATTATCAATATTTGAAAAAGTATTTCTGCCCACCTTTTATCACAATAACACCCAAAATATAGTGAGATGATGTTAATTACTTTATATTACAAATACAATAGTCAACTTTAAAACTAATTTCTAATACTAAAATTAAACATGACAAGAAGCATTATTTCCACAAATGTATCTTTTTCAGCTTGTCTCTCTAGCATTACCTAGTGTCAAAATGCTCCTAGTAGCTGTCAGTATGCGACAGAGGTCACCCACCCAGGCAACAGCTGTGATAGGCTGGCAAAACCAGGCGAGGGTAACCGATTTAGTGTCAAACCAATCAGTGAACTAGGGTATGACTACCCAGCATGTGAAGACAGAATTCAGCAGACTGCACGGAAGAAATCACTGAAGGTTCAACAGGCAAGATGGCATTTATCTGCAAAGCATTGTGGAACGGAATGAGCACAGCAAGGCACGTAGAGCGCCCTGGTCATCCACTGCAACTGTATTCATCTCAAATATGGCTGTCCACGAAAATTTGTCCAAATAGTGCAGCTATTTCATGATGGTTTGCAGGCAAGAGTACAGGAAAATGGTGAACTGTCTGAGCCCTTTCCTGTCACCAATGGAGTGAAGCAAGGATGTGTCCTGGCACCAACACTGTTCAGCCTCATGTTTTCAGCTATGTTGACGAATGCCTTCGAGAACAATGACATTGGAACAGACATTAACTACCACATGGATGGAAAGTTATTCAATCTCAGAAGGCTGAAAGCTAAAACAAAAATTAACAGCAACACCATTAGAGAGTTCCTGTTTGTTGATGATTACGCTCTATATGCCAACTCAGAGGCAGACATGCAACACAATGTTTCAGCTTTCTCACATGCCTGTGCCAATTTTGGGCTCAATATCAACTTGGAAAAGACTGTAGTTATGTATCAGCCAGCTCCAGGGAATAATCACACTGTGCCGAATATCAAAGTGAATGGTCATAGACTAAGTGTTGTGGACAAATTCACCTATCTTGGCAGCACAGTGTCACAAGCTGCCACAATTGATGATGAAGTGAATGCAAGAATCTCCGAGGCCAGCACAGCCTTCAGCAGACTATAAACAAATATGCGGGACAGA
The DNA here is from genome assembly GCA_014155875.1 of Cepaea nemoralis. Taxonomy (NCBI): domain Eukaryota; kingdom Metazoa; phylum Mollusca; class Gastropoda; order Stylommatophora; family Helicidae; genus Cepaea; species Cepaea nemoralis. The sequence continues at coordinate 422,180 of JACEFZ010007879.1, read as the reverse complement.
AATGGAATAAGTCTGCAAACAAAGCTGATAGTCAACAAAGCAGCTGTATTATCCACACTGCTATGTGCTCGTGAAACTTAGACTGTTTACCAGCGACATGCTAGGAAATTAAACCACTACCACAGTCTGGCTAAGGAAGTGACTAAAGATAAAATGGCAAGACACTGAAGTCTCAGAAAGAGACTCTACGACACTCCCAATGAAGAATCAGATTCACTGGGCTGGTCATTTGCCAGATCACAGGCTCCCTAAACAAATTATTTACGGTGAGTTGCGTTGTGTTAAACACTCCCAAGATGGCCAGAGGGAACGCTTTAAAGACACCCTAAAGATATCGCTCAAAGCGTTTGATATATATATATATATATATATATATATATATATATATATATATATATATATATATATATATATATATATATGTATGTATATATCAGGAGAAATTCTGTCTGTTGAGCTAAAATACAACAGATGAATCATATCATTGTGACTCAGGAGGCCAAATGTTCTTCTAAACATAAATAAAGTTAGTTGCACACCCTTTACAGGACATCACAATCAATTCCAGCATTTATTGACTTGTTATGAATACCCAGGTCATTTTTTTTCAGTAGTTTGCCATTGCTTTCCCAGCGGACGACATCTCATGCCATGGAAATCCACACAAAGCAATCCTATACACATATGAGTCTCTAAAATCAAAGAGATGTTTAGGAACATGGTGGAGGGACAATGCTAATCTGGTATGTAGGCCTTATAATGTTATACCCCTTTGGTAGTACCTACTATTGAATTACCTTTTACCAATTTATATGCTAATGTCATTTGCAACAGCAACAACACAGATACTATTAATTTGGGGACAAAGTTCAATACCTACTGTTGAATTACCTTTTACCTATTTATACATTAATATCACTTGCAATAGCAGCAACACAGATACTATTAATTTGGGGACAAAGTTCAGTACCTACAGATGAATTACCTTTTACCTATTTATACATTAATATCACTTGCAATAGCAGCAACACAGATACTATTAATTTTTGGACAAAGTTCAGTAACTACTATTGAATATACCGTCTACCTATTAGAAGCCATGATAGCATGGTGATTAGTGCACTTGCCTGCCAAGTAAGTGGTCCAGGTTCAATCCCCTGCAGAGGCAGGATTATTTTTTCTGACCAGAGCAGCTCTGGGTTTGACACAGCCTCATAAACATGGGTACCGGACAATTTTCTGGATGTTGTTTGGGAAGGAAAGGCAACAAGTAAGCACACTGGATTCTCCACCTCATATGTAGTGGTCTAGCATATGTGAAGGCTGAATATTTCACACCCAAATGGCAGTATCTGCTATGGAACTACCGTCATTTACTTTAACCTTTTTCATATATGCATGTCACTTAGCTACACAAATGGTATATACAACTCTAAAATTCATCATTATTCAAATATATAATACTAATTTGGGGACACAGTTAAATAGATAGTTCAGTTAGTTGCATATCCTTTACAGGAAACAACAATTAACTTCAGCATTTTTCGGCTGTTTGTGACTTCTTGGCTTTCTAAACGACCAGCACCCATATCATTGTATGAAAACCAATGCATGGCGGTCTGCTGCCAAAGCGCCATACTCGGAAGCGAAATTTGAGATTACAAATTGCGTTCATAAGCAACTCTCCACAGAGCCGGCATAATATATAGAGAATCTGCAACAAAACAGTCTCTCACCATTCTGTGAAAACCCATTGCTGAACAATGATTCACTGCCATGTCTGACAGAAGAGAAAGAAGATTGGTGATGACTATGGTGCACATTTGCGTGTACTGTGCGGATGTTTTCTATGGTGCTGTCACTACTATAGCTGTCACTTCTTCCCTCATTGCTGCTGGTCTCTGCTACTCCCTGACTGTGAATAACAACTTGTGGATACAGGTTGTTTTCTTCTACAGCTGTAAACGAGATGGGCGTCATGCTGTTAACTGAAACAAGACACAGATAATTGAATACACAGGTTTCTTTTTGGCTGCTATTACTTTCTGCTATTTCCTGAAAGTAAATAACAATATGTGAGTACAGGGGTAAAGGAAACAGGTTTTATGTTGTTAGCTGAAAAACAACAGATTATTAATAAATCAATCAATCAATCATGTGCCATGCCGGAAAGTGTGGGCGGTCATGACTCGCCATTTCACTCGATCACCAGTGTCGTGGATCAGCTCAGTGTTCCTGTCCCGTCCATGCCATGTGGCCAAGCCATCCAGGTATTTTCCTCTCGGTCTTCCTCTTGGTCTGTTCCCTTCGATCTTGCCAGTTGTCACTAAGTTCTCCAATCCATTTCTTCTCATAACATGTCCAAAACATTTTGACTGCCTACGTCTAATTTCTCTAATCAGTTTACGATGTTCATTTGTCTCCTGTAGTACTTGGTCATTGGTTTTTCTGTCTGTCCATGGTATTCTTTGCATTTTCCTCAGAAACCACATTTCTGCAGCCATCAGATGCTTTTCAGCTTGACTGCTCATTGTCCAAGTTTTACATCCATACAAAAGAACATTAATAAATACCAATTTATAGTTTTACTGGTTGCTACAACTTTACCTCATTCAGTCATTATGTGACATGCTGATAAGCATCGGCATTCATGTTTTGCCATCTCACACAATCACCAGAGTCATGGATCACCTCTGTGTTCTTGTCTCGACCATACCATTTTTCCAAGCTACCCAGTTATTTACTTCACTGCCTTCCCCTTGTTCTTTTCCCCTCAATCTTGCCAGTTGTCATCAAGTTCTCCAATTTATTACTTCTCATAACATGTCCAAATAATTGTGACTGTCTATGTCTAATTTCTCTAATCAGTTTATGGTTTTTATTTGTTTCTCGTAGGACTTGGTCATTGGTTTTTCTCTCTGTCCATGATATTCTTTGCATTCTCCACAGAAACCACATTTCCACAGCCATTAGGTGTTTTTCAGCTTGTCTGCTCATTGTCCACATTTCACATTCATACAAAAGGACAGGTTCTATGTAGCACCTGAACACTTTTTTTCTCGTTGCAAATGACATCTTTTTATTGGTCAGTATGTCTTACATCTTGCAAAAGGCTACCTTCGCCATGATATATCTTGATTTCTTCTACTTCTTCGTTCATCCGGAGTTTTTTTTTTCCGGATGTGATTGCGTTGTGCCTGTTTACAGCAGAGCTGCGTTCTTGCGCCGTTAGGCCGACACATCCGACTTCTGCGGGCATTTGTTGACCGGGTTAACCTTCCCGGGGATATCTCGATTTAATCTCTTCAAGGCATCTCCCACTAGAGGTTATTAATTTAATTTAATCTTCAATAAATGTTGCAACTCAAATTTAAACCATATAAACAAGTAGTAAATAGTTATATCTGTCTTGCTACACTCAGTTTTATTCAGTTCCTATTATTTTTATTAATTTAATCTTATTTTCAAACTTCCGATCACCAAATATGTTATTTCAACATCCTGATTTGTTAATCGTCACCTTCCAGAAATGATAGAATTTCAATCTGCATTTCTGTATCCATGTCTCCAAGATTATCTGGTTTTTGGATAAGGCAACAATTTGGACTAACTAGATCAAATGTTTTCTGTTTTAGTTCTATGGTATGATTTAACAGATTCAGTGCCAATCAAAAAGTAAGTTTGGACCAAACAAAAATGGATGGCGGAAAATGTCAAATAGGGTTGTGTCAGTTATGACTTAAAAGTTGGTAATATGGTAGCAGACATGTTGTATTGTATATCAAATTAAAGGGGGCTGCTTAGGGAAAACTACTGTATATTTTATGAATAATTGTCTTAAGCGATTTCCCATATCTGTCATGGGCATGGGAAATTGCTTAACTGATTCACTGCCGTGTGCCACTTTATTGACAGAATGGAACCCCCATTCTTCATTTCTGTAGAAATGCGCCACCTTATTGACAGTTCATTATTTGTTTCATTTTGCATATCTTCCACAATTTTAATGCCCGGTAAATGACATTTTATACCAGAAGGTCTGTCATTTCAAAATAGGGTACACGAGAAAGAAAGTTTCTCAAATTTGAGCATAAATTATTAGTTAAATTGTGGTTATTTTTCTGATTTTAGAAGTGGCAATGCCCTCTGGTTTTCGGCCTCACATATTACATTAGATAATAGTTTTAAACAATTTTAGATTATAGTTATTCTGATTTAAAGGACTTTGCGAAAGATTCTAAACTGATAGCACATGGTTAATGTGGTTATTCAGTTAAAATAAATTATTTAGCAGGTGGTCATGATGGAAAACAAAACTAACCGTGGAAGTTCATCATCATGTCGAATTAAGCTTGCTCTAATGGGCCACACTTGTGCCCCAAAGTTTGCTTTGCAGCCTATCAAAATAAGCTTAGCAGTATTGTAAATAACTAATGAACAGAAATGTGTATATATAATTGTCAATCTATTGAAAACAAATCTGCCAAGTTATTTTCCTGGTTTTCTCAATTTTGTGTGAAAATGACATGCTTCAAAACATGCAGTTATAATTATTTTTGGGTAGTTTTAAGGAGCAATTCTTATGGTATTGGCGAGGAAAAGTGGTATGTTTATCATTATTCAGTAAATTTAACAGGATCAGAAATAACGCCTTGGTAAGTGGACATTTTTTATAATTGTCACCCCTTTAATTTAAATTGATGTTACAAATTATATTATTATTATTATTATATTTCATACCTCTCCCAAAATAATAACACTGGCATGTTCCTTGTGCAATCTCATTTAATTTGAAACATAATACAATATATCTACTACCATTTTAACAATTTTTACATCATTATTGTGACACACCCCTTCTTCAAATTTTCTGCCATCAATTTCTGTTTGATCTAAACCAACGTTTTGTTTGGTAGTGAATCAGTTAAGACAATTAATCATCCCATGGGACTTAATCAGCATTAAAAACTATCCACATCTGGAAACTGCGATGCAGCAGGAAGTTAGCAGAGACTCCGGTCAACACTCAAACCCTAGAGGAAAATGCATTTGGACATTCAATCAGGCTGCCACTGGTACCATCAACACGGGAACTCTTCGTTAGCTAATGAAGAAGGAGACGGACCACTGTATTAATGTCTCGAGTGCAATGTTGATTTTTTATTTCATATTTGATTTAGTCAGTTATGACTGAGCTACCGTATGACAGTAGATGGTACTACCTGCTTTCTGTCAGCACCGAATTTTGGGCGGCGCTTACCAAACCCGACACCCCACATTGTGCCAACGGCTTCGGGCGGAAGAGCGCAATTGGGAGGGTACTAGCCTTATCCTGGTGCGAGGAAATGCAACCCAAAGACAACATAAGTCATGGCAGGGCAGACCAGGCCCTAAGCCTTGGTTGGCAGCTGGTCTAGGATCGAAGCTCCGACAGGCGGACAGTTAGAGCATTGCTTTGCTGATCCGGCAGCTTCTGCAGCTTGTCTTGTTCCAGATTATAGGTGTCAACTTTCCTCTGGAGTGAACTAGGCAGGCCGAGAGAGGGATCATGCTGCATGGGCAACACATGGTTTCTTTATTTTAGCCCAGGCTTTGTGCTATGGAGAGACAATAACTCCATCCCTGGTCTTAACCGGTCTCGGAATCTTGGCCTTACCAGCCACACTCGCCACCGCCATGAATCGTAGTTATTAAGCCTTTTTGAAGCACAATGTACCAAACTATCGTCTGTCAAGACGGAAAGGTGCCAATGAATGATTTGATAATTCATATCCATCAAAACTTCACAAATACCTTTGTCTGATTTTAATATTACAAGTTGTTAATTACCTTTAAATGTTTTCAAAGCAGCAATGCTTTCACTGGATGAAGAACATTTCTGTATGGAAAGTGTTATGTGGTATAGGTGTTCCCAATCCACTAACTTGGTCTTAAGCTATTAGACTGATTTCGAACTGAGTTTGTGACTTGATCAGACTGACTTAATTCTGTTCTGCATCCAATTTCCTACAATCTTATTGCACCATAAAAATGTCTACACTTAACTCGGAAAAATATCTGTCTTCATTATAAATACATGAGCCATCCTAGTTATTTGTCATTATCTGAGATAGCTAGCAATCCAATCCACTACTTTCTGTTCTGCATCCAATTTCCTACAATCTGATTGCAACATAAAAAGTGTCTACACTTAACTCAGAATAATATCTGACTTCACTATAAATACATGGGTCATCCTAGTTATTTGTCATTATCCGAGATGGCTAGCAATCCAATTCTCTACTTAGGATACAGGGAATCCTTGAGCTGAGTTTGTGACTTGATCAGGCTGACTCAAGTCTGTTCTGATCTAATTTCCTATAATCTGACTGACTCAAGTCTGTTCTGATCTAATTTCCAATAATCTGACTGCAACATAAAAAAATGTCTACACCTAAATCAGAATAATATCCATCTTCACTATAAATACATATTTCACCGTGTGTGTGTGTTGTTATTAAAGTGAGTGTTGTATTGAGACAAATCTAATGTATGGAAGGAGTTTAAAAACAAACACAAACATGCATACATATGTTTAGAAAGATGCATGGATACACAAGCAGAGGTCAACTTCAAGGACACATACTATGACTCTCAGCATCCACTTCAGTAATAAACTGATTGTCAAGCAGAGACTGGCAAATTGTCAGCGCTGATATTTTGGTCACATTTTCTGATGGGAGTGACAAGTCTAGGGAAAAAAGAAATTACATTTGTCTTCAATATCATAAAATGAAACAAAATTTAAGAGGTCAAACTACATAAAACCATATAATTTATATTATTTTCAAAAATAATAGTACTGAAGGAGAGGGTAATCTGCTTTGCTTACTGTAGTACTATTAGCTCTACCATGGAGCAAGCACAACAGAAGACTTCTAACTACCTAAAAAAGTTCCCCCTCATCAATGAATGTTTTGGCTTCTTTATCATCTTTACTCTCATGGGGAGAGGCCCACTACAGTCATTACTCCTGTTGTGCACCCTCACTCTGTACACCAGCTTTAAGATATGTGTTCACCACAGCTTGTGACCACATCCTCACCCTGAACACCAGTTATAAGATATGTGTTCACCACAACTTGCGACAGCATCCTCACCTTGTAACAGTCTAGCCTTAGTAGCGTAGAGGCCAGACACTCATCTGCTTACCTGGTGGTCTTGGGTTCAATCTCCAGCTGGCTGAATTCGGATTTGAAAAAATCGACCTCGGTTCCCAGATTAAAGTAGACCACCTTGTGTTGGTTTCCATACAATGGTATGAGTACTGGTCGTTTAGAAAGCAATGGCAAACTACTGAATGTAAACTTGTCCAGGAATCACATACAGCCCAAAAATGCTGAAGGTGACTGCTACGTCCTGTAAAGGATTTGCAACTAACTAAAATGGGTACCAATAATTTCTTGGGAAGTAAAAGTGGCTGGTGTGATACTTACCACATCTCCCATTGAGTTCTGATTGGTCTATAAAATATGGGTCTAGCATGGAATGATTGAAATGCCTTAAAGCAATTAAAAGGATCCTTTAATTATTTAGTGCTTGCAACTGTCCCCACCCCCCCCCCCCCCCCCCCCCCCCCCCTCCCCCCAAATGTGTGACTACCTGACAACCACCCTGCCCTTGGGGAAGCAAATGCCTTGCATCCAGATTCGATTTCAACCCAGGGCATCTTTAACTTGGCCAGCTTCTCTTGCCTGGCTGTTTGGTCTGTCATCACCTTCATTTCTGTTGTTTGTTATACAACAATGATCATCTCTGCTGGCTGCCATTTTGCCTTCTTCACACCAGCCTATAGTTAAAGGAGGCATATTTTTGCACGTACTCAAGGGAAGCCAGCTCTTCCTCTAAGCTATTATCATTGTGTTTGTGGGCTGAGTCGTTTCTTCCTCTTGTCCTTCTTTCTGCTGCAAAAAGAGACACCGCATGATGCCTTGCTCTACCTTCAAAGACTGCTATTGTGACTTGGCTGCAGTGGTGGAGACTTTGAACAACATTTTTCTATTATGGTGTTATTTTCCCCACAACCTTGCCAGTTGTTACCAATTTCTCCAGTTTATTTCTTCTCATAACAAACTCACAAAATCTTGACTGTCTAGAAACATTTCAACTGATCAACATATCAAATAAAATAAACCAATAAAGATCCAGTAATGCTAGTTCAGGGTTTAAAATATTTACTTGTGCACTAAATTGGAAAGTGACTTGAAAGAAGTGCAAATAACACAGTGGATAGTCATTAAAAAAAAAAAAAATTAGCATGTCAGGAGTACAGTGATGATAACCTGCACAGAAAAGAAATAAATATATAAAAATTAGCAAGCAAAGATACTCTGGTTACAAAAGTAATCCTACCCTAGTTACATCAAAAGTAAAGTTACCCCAATTATATGAAAAGTAAAGCTACCCAAATTACATTAAAAGTACAGTTATATAGTTACATCAAACAAAAAGCATACCAAAAAGTAACTGTTAATAAATGTACATATATATCAATTCTTTTAATACCACTTTGCATCAACTATCACTGTTAGTTCCTTGTTCCCTTGTAAAAAGATATAGCCACAAACAATGTAACTTTGAAAAGAAACAAAACTGAAAGCTTTTACTGAAAGAATTTCCCACAAAACAGATTGATAGCAATGAAAATGTGGCGGGGAAAAAAAAACCAGACAAGAAAAAATTTTCTGATCACGAAAGTAGGACAACGTGCAATCTTTAAGAGAACACCTGCCTGCAGGCAAAGCTTCTTTGTTTTTCAAAATCCAGTGCACCAGTTCTGCTCCGCTGAAAGACTTGCGTAGAGATTGCAGTTCATGGTGAATTCGGTGAATGATAGCTGGAGGTTGTCGAGAAGCATTTTCCTCCAAGGTAAGGTAGTCTCCCTCAAAATACTGCGAACAATGAAAAAACAGAAATGAAAGAAGCATTAAAATGCAAACACACACACACCTATACACACACATATATATCATTGCAGAGCACATGATAAATGTCAGAAGAGATTAGGCACTTAAAAATAATAATACAGCAAGTCAGTATCTAGTTTAGTTTAGTTTAGTTTAGTCGATGGATCAACATCACGGCACACAGGTGTAACCCATAAGTGCTCCGTTTTCCTCCTAACTCAGCTGGAGAAACTCAGCTCAGTGCACGAACTCCGTAGCACCGGCGAGGATCCTGAAATACTTTGGGTAGATTTTTAACTCAAAATTTTGCCCGGGCAGCGCCGTTAAGCTACTCTTTTTCGATTTCCAACTGCCAAGGAATTTTTTACATGCGCAACAATACACACGGGCATTCAATCTTACTATCCAGAGACCAGGAGACATTTTTATTACTAGAAGTCCACGTGAAAAAAATCCCGGTCCTTACTGGGGCTTGAACCCGGGACCTCCAGCACTTGAGGCGGACACCATACCCCGAGACCATGCAGCCCCCCTGCAGCAAGTCAGTATCTATGCTTAGAGTTAGTGAATGGAGTTTCAGAAATCCAAATGACTGAGTTTGAAGTCAGCTGCAGGCAGTATGACAGCAGATCACTTTGAGTTGATTTTCACTTTGGTATGAGCATCAGTAACAAGTTTCTCCTATCTTGGACATATAATAACAGATGATGGCAGAAGTGAAATAGAAATCAAAAAGAGAGTAGGAATGGCCAAAAATGCTTTCAAAGGCATGAAATCAGTACTAACATCTAGAGAAATTAATAACGCATTAAAAATGAGAATTGTAAATGCTACGTATAATCAACGCAAATGTATGGCGCGCAAGCCTGGACATTGAACAAGCAACTAGAAAGTCGCATAGAAGCCCTGGAGATGTGGATATATAGACGAATATGTTGTATTTCATGGAAACAAAAACAATCAAATGCAGAGGTTCTAGAAAAACTGGGAATGAAGAGAGAGTTGATGAAAGAAATAAAGAGGAGGCAAGTGAAATATTTCGGCCACGTTAAAAGACATGATACTCTTATAAAAACCATACTGGAAGGCAAGGTTGAGGGCAAGCGAGCAAGAGGTAGACAAAGATACAAGTGGGAAGATAACATCAAGAGATGGACGAACATCAGCCTGACAGAATGTACAGTCAAGGCGAGAGACAGACAGTGTTGGAGATCCATTGCAGCCAACCTTCATTGTGGAGACGGCACCTGATTGACTGACTGATGAGCGTCAGTCATTCAGGAAGCAATGGCCAGCTAATGAATGTAAAATTGCCTAGAAAATCACAAACAGCCAATAAATGCTGGGGTTTGGCATCGATGTCCTGTGAAAGACACGTAACTAACAGAATAGTAAGAATGTAACATACTGCGCATATATCTGGTGAATGAAGTCACCTTAAAACACAAACACTTACATAATCTCTGAGACTATGAAACAGGGCTATCAGATGGGATGTTGACAATGTGTACAGCTGAAGCTGAAATATCACATGATCCTGGAAAGAAAATATAATCTTTTGTATCACTAAACATTGAGAATTAATGAAACAATACAATGAATACACATCCAGTAGTGTCTATTAAGGGAAAAGTTTCACAAATTATTAAAAAAATGAATGAATGAAATTATGCAGGATTAAATATAAAGTATGTAATGACATTAATAGTCATTAATATTTTCCTTTCTAATGTTTGTGTATAATATTCTACTTTCAATTGCCTCCTCCAGACAATCACTGTTAGTTACTCTGGCCATTCAAGGTATTCACAACATTCATCTAAGAAACCACAACTCTGCTGCCTTCAGGCTCTTCCTAATTTGTAGGTTCACACTCCAAGATTCAATGCCACACAGGTTCAATATAACGTTCCTGTACTCAAACCTCCTACAAGTTGAAAATAATGATAGGTTTCTTCCCCTAGAAATATCTTTAAATACAATCATTGTGGTCTCCATGACAACTTGGTCAAGCCACATGCCATGTGCTCTGAAGGTTGTGGTTTCACTTTCAGACTGCGTCATTCAGACCATGAGTGCAATTTTTTCGGGACTCCTTGAGGCCGTGACTGAAGCTACAGGGTTCATCTTTTGGCAGATGGCTTGCCATTCTGCAGGAAGATATTGAGCCACATAAGGTAAAACCTGGTGCAATGAGGTAAATTCTGTCACCTTTAATCATTATATACAATTTAAAATTGTTCACGCTTGCCATGTGTTGAAAATAATAGTAATTTACTTCCCACAGGAAAATACATAGATATATGTTTACACATTAATACATTTTTCTATCCTTGCTATAGATTTGAAATGTTCCTAAATTAAAATTGTTCACAAACTTTCACGTAACCAGTATAATCACTCTGTATATTTTGTAGTTACCACATCTATTTAACCAACAACAAATACACACCTTTCTCATGAATATATCTCTTTTACTCCTTTCTATAACAACCTAGAATATTTTTTGAGCACATCACCCCCCCCCCCCCCCCCCCCCCCCTTCCCTTCCCCCAAACACGCACGCACACACACTCACAAAAAACATTTGCTGTGACTTTTCCTCTTGTATCTGTCTGTTGCCAGCATTTCAGTGCCTGCCAGAATTTGCTCTTTGAATATATTATGCCCAGCACATTTATTGTCTTTTCTTTCTTTTTCCACTTTCTGCTAGACGTTTCCTGCACATTTATAAATGTTAACTGTGTGGCTCATGTCTGGCCTTCCGGTTTCATTTAGGTAAGATACGAGATTATACCTATTGGAGATGGGGGAAAAAAAAATTATTGAAGCCTGCATACTCCATGACAACGGTTTAAGTAAAGTGATCTTTATTCCGCAGCCTTGAAAAAGCCTTTAGGCAAGCACCAGTAAAACTGTTTTAAGTGAAGAACCCTATTTACTTGCCTCAAAGTGTATTGGTCATGCAATATTTTTATTGACCAGTCAGCACTCAAGGGGTGATGTGGTAAATATCATACAGTCCGCCTTTATTTCCCAAGACATTTCCCAACACCAGTAATGGTGAAATAATGCTGTAAAGATTTATTAAATGTCTAGAGTATCTCGTCTCCACTGCATGAATTGACCTTTCAAACACTTTATATTGCAGTTGATGATTCATCTAATTCACTACAACCAAATATAAGTAGCCTCGATCATTATCATAAGATTATTGTTTACCTACTGAACAATACTTACAGCTTGGGCAAGCAACAGATCTTTCCTGATGCCTTTACCACTGTTGTTCATGAACTTTATTAAATGCTGCAATCAGAAAAGAAAGCAACTAGGGGACAAACTAAAAATAACTGTCAATGCTAACAGGCAACAATTGAGAAACAAATTTTAGTGTCAAAAACTGATTACGTCACTGCAGGCTGAGTATATTTTATTTTTAAAGGATGCAGTGACTTAGATTATAGCATACACCACTAATTTTAGAAAGCTGAGTACGATGAAGATGCAGAATTGTTACAAAATACTGGAACCCCATTTCCTAGGGTAGAGAATTGGATTGCTAGCCATCTCAGATAATAGCAAATAACTCAGCAGTTAGAGATATAAATGTTTACAAAGAAAAGACCACTGTCCATGCTAATTGTCAAAATCAGAAAACATATCCACAAAACCAAGAAATATTTTTTTAACCGCATTAAGATTCTGATACGCACAAATCCTCGGTAGTGCCAAGGAGTTTGTGCTCTGTGCATAGATTCTCCTTGTGTGATCTATAAGAGTAGACTAAAGCATTTATAAAGGTATCTATGCGCATAAAAAAGAAGATTCTTTACAAACCAAACCAAACCTATTATTATAATCACCATCTGCCTGGCCGATTGGCATTGCTCCACAACCCTAGCTACTTGGTACTATACATGAAGTCAAATAATTAAGAACTGAGCCAGTCATTATGTGCCCTGTTAAATGGCTTTGGCATCCATAACACTGTGGGTTGGATTATGGATCTTTGTTTTACAGGTACAGGTTAGTGCTGGGAATACGCAGTGATTAGTGCATGGGCTTACTGGTAGTGATCAGGGTTACTGTTGACCAATATTGGCTCTATGGTTAGAATAACGTTAGAAATGGACACCAGAGATTTCTCTCGGAAAGAAGAGTAGTCAACATGATACTGATCAGATCACTGCTCATGCTTTATTCAGTTACTGAAATTATGGACCTATCACCTTATTGTTATGAGCATCGTCGAATGAGGATTTGATTCCTGGGCTTGTCGTCTGTGAAAATGAGGGAATGATTGGCCATCTATTTCTCTGTGAATTCAGGCATACAATATGATATGGCACTATCACATGATAGACCCACAGCAGGAAAATGCTTTGGGACAAATTAAAGAAGACACTTTTGTCAATATGTGTTAATGGCATACAAACAAGATGACTCCTCTTCTCCTCATTCACCATCACTGTTGATTAACATGCTCAGATGACCCAAGCTTTCTTCAAGTCTACTAGAATCACACATGCTATGAGGTGGTCTCCATGGCAGACTGGTAAAACTGACTGCCTCCTACTCTGAAGGTCATGGGTTCATTTTTGGACTGAGTAGTTAAAAGAATGAGTGCAATTTTTCCAGAGACCCCCAGGGGTCATCGCTGGAGCTATGGAGTTTGTGCTATGTGCAGTGCTCTCGGCAGGCAGCTTGCTATTCTGCAGAGAGAGACCAAGTCAGATGGGGTAAAATCTGGTACAATGAAGTTAAACCTGTCACCTTTCAACTTTCTCCAGTTCTCCTGTCATGGTCTATAGTTGTGACATTTCCAGTAGAAAGTGTGTTTTCTAAATGGGCCATTATATGCTCTAAAACTGTTTTGTTAAAAGTAAGTTTTGGACAAAGACCTTTTAAACAGTGATGATAATAACTGGATTAATTGTGATGTTTCCAGGTCCAGAACAATGTCACTGATTGTGTATTCTTTCTTCTGAGTATCCGACATTCAGTATGTCAGCTCAGCTAGATGTTAATTGAATATTTACTGTACCATTAACAATAAAATATAGAAGACAGTTAGTTGTATTATCCTGGTCAGACAGACAGATTAGCACCCTGCTGTCTTGACAGAATATAGTTTGTAAAACAGTTATACCTCTCCATAGCACATAGTCTGGCTGAATTCAGAGACCACATGTTGCCCATGCAGCATGATCCCTCTTTCAGTCTGCCTAGTTTACTTCAGAGGAAAGATAACACTAAAATATTTGGAACAAGACAAGCTGCAAAAGCTGTTAGATCAGCAAAGCAATGCTCTAACTGTCCGCCTGTCGGAGCTTGATTCTAGACCAGTTGCAGACCAAGGTTAAGGGCCTAGTCTTCCCTGCCATGACATTTAGTCTTTAGGTTGCATTTCCTTGCACAAGGGTAAGGCTTGCCCGCTCCCAATTACACTCCTGAAGCCGTTGGCACAATGTTAAGTGTCAGGTTTGGTGAACGCCACCCAACATTTGGTGCCAACAGAAAGCAGGTGGTACCATCTACTGTCATAAGGTAGTTTAGTCATATCTGACAAAGACCTGACTTTCAGACAGACAGCTTACATAACAACAAAGTGAGCACCTAATGTACTTACACTGACAGTTAACATCCAATTATGTGCCATCATGCTAGCAGAAGTACCTGATTTCCTCAGATCCTCCGTTTGTAGCTCAATATTCTGCAAATAAAAAATGTTTATTTGTTAAAATATATATTGCTTGACTTCTCTAGAGATATTGTCACATTCTCTAACGTTATTGTTGCATTCTCTAGAGAGTGTTGGAACTCTTCGCTGGCTGCTGAGGATGGGGACGGAGCGCTTATGGGAATGTCCCGAATGCTGTGATGTCGGTTCCTAAATCAATCAATCAATCAATCAATCTCTAGAGATATTGTCACATTCTCTAACGTTATTGTTGCATTCTCTAGAGATATTGTTACATTCTCTAACGTTATTGTTGCATTCTCTAGAGATATTGTTACATTCTCTAACGTTATTGTTGCATTCTCTAGAGATATTGTTACATTCTCTAACATTATTGTTGCATTCTCTAGAGATATTGTTACATTCTCTAATGTTATTGTTGCATTCTCTAGAGATATTGTTACATTCTCTAACGTTATTGTTGCATTCTCTAGAGATATTGTTACATTCTCTAACATTATTGTTGCATTCTCTAGAGATATTGTTGCAATATCTAAAGTTATTGTTGCATTCTCTAGAAATATTGTTGTATTTTTAGGTTGCATTTCCTCAAACTAGGGTAAGGCTTGCACTTTCTCAATTGCTCTAGATTCTCAAGCCCCAAGATACAGTCAAATTCTCTAGAAATGTTGTATTCTTTAAAGTTATTTTGCATTCTTTAGAGATATTGTTCCATTCATTAGAGTTATTGTTGTATGTACTGTTGCATTCTCTATGGATATTGTTGCATTCTCATTATATATCTATATATATATATATTAGCCGGCTCCATGGCCGAGGGGTTAGCAGCTTTCTCCGCTAACCCCGAATACTCTCGTCACGTGACGCGACGAGAATTAGCAGTGGTTCGAATCGCAAAAGTGACTTATGAGAGTATGGAGCCGGTCGCTCAGAAAGTCGTGGCGTGCTGATGAGCGTAATCTAGCCTAGGAATCAACATACAGCTGAAAGATGCTGGTGTTGACCGCAATATCCTGAAACAGGATGGAAACGCGGAAAAAAAAAAAAAAAAAAAAAAAAAAAAAAAAAAAAAAATATATATATTGTTGCATTCTCTAGAGATATTGTTGCATTCTCTAGAGATGTTGCATATATTGTTACATTCTCTATGAATATTGTTGCATTTCCTAGAGATGTTGCATGCTCTGAGGATTTTGTGCAATATCGAGAGAGAGAGAGAGAGAGAGAGAGAGAGAGAGAGAGAGAGAGAGAGAGAGAGAGAGAGAGAGAGAGAGAGAGAGAGAGAGAGAGAGAGAGAGAGAGATAGAGAGAGAGAGAGAGAGTTATAAACTCTCACTTACTGCACGCCTTTCAAAACACAAACACACGCGCACATGCACACACACGCGCGTGCACACACATACACACATGCATGCGTGCACACACACGTGCACACACATGCGTGCACACACACATGCCTGTGCACACACAAATGCACACACACACACGTTCACACACACACACATACACATGTGCACATATGCGTACACATGTGTGCACACATGCACACACATACATGCACACACACACACCCATGCACACATACATACACACATGCGCACAAGCACACAATTCAAACAAGAGAGAGAGAGAGAGAGAGAGAGAGAGAGAGAGAGAGAGAGAGAGAGAGAGAGAGAGAGAGAGAGAGAGTGTGTGTGTTATAAACTCTCACTGTATGCCTTTCAAGAAACACACAAACACACATGTACACACAAAATAAGATAATTCCCAGTATTTCTGGAGTATCAAGAAATGCACAGCATGTTGCTAGTTAAACAGAGCATGCATAATTTAATATATTTCTACATTTTTCTTGTTGTTGCTTTCTCTCACTATGAACCCAAGCGTAGTCTACCATGTGCTACAACTTCCAGTGCACGGGACTGATTTGTGTGTGTGTGGATTAGCTTTCCCTATAACCAGTGTCATGACTTATAAGATACTTGTAATTAACATCTCCTAGTCAAGGACGAGAAGTCAACATTTTAGTCAAACAGACTGGTGTAGGGATTGAACCCACTACCTAAGCAAATAACCAATGTGCAAAAATGTTATCACATAATGATTATTATGAAAACTGTGTTTTCAAAACTGCGTAAACTGGAAAATTAAAGTATAGTAAATAAGATCAAACTAATAAAGACACAGTAATAATCTCACACCCATAATAAAGGAAGCAATAAAAATAATAGAACATAATAACAAGAGAAAAGAAAGACAGCTTACAGGTACATCTGAAATTGAAACCCATGAAGACAAACTGCACACAACTATTTGAATGGGTTAAAATCTCAAATATGCCTATAGCTTCCTAGCTTTTCTGTTGCCTAGTATTTTACATTTCTTCTTCCTCATTGTATGCATGCTGAAAATTGATTTCATGCTCATTTACCTATTTTATCTGCAAAAGAAGTAAAGAGAAAATGCAAATAATTAACAATGAAATATTTAGTGTTTGACAATAATCCTATATGAACCACAATGAGATAGTGATGGGTTGCTTGATGACCAAGATAGTGAGTAAGTAAGTGAGTGAGTAAAAGATTAAGTTTCAACCAAATGAGGTATACTGGGCATATGATGTTGGACCCAAATTTCTTTAGATCAACTGGCAACTGAGGGGTGATGTGGTCTTTATTGTGTCGGCCATCTTTACTTCCCAAGACATTCCCTGGTACCTGTTTAAGGGTGGGTCAACCTGGAAGCCCGGGTGATTGTTACAAATCTGCCTCGACACAAGTTTGAACCTATGACCAATGGACCAGCAGGTGAGAGTGTTAGCTATGACTGGCGTAGTTTCCACCAAGATAGTAGTTAGGGTTCAGTCCTGATTAGTGGCAGACATTTTATTTTCTGACCTGTGTGATTCTGCCTTGCAACAGTTGAGTTGAGTTGAGTTAAGAACTGCCATCACTGCACTCAGGACATTCTCATTCTCCCCTCGTTCAACAGCCAGTGAAGAGCCACACTACTAATCATCACAACCGCTATTTGATTGAAAGTTCTTCTGGTCTCCTCTCAGTTTTGAGATTTTTCCAGAACAGTTACCAATCCTCTGCAATCTCATCCTTTCCACATATGGGTTCTCAGTCTATTCCCCCACCTTCTCCACCTGGTCCCACAGACGCCCGACCACCTCCCCCTTGTCCATAAGTAATCTACCACCAAGAGGTGCATTACCTATGAGCCTATCAGCCTGTTCATTCCCCCACACTCCCGCATGGCCATGACAAAAAATTCATACAATTTTCACAATCTGTGACCTCTGAAGCAAGGTGAGCCATTCCACATGAAACATTCTTCTCTCCACCTTACTAAGCATACTCCTTGAATCCGTGATGAAGACAATATGTTGCGGAGGTCTCCTCTATCCAAAGGAAAGCCGCTGTGACTGCTTCCACCTCTATTCTCATGCTCAAGGTCATAGCCTCATATGCCAGACTCTCCTTTTTTAAGAATAGTCCATTAGCCATCGCAATGAAACCCCCACCAACTGGTCTGTTTCTCACCATTGACCCATCAGTATCGATCACTATGTCACCTTGATGAGTGTTACTCTGGATCAGTTGTTGCACCTCAAACTCTGTGCTGTCGGCTGCCCATTCTTTGCACTCATGACCCAGTGTTACTATTACATTGTGCCATTCCTTGTAACATTGGCACTGGATCATTTTCAGTTTTCGGAGCACTATCTTTGGAAGAAAGGTGGCAATGAAGGAAACTGGTCATCCTGAAATCATTATGTTATAGCCTAGTATATGTGAAGGCCTAACACTTCACATCTATAAAGCAGCATCCAGCATGTGGTTCTTCTTCTTAAGTTGCTCTGTCAGGAGCAGACTGATTTTACCTACATTATGTGTGCCAGCTATTTACACATCCATTTCTTCTCTGTTTTATTTGCTTCTTTTGAATATTATTTTCCCGTGGAAGGCTAGTTTCTCTATTCTTCTGTTGATATACCCCAACATGTCATGTCTTTTTCCTATGGTTTTGATAAATAATCAACGATGCCAATACCATGCCGTTTTCTTCTTGTCCATGATATTCTTAATATTCTTCTTAATAACCACATCTCCAATGCCTCTATTTCTTCACCATTTCATTACTCATTATCTAAAACCACACTATGGGAGTACTGCACTTTACAATGCACCTACACAAGGATCATCATCATCAAGTGCCATGCCAGTTGGCGTAGGCTTTCATGTCTCTCCACATATCTTAGTCTTTGGTGTTCTGGATCAACTCTGCTGCTGATATCCCTCCATGCCACCGTCTCAATCCATCCAGCATTATTTCTCTTGGTCGGCCTCTGCCTCTCTTCCCCTCGATTTTTCTAGTCGTCATGATGGTCTCCAATGCCTCTCTTCTAATCATATGACCAAAGAAAGCTGTTTGTCTCTTCTATTGTTGTATATAATGACGTTTCATTAGCCTCTTTCAGGCAATCATCATTAGTTACTCTGGCAGTCCAAGGAATTCATTACATTCATCTTAGGATATACATGGTAAAATGCACAGCATTAATATGAGAGAACAGTAGTATCAGGTAAGGAGCAAACAGTATATAACAGACATAACAACTCACTGCAACAAGACAGTGAAACTGAATATGTTTAGAATATGGAAATAACTCAGAAACATTACAATATGGCTGCTGCCTATAACATACTAACCAGGAAGAGCTGTGGCCAAGAGATTGTTATCTGTCTCAGGCTCAGAAGATATCACATGTCCTGATCTCTCAGGCAGTGAGATAAGACACCTAGCCTTCTCAGATAAGAGTTTAAAAAACAGGAGGTCTCATGTGCAAGCTGTGCAAGTTAAAATTCTCAAGACATTTGGAAATTGCAGAGAACAGGCCATAAGTTAGCTGCCCTGACAAAATTTTTAGGAAAGAAAAGCTACCCATGGGCAGACAGAGCTTGCTGCCTTCAATGGAATCTGTCTTGAGGAAGAAAACCTTACACAAATGCATGCTAAGTCAGACACACCAATGTTTAAGGCGCATAACTAGGTGTAACACACTCTCCTTAACCCTTTACCGGGCAAATCGCCCGAATGCGTCTTTACCCCCGAACGGGAAAGCGTTACAAACTGCCCGTGACTATTATGCATTGTAAAAACGAGATCTCTCGGCTTTCCGAGACTTCCAATTGTCTACTTTCGGTTTCACTGATAGCTTGACAACGTGGCCACCATTTGCAAGCATGTACTTTGAATTTGAACGGATTTTAAAAAATAGTTTTTGTGGGTTTTACACTTTGTATTTCAAAATGGATTTCGACGATTCTTCAAGTGCTAGCGGAGATTTCGCTGGGTTCAATTTAAGTGACATTGAAAGGCATGAAATTGACTATTAATCGGAGCTAGATATCAGTGATCAACATTACTCTGCGTTAGCAGTCATGAGTCAGACTTTAAAGAAAGTTATTATGATTCGGAAAATGTATTTGTAAATTGCCGTATAGATGACTGACAATCACAAACAATATGTTGTATTTTGTAAATATTTGTGTTCATGTATGGATTAGCGGCATTATTCACGTGAGTAAAATATTCTGCATGCTTTTCCTTTCCTTTTGCTGTTTATTTGACTAAAATCTGTTGACTAACAACTTATATGTGATATTTTTACTAACGTAAACCAAAATGTTACACCTCAAAATTCTTCTTGCCCGTTCAGGGCTACAAAACAGACAAACGTCTACCCGGTAAAGGGTTAAAAGACAAATGAAGAAAAGAAACACTAACCTGTACAATCAAGACCCACAAATTATCGAGGACGCGCCGGAAACAATCATGATATAACCAAGTGCTGAGACAGTCGAGGTATTTCTGCAGAAAGCTGGTCACTGGGGCTAGTGTCTGGACTATGGTCTCTGTAGGATGCTTTTGTTGAAGCAGAATGTACAGCCCATCCTTTACAAATAAGTTGAGCTGAAAATAAAAGAAACTTCAATTGATCACTTTTAATTTATGTTTCTAGTTTCCTTTATGCTTTAGCTTCTTTCAAAATATATATGTTTTTACTTTGGCTTCCATGGTATATTTAACTCTTTGAACGAGGGGACTGAGCACGTATGGGAATGTCCTGTGATGTTGGTTCTTAACTCAACTCAACTCAACTCTTTGAATCCCAGACAATTGTTACAGTAACCCTCTAAATTATGTTACATAGTATCTCCGCATTCCAGAAAGATGTTGTACTGATTCCTTCTGTTTAACCTATTTATTTAACTCTGCCTACAATATCAATAAATTCAAATATTTTAGGGAAGTCATAACAGGCTAGGTACTATGGTTAGGTCTGCCAAATTTTACCAGAAATATATTTGCGTTTACCTTCGGTTATTTGTTTTTGTGTCTCCCATTTGGGGACAGCAAGCGTACTCATTATGTTAAATACCGCGATTATTTCAAGATCGCATTACAATAGAAACCAATTACCGAGTATTGTAGTTCCCTCCATTGTCTATGTATCTACACACTTTGGCTTCTCAAATATTTCTTCTTACAGAGATAAAGAGACTGTCTTTTTAAGATGTAAGTTGACTCGTAAATTCCGTTTTATTTAGACTTTGGGAATTGAGTTAGTATGAATAATTAAATTGAGCATCCATTTTATGCGTATTGTGTAATTTTCAACTATTTAAGCTGGAGGTAACATCCCAAACTGAAATGATGAAGATCACATGCTATGATGCTGTAATGGAATATTTCAATGGCGGGAAAATAGCAGTTTTCTGTATCATAATCCAGCGATGATCATTTAATATTCTTGTGGATTATTCACAGCGTTAGAAATTATAATAAATGCATGTTTGGATTCAACACCCATTGTAATATTTATGTGTAAATTGTCATCACTCTACACGGTCGGTAACATTTACATTTGAGTAACTTTGTAAGGCAAATTCTCTGGTTAAAATGGATCTCCTCCTCGCGGCCTCATGTTGACAACAGCGTGTGCAGAAGCGCGCATGGTCTGATGTCATCACAGCATGACGTGGAGATGTATATATCTGTGTATCACCCTTGGCATCAGTGTAACCAACAGTTGTGTGTGTAGGTAGGTCACCCTTTGTCACTGTCATGGACTGTCACTGTCATTTACTGCCAATATAGTACCTTGCGGTGTGTGGCAGAGGGGTCTTTGAGCCTGAGGAATAAAGGCCATCTGGCTAGTGCAGTCGCCGCGAACTGTGCAGGTTAGGATTTTCTTTTTGTGAAAGGGTTAAAATCATTTTTTCCTATATGTTTATATTAAATGATAAACTGACACACAAACATTAATATCTCGGCTTATAATTGACCTACAGACTTGAATAAGGTACAGTTGGATTTGTTTTTTCAAGAGGTATCCAACTACGCAGGTTATATAATTAAAAAGCAGTTTAGAAAATGTTACTAAAGTGGCTATAACAGGCTCCGTAACGAAGGGGTTATGGACGCAGTTCGTAGTTCAACATACCACATTCAAAACACAGCTCCAAGTGATTTGGCAGCAGACTGCCTTGTGTTGGGTTTTTTAATAAAATGGCATGGGTGCTGGTCATTCAGAAAGCAATGGCAAACTTCTGAACATAAACTTGCCAAGAGATCACAAAGAGCTTAAAAGAATGCTGGGGTTGACTGCGACATCCTGTAAAGGATATGCAACTAACTTTTTTAAACTAACATATCCAGATTCACAGCCATATGTTAAAAATGGCTTCTATGTAGGAATTGAAAATTTTGTTCATAACTTCTAATGCTAAGGTGCAGAGGTCATAAAAAAGGCTCTATAAAGACAATACTATGAATAAATGTTCATGTGACTTGTCTTAAATCTAGATCTTGAAGTGGCTGCTCAATGTCACTACAGCAAAAATGATTCTTTATGTCTTAATACTGCAACCTAGTATAGAGAAGGTGTTGTATGTTACAACCATAAAGCAGTATACACCATGGGATTACCTGTCTATACCATGGAATCACCTTAGCATATAAAACAGGATTATCTCATCATGAACCATTGGATCACCTAAGCCTGCATAATGGGATTACCTTTTATACCATGGAATCACCTAAGCACATAAAACAGGATTATCTCATCATGAACTATTGGATCACCTAAGCCTACATAATGGGATTACCTTTTATACCATGAAGCACATAAAACAGGATTATGTCAGCATGAACCATTGGATCATCTAAGCCTACATAATGGGATTAGGCCAGTTTACTCTATAGGAATACCTTACTCCATACAACAGGATTACCTCAGCATGAACCATGGGAATCACCTATGCATAATGGAATTACCTCAACATATATCATGGGATTACCTTTCCTCTGTGTAACAGCAGAATTAATAGTCTTAGTGTGTAACACGTGACTTTAACCCCTTTACCGTGTGTCACGAGTTAACTCGTCATAAAAATTGTTGGCTTTAACCGTGCATCACGAGTTAACTCGTCATCAGATGTAAAAGTCTTCTGTGTGCCGTGCGTCCCGAGTAAACTTGTGTTAATACAAAAATAGCATAGGAAATGCATAGGGCGGCTAATCCAACAGCCAGTTCAACAGCGGAAGATAAAAGTAGGTCATCACGTGATGCCAAAAGTGAAAGTGGACAGTAAACAAGAAAAAAAAGGTACGAAAGAACAAAAAACTTTTTATTGTGATTTTATTATGATTATAATTTATAACTTTGTAGTATGATTATAATTTATGCATAGTATAGCTTGTGTAGATGTATGCGTACATACATGTATCCTATGGGCATGTATTTGCATAGTTTTTATTAGCAAGCTTGGAATCTACAGAGTACGTGCATGCATGAACAACATGGCTGGGTTTTCATATTTTTTTTTTTTTTTTTCAGATGCTAATTTTCGAATAAAACAGAACACCATGACAAGTCGTAAACGTCCACTTACGAAAGAAAAAATTCAGGAGTTACTATTTGATGACAATGATGAAGTTACTTCTAGTTCTGAAGACAGCGAATTGGACAGTGAAAATGATGACAGCTCTGATTCTGAAGCAGTTGGTGGCGGAAGTGATGAGAGTGATATTGATGAAGATAATGCTGTTGATCAACCCGCATTTTCTGATGTTTTTGATAGGAAAAAAAATGACTTCATGAGACGAGCACAGCAAGTATTTACGGGAACCTCGGGTTTGCAGGTAAACATAAACAACGACACTGATCCAGTATCGTATTTCAACATGTTTATTACGGAAGGAATGCTTGATGTTATTGCTCGACATTTCCCTATGTTCATTCCAGCCAATGCTGTAAAACAAGCACCAACAAAAAGATGTAAAGTGTGTTGCAACAGACCCGGTCCCGATGGGAGAAAATTTCGTAAAGAGACACGATACTACTGTCCGGAGTGTGACACAGCACTATGTGCAGCTCCATGTTTTGGTGTTTACCACACCAAGTATAATTACTAAATACAATTGACATCTAATATACGTAACAGTTTAGTTCGTTATTGAACAGTACCATTTAGTACAGAACATTTCTTATTTTCCTCACAATTTCTAAAAGACAACTCATTTTCACTTAAAAAAACATTTTATTTTGCCAGGACAACATAACATATCAAATTATGAAAGAAAAAAAATACACAGTTTGCATAACAAAAAAATTTTTTTTTTCCACGGTAAAGGGGTTAATAGAAGCTGCTCACCTTGTAGGCCAACAGCCTGCATATACCAGTCAGTGTGGCCATTAGATGTTGGTGTGTCATGTCCACAGCCTGCCTGCACTGGAAGGACCACCGTCCCAGGACATCTTCCACAGTGCTGCTACTGTCTGAACTCAAACTATCCTCCAACAGACTGTCATCTTGCATAGACTGATGGGATATGCAGACATAATCTGAGAGAAATTTCAAGAAACCAACAAATGAGGAGACACATACAGTTGTATTATTGCTTAGAGATTAATGATGTTAATTAAAAACATATATTATCATCATTAAAAACCGAACTGAGAACAACAAATAAATGCAATATTCATTTAACTATTCTTCCATATATAAATAGTGCAGTTATAAGGTGACTGATTTGAGGCAAAATGACTTCTGTCTTGAGTCAAAATCAGATCCTGACTGTTTCAACACATACAAGTAAAAACAATAAAAGAACAAGTATCCAATGGCAGATAATGTGCTGTTGTAAAGTGAAGTGACAAGACTTCACATAGATGAAGATCATGACATTATGAGATAGAGTGACCAGTTTCCTTCCTTGCTATCTTCCCTTAAAATATAAATCTCCTGCTCCAATATTATAAGGCTAGATTGACTTCACTGTCTTTTTTTTTTTTAAATTATCTCTTTACCGCAGAGTTGTTTACTCTTTACATAAACTGGCTGAGTCGTTTACTCGTGGCTACCACTGTCATTCTTAGGAAAGTGGAGTTGTTTAATCTTGGCCACCATTATCATTCTCACGAAGGTGGAGTTGTTTACTCCTGGCCACCATTGCCATTCTTATAAAGGTGAGAGATGTTTAATCTTGGCCACTATTGTCATTCTTAAGAAGGTGGAGTTGTTTACTCTTGGCCACCATTACCATTCTTAGGTAGGAGGAGTTGTTTACTCTTGGCAGCCATTGCCATTCTTACATAAGCTGTGTTTGCTTTTGGCCATTCTTATGAAGGCTGAGTTGAATCCTCAACTAAGCAGGTAAGTTAGTGCACTATTCACCACACCACCATGACTCCACTTCCACAGGAGGGTGGGGGGGGGGGGGGGGCTAAACAGGTAGTCAAAGATTAGGGAAGGCCCAAATGACAGAAATGAATGTTAAACCTCATTTTACTGGTCTCATGAAACAGTGCAAACACTTCGCCTGATGACGATGTGTAATGATATTACATTAGCTACTGCAGAAAATCAAAACAATAAGTAACAGCTAAGAATGTTTTGTTTCACCTTCAGACACACCAGAGTTTCTTCTTTCAGAACCGTCTTCGAAAAGATCATGTCCTGCAGGACCAGCTATATCTCCAAGTTCCTCAATGTGAAATATTTTCAACAGTTTTTTCTGATACGCATCCAAGATATGCAGACAAGAAAACACATTGTTGATCCTTGTACACATGTGCTGGGTAACAGGTTCGTGGCGGTCACTCAGTAGCTTGGTTTTCCGGTCGACATAGAATAAGCAGTCATATGAGGCCTCTGCTTGGTGTCTACAGCCCCAGATTAGTCCGCCAACTTGCTGGCTCTCAATAAACTCTACAAGCTGGAGAATGGAAGGAAACAATTTCAATATATAAACTATTTTAGAGCACTGATTTTATAGTTGCTGATGTGTTAATGTAAAATCAACCAAACAAGATACAACTCAATAAACTCCATAAGCTAGAGGATAAAAATAAACAAATTTAACATATACATATCTATTTTAGAGCACTATGTTTACACTGTGTTAATGTAAAACCAACCAAGCAGGATACAACTCAATAAACTCTATAAGTTTATATGCATAGTGAAATTAGGAAGGTGAAAGGCAGCAGGTTAAAAAGATGACGGTCGTGGATGGGTCAAGCCGAAGACATTCTTCAACAGGTGTGTTCACTTGAGGACTTAGAACCTGGCGAGGAGTGGGTGCAAGTGCCAACAGACTTCTGCACATCCTTTTCAGTTTGCATCCAACTAGATAGAAAATGCAGACAAGAAAATCCGGCTGCTGTTGAGGCTGAAGTACAAGCGTTGATTTTCGAGAATTCGCTAGACGGTGACGCGGCCATCTACACAGATGGGTCGGTCGTCCGACATGTGAGGAGCTCATGGGCCTTTACAGCTCGGGCCGGAGGGAGAATTGTGAAGGAGGACTCTGGTGCTTTCACTGAAACCACAAGTAGCCTGACCATGGAAGTCATGGCAGTAAGTAAAGCAATAACATGGCTCAAGACACAGACATTCACTAGGGCTTGTTTCCTTAGCGACTCAATGAACATGATCAAGAGGATAGAGGAGGGGTCGATCCGAAGAGAATGGTTGCTGCCTCTGAAGCGGTCTCGGCTGGCAAAGATTAGTTTCATCTTCGTGCCAGGTCATGCGGGAGTACAAGGAAATGAGCGGGCTGACAAGCTCGCAGGTGAGGCTACTGTGGAGGGCGGACGCGCCATGGACCAGGCTGACATTCTGAATGCTCTACGAGAAGTGAGACTTTTGCGAGAACCAAGTGATGACTGTGAATCTACAACAATGGCCAGACTGCGGGAGCAGCAAATTAAAAGAGGGGTGGCCAAACAAGAACACTACTGCAGGAAGCCAAAGAAGATTGATAAACCAACACAGAACTGGCGTCGTTAGCCGCTACACGCTGCGGGATTTGCTGAGGAGGGGATCCGAGCACTTATGGACTGAATGGTTCGATGTGCAACGAGGATGATCTGTCGACTAACTAACTAACTAAACTCTATAAGTTAGAGGATAGAAAGAAACAAATTTAACTGTCTGTCATTTACTGCATGTATAGTACCTTGCGGTGTATGGCAGTGGGGGTCATGAGCCTGAGGAATTAAGGCCACCTGGCTAGTGCAGTCGCCACAAACTGTGCAGGTTAGGATTTTATTTTTGCCCCCCACAGAAAAAAATCCACATCTTATTGAGGATTTGAACCTGGGTCTCCCGAAGGAGAATCTGGCATTCTAGCCACTCTGCCAGCTGCTCCTCAACAAAAAATTTAACATATAAATATATATTTTAGAGCACTGATTTTGCACTGTTTTCTCGTAATGTAGCTAATGATGACAGCCTCTTTCTGATAAGCTCTCTTTATGTCTTAGTCTCAGCAGATTTTCTTTCTCTAGTAAAACCCTACAGATGTGCATATTCTTGTTCCTCGATTGTTCCATGATCAACCAACACTGTCATCGTGTGTGTATTTGTGTGTAACCACCTATCCATCCATCCACACACATCTATTTTTGATTTCATTGTCTTTTCCACTTCCTGCACCCCGGTGTCATTCCATACCTCAGTTTTCCATTCCAACTTTTGTTGATCAGACTACCTTTGAAATGTTAGGAAAAGTATACCTTTGTTTTATCTGCTTTTTAAAAATTGTTTTGTTGTTGTTTCATTGATAAAGACTGGTCGAAACATTCAACTGTATCTGTGTGTGTTTTTCCATTTGTTGAGCTTCTTAGTCATATTTTGTCTTTTTATGCAGACTCCAGTAACAGCTCGACAGCAGCCAACACCCTTTTATGAAACCGCTAAATTATTAAAATATATAACTGGCACAACTTGCTGCACGTACACTGCATATATATTCATCTTGTCATGGATACTGCTTCAGAAAAATTGTCCACTATTTATCATATCAAGTTATCCAATCTTAAGATTGGTGTTTAATTCCTTCATTCTGGATTTGTGACCTGCCCGTAGAAGTATTCTTTAGAAGATAATTTAGTTGTTCCTCCCTTGCCTCAAACCATTTACTATTCCAGTTAAAAGTTAGTTGCATATCCTTTACAGGACGTCACAGTCAACACCAGCACATTTTGCTGCTGTGATATATTGGCAAGTTTACGTTCAGTAGTTTGCCATTGCTTTCTGAATGACCGGCACCCATACCATTGTATGGAAACCAACATCTGCTGCCAAATCGCCCCCGGCTGTTTCAACTGTGGTATGCTGGATTATGAATTGCGTCCGTAACCCTTTTGCCACCGTGCCGACTTAAGAAACATAAAATACAACCAGGTACTGCTTCATGTCGGTTGTGTGGTTGTGTTAGATGTGCATCCACCCTTTCCACATCTATTGAGGCAGATGGAGAGGTCATGGATATGTCCCAAGTGCCATTTCAGTTAACCCATAACCAATGTATTTTACAACTTTGCTGCAGTTAACAGTACTTAATTTATTTCCTGGTTGGGGGAGGGGGGGGGGGTGTGTGTGTCTCCAAAGAGAAGTGATCAAGCTTCCCGAAGGTCATGTGTTCATGTTTGGACTTTTTTTTTTTCACATATCCTTTGCAGGACATCACTGTCAACATCAGCATCTTTCAGCTGTATGTTGATTTCTTGGCAAGATTACGCTCAGTAGTTTGCCATTGCTTTCTGAGCGACCGGCTGACATACCCCATAAGTTATCAACGCGGAAAGAACAGCTACCAATTCTCGCGCACATCACGTTACTCACGAGAGTATACAGGATTATGGAGAAAGTCATGTAACCTCTAGACCAGGGAGACTGGCTCATGTTTGGACTACTTTGCTGAAACCACAAGTCCATTTTCCTGGAAATCCCAGAGGGTCGTCACTCTTGGCAGTGATGTTTTCATGCCATCCTGCAAGAGTGACCAAGCCAGATGGGGGTAAAACCCGGTGTCATTAAGTGAATCCTCTTACTTTAAACATTTTACTTTTCATTTATGCACATACCTTAGGACCAAGTAATCGCTTGGCCACAGATCTCGTTGTGGCACACAGATCCATGCAAAGGATATTGCTAGAGTAAACAATAAGCATATTGCACATAGCCTGAAAATAAAGTCATATAATATCACGATAATGGTAATTCCCTTATGGATACTACTGGAAGGGTGAGGGGTGATAGGTCTTCACATGTACATGGTAATGCCTTCAACACGGTAATGGCATTATTAGGTGAGGTGACCAACTACTATCCTCTAAACCTTTTCTTGGTAGAGAAATCCTTGATTACCATTTAAAATCTTGGGTTAAACCCAGCAAAAGTTCTAGCCACATAGTGTATAGTATAGTGGGCAGCAATGTAGTGGAAAAAATACAGATAATATGTGATTTTAGATGTCTGAACGGAACATTGGGAATTTATTATTACACAAGCAAGTGATTAAAGGCAAGTTATTAACCCTTTACTGGGCGTGACGGCCAGAAGCGGCTTTACCCGTGGATGGGCAAAACGCCAGAAAACGCCCGTGAATACTAAGCATTTTAAAAACACGATCTTGAGGTTTTCCGAGACTTCCAATTGTCTACTTTTGGGTTTGCCGATAGCTTGACAACTTGGCCTCCATTTGCAAGCATGTACTTTGAATTTGAACAGATTTTAAAATAGTTTTTGGGGGTTTTGCGCTTTGTATTTCAAAATGGATTTCGACGATTCTTCAAGTAATAGCGGAGATTTCGCTGGGTTCAATTTAAGTGACTCTGAAGTGCACGAAGATGACTTTGAATTGCAGGTAGATGTCAGTAATACCAGCGTGGGCAGTGTGCACACTTCGGATCTATTGGACTTTGAAGAAAATGATTCTGATTCTGAGTGTTTGTAATTGGTGTATAAGACTGACAATCACAAACAATATGTTGTATTTTGTAAATATTTGTGTTCATGTGTGGATTACCGACAACATTCATGTGAGTAAAATAATCTGCATGCTTTTCCCTTCATTTTGTGTTTTATTTCACTAAAATCTGTTGACTAACATCTTATATGTGATGTTTTTACTAACGTAACCCGAAATTTTACCGAACCTAAAAAATCTTGCCCGTTCAGAGCTTAACAATGGACAAACGTCTGCCCTGTAAAGGGATAAGGACATTAAAACTAGTAAAAAAATAAAACTAAGCGTTTCTTGACAATTCTAGGTTGTGGAGTTAAAAAAAAAAACAACTAACTATCAGGATAGATAGGATAAAAATAATAATAATAAAATGAAGGGTTTTCAGACAATTCTGAACTGCTGAGTAGAAAAGATAGATATAACACAATTGTAATAGACTTCAAATCTGATCTAGAGTAGTATCATGTGCAATAAATAGGTAAATTATGCTGTTAGATTAATTCACTGTGGTTTAAAGTTAATCACTCTTCTTTCATTACTGAGTAATTAAAAAAAAACTATTAAAATGAAGAGTTCTATACAGTTTTGAGATGCAGAGTATAAAGTATGAATTTGACAATAATGATAGAAGTCTTTAAATCTGATCAAGCATCATATCTAGCAGCATAAATCTGATTAGCATCATATCTAGCAGCATAAATCTGATTAGCATCATATCTAGCAGCATAAATCTGATTAGCATCATATGCCATAAATAGATCAGTTGTGCTGTCCAATTAATTCACAGTGGTTTACTCATTTTTCTTTTATTAGTGAATAAAAAAAAAACAAAAAAAAACACAGACAGCAGTCACAAGAAGCAAAAAACCATTTATTAAATTCTTTATATGAAAAGAAAAAACTCATAAAACTGATGACTAAAAACCTGCTTTAGCAGATTTATTTGTTTTAATTGTTTAACCAAGGGCATGACTATAATTTTAACTTTCACATTTTAAACACAATTGTTCTTGTTACATTTCAACAATTGTGGATGAATTACAGATTATTTGTGTGCATTTCCCAACCACATGAACAGTTTTGCACTGTCAACATTTAATGGTAGTTAATGTGTTGAGATTTACAAACTGTTAATCTTATCGACAACGTGAAGTGTAACAACAATCAGGATAAAGCCCTGGATAATCAGGCAGAAGGTAGGTGGCTTATCTATTCACCTATTAGACTTAAGATCATAATGGATGGTTATAAGAGAAATGAGCGCTGAAGCCAGCTGGCAAGGCACATGATGATGATGAATGGATGGTGTGGTGTGCATGTAGAAACATGTCTTGTTAAATGATGAATCAGAGTGTTACTGATTTTTTCTTCATCAAAATGATAACTGAAATCATGATTCAGAATCCAAAGTCAGGCATCACTACACTGCATCTGACATTACTGTAGATTTGTTAACATCCTTGCCTGTATGTGGGAGCTGCGGTAGAGAAATGGCTAGATGAGCACCTGCTGGCATTGATCATGAATTTGAATCTACACTGATGAAGTTTTTAAAATCTTGGGAAGCAATGGCGGCTGTCGTGATACTGACCACATCACCTGTCGAACATCAATTGGTCTATAACAAATATGAGTCTAGCACCACATGTTCACATTTCCTAGGCAAGTAAAAGGATCCTTTGCATTTTCTTTTTATTTCCCTAAATGTGCATGCATGTTAGAAAAAACATTAGTCATAAGAATCACTTCAAAAAAATATGAATACAATGTACGGTATGATAATGTAAAGAATGCTTCCTACTGCTACAAACCATGCCCCAAAATATAAGAATCTTATAATCAAGACAAATAAAAGCAAGCCTTACCTTGAGCATTCGTAAATGCAAAGCTAGTTTCATCTTTTGTTTCAGCACTGGTGTTAAGTCAGAAACATAGGTTTGAGCTTCAAGTCTCTGAGTATCTGAATGTTGTAAACTGTTATTGTCCACCGGAGTAGATGAGTTGATCAGAATGCTTTCTGCATCTTTACCTGCACCAAGCTGAGGTCTGCAAGCTGAAGAACTATTTGATTTTGATGAGACAGAAGAAAGAGTCCTTTCATAAACTGATGAAATTTTTGTTTTCCCCAAAGAACACTGACCACTGATGGCAGAACCTGAAAAAAAGTGTTTCACTGTCTGAAAAGAAGACTGTCTACTAGCAGCTGTTAAAGACCTCTCCGCCAATATTACTTGAACCAAATTGCTACAGAAATAGCAAAGACGCTGCAGCATGACCAGCACATCAATCGCTGACCCAGAGACAGGCATCACTGCTTGATTTATGTCAGATGGAAGTGGAAAAGACACACCAGATTCTAAACAATCCACTGATTCACGCTGATCCTCGGCCAGGTCTGGTGTGATGGTAGAAGCTCTTGAGGTGATGCTGTGTGGAGCATGTGTTCTGAGAATGTGATTTCTGCGTGTAGTTATAGACAAATTTGGTTTATAATGTTCATATGATCCAGGCATTGAAAATACTGGCCTAGAGAAATCTGATGGGCTGTCATCATACATTGAGCGTTGAGACACAATTTTTAAAGGCGGAAAATTAAACTCTTCATCTCCAGATTCATATGCTGCAGCTGCGTGAGCATCATTCTCTTCATTGTTATTGATGTGTACAAATATTGGAGTAATTGCCTGCCTTGGAGTAGAACTCTTTTGGCTACTTATTTCCACAGAATTTGAATTAATATCCATTTGTGATCTACTTTGGCTTGTCAGGTGTTGACCAGTGCCTTCAGCACAAATTTCACTTTCACTAAATTGCTGATTAATTGTAAACTGCTGATTGGACCTAGCCTCATCCAGCTTAGCTGGCAAGGAAAATCTACGATGTGCAGAGAAGAAAAGTGACCTGTCATCTATGTTCAAATTATTAAGGGATCTGGTATCATAATTTGGTTTTTCCCTTGGTCTCATTTCATATTCAGTTAGTCCAAAATCTAAAATTTCTGCATCATCAAGATCATCAAAGCATGCAGGAACTTGGATCTCTAAATTTTCAGGCGGGCAATCCTAAAAATATATCAATATTTAAAATTACAAGAGTGAAAGTATTTCATTCAATTTTCAACAGTTTACTAAAAATACATCAATATTTAAAATTAATTCATCAAATTGGGAAATTTTCGTGCAAAATCTGGCTATAATAGAACAGAAAACTATCTCGGCTATAAAAGAGCAGAAGTAGAAAACTATCTAGCAGTCTTTGGAGACCTACTGATTATAAAAACAGACAATGACAGCAGACTCCAGTATATGTAGTTATAATGACCAAATTCATAAGAAACACCTGATTTGAACATTAAGACCTGAAAATATACACGTGGTATAAATAGAACAGCCCAATGCAGAGAAGCCAGACTGATTACATGGTAACCCAAAACAAAATAAAAATGGTGAATGATACAGGAGCTTTACCAAACCTATATACACAGGCCACAGTCTGTGATGATGACAATACATGGTAGCATAAGCATGTAAGTAGTCTTTTTATATATACACTTTGAAGCACATTGGGCATATGGTGCTAGACTCCTATTTGTATAGACCAATGGGCACTGTGTGGGTGATGTGGTCAGTATCACACCGGCAGCTTTCACTTCCCAAGACATTTCCTGGTAGAAAGCAGCATAACCTGATTAAAACAGCATGAGGTAATACAAAAGTGAAACAAGTGAATGAAGCAGGAGACTTTCAGTATGGAAGACAAAATTCAGGGAAACAGAATAAGAGGACACCTTAGAAGGAAATTCATCAACAATCATACAGGTAATCTGGGATACAGGCTTACAATGACCTGGAAAAAAAAAACAACTGCAGAGAACAAGGGACTCAGCAGTGATATTATTACACGATTTCAACAGCAGTCTTTGGACTGACTAACTTGATGATGATGATGATGATGATGAATTAACAGATTCAGTGCCAAACAAAACATAGGTTTGGACCAAAGACAAATGGATGGTAGAAAATGGAAAGTAGTGTGTGTCATAGTTATGACGTAAAAGTTGTTAATATGGTAGCTGACATGCTGTATTATAATGCAATGACAAAATTCTGGCTATGTATAAGCCCATTGCAGATACAATAAATAGCTTAGGATGATCAATCATCCCATGGCACTTCATCAGTTAAAATGCAAGCAAAAATTAAAATATCTTACTGAAATATCTGTTACTTGTCAACAGTTAACAAAAAAAAAGCATCAGAAATTGTGAGTCATTTGTTATATTGAAAATTTCTAACACGCTAATACTATAAAAAATATAAACATGAAAAATATACAGATCTCCTGAATCACACAGACAAACCGAAAATATTTCCAAAATTGAAAAAAAAAAGACATATGAAATACTGAGATGTTTTAATAAAAAGAAAAACCTAACCATTTTGGTAACAAAACTGATGAGTGATATAAAGTGAAATGAAACATTTAAATAGTAAAATACTTGCAAAATAAAATGTACTGTAAAACTAATAAATATATCTACACAATCTTAAGACATTAAACGTGTATAGATTGACAAGTGTATTCAGATAATTAAGAAATAAATTATATATAAAATTGTATAATATAAGACTGAACAATATGAAGTCCTTTTAACATGCCCCTCCATATTAATCAAGTTTTATGTGTTCTTAGGAAGGTAATTTGGTGGTTTCCCTTACCATCTATATCCACATAAGAGATTTAAATGCAATTTACATACTCTATTGAGGATAGCTTTTCTTATTTCAAAATTTTACTATAGCAGCAGCCAATTACAGCCTACTTGCTGCAATTTAACAACCTACCACATATTGACACAGTGAACTAAGGTTAGAATTAAACTGTAAGAAGAAAGAGAGTTTGGTGCCCCTGAGAAGATAGAAATACCATAATGTAATATAAGGGTAGATGGGTATATTTTTTAACAAGTGAATCGGTACAACCATCCTTGAACAGTTGTAACATTTGATGGGAGGTGCCTTGAAGATATTACAACAAGAATTGCTATGGCAAAGATAGTCTTGTGCAAGACTGAAAACATAGTGACTAATAAAAAGATGTCAACTACAAAAAGAAAAGAGTGTTCAAGAGCTACATAAAACTTGTAGTTATAACGATGAAAAACGTGGAAAATAAACAGACATGCTGAGAAACATCTAATGGCTATGGAAATGTTGTTTCTGAGAAACATTCAAAAAATACCATGAGCAAGTACTACAAGATACAAATTAAAACCGTAAACTGATTAGAGAAATTAGACTTAGGCAGTCAAGATATTATAGGTACATAATGAGAAGTAACAAATTAGACAACTTAATGACAACTGGCTAGATTGAGTAGAAAAGAACAAGGGAAAGGCATACAGATAAATAGCTGGATGGCTTGGCCACATGACAGAATCGAGACAAGAACACAGCCTGATCCACAACTCTGGTGATCATGTGAGATGGCAACACATGACTGCCCATGCCTATGGCATGGCATATGATAATGACGACCACATATTATGTTAATACTGACCGGACAAGGTGTTGAATTCACAGATGATATAATGCTGTTGAAGGCACTGTTAATGGAAGGGGAGATGGATACAAGTGAGAACGATATACTGTGAGTGTCTGAGGGTGTTACGGATGTTTGATACGTTAGAACCGGCTGTGGAAGTTCAAGGCTCTGGCTGGTGTACTGAAATATATGCAAATGAAAGGTGGTTAACTGTGGTCAATCACATACATGGAAGATGTTCATGTGACAAGGCATTATAAGCAAAGAAAACATAACAAAATTAAAACAGTAACAAAGAAAGATAGAAATTACACTCCATCCATCCATCCATCATGTGCCATGCCGGTAAGCGTGGGCGGTCATGTTTTGCCATCTCACTCGATCACCAGAGTCGTGGATCAGCTTTGTGTTTTTGTCTCGACCATGCCACGAGGCCAAGTCATCCAGGTATTTGCTTCTAAGTCTTCCTCTTGGTCTGTTCCCTTCGATCTTACCAGTTGTCACCAAGTTCTCCAATTCATTTCTTCTCATAACATGCCCAAAAATTTTGACTGTCTGCGTCTAATGTCTCTAATCAGTTTACGATCTTCGTTTGTTTCTTGAAGGACCAGTTCATTGGTCTTTCTGGCTGTCCATGGTATTCTTTGTATTTGCCCCAGAAACCACATTTCTACAGCCATCAGATGTTTTTCAGCTTGACTGCTCATTGTCCAAGCTTCACATCCATATAAAAGTACAGGTTCTATGTAGCACCTCAACACTCTTTTTCTCGTTTCAATTGACATCTTTTTATTGGTCAGTATGTTTTTCATCTTGCTAAAGGCTACCTTAGACATGGCGATTTTTGATCTAATCTCTTCAAGGCATCTGCCATGTACCGATATGAGGCAGACAGCGGTAAACTGGTGTACTAAGAGTAGGTTTACCGTAAGAAGAGTAATTGTCATAGTGAGAGCAGTTCACGCGATCACTATGAACTAACATGCACGAATAAGTCAAGGAAAGTCAGTGCGGAACACATGATGATGTTGAATGACAAAGGGAAACTACTCAAAGAAGTTGCGTATCACGTGACAAGGGTTGGGCAGTCCACGGGGAAGCGAGACAGCGGGACAGAGTTAGTCCGGCCAGGGTCGCGGTTGAAGAACGACGTGGAACGGAGTTGAAGCCAAGCAAGATTATTCGACATTACTTCAGTATTGTAATGATGCTTCAGCCAGAAGCGAAAGTGTTCCAGATAGTTGTGCGGCTGATTGAATAGCCATTCAAAGCCTGTCTACAGTGCGCCGAGTTGACGGCATTTCAGCAATGCCCCACGCCAGACGCCAAGGGCAGTTGACAGTAAGTGTGACCTTAGCTTAGTCAGCGATTGTGTTAGAACTGTGCAAAGGAGACGAGTGTCTCGCATCTAAGTTGAGAACAGTGATTATGCACGCTATATATTTATCACATGCTATCCCTCACCATTCGGGAATGTTTGAAGTTATTTGCTGTGATAATCGTCAACAATAAATATTGGAGAATGTCAAGGACATCAGGTTGTTCAGTGTTTATGTGCTATGAATGTTCCTGCGCGAGTCTGTCATTGAGGCTGAACCAACGAGCCAGTAATCAGCTCCATGGCAGCATCTCCCATCAGATGTTATTACTGTTCCGAGATAATTGTATCTATTCACTTGTTGAAGAATATTCCCATTTACTTGTATATTACATTGTGGTATTTCGTTCTTCTTAGTGATGACCATAATCTGTGTCTTTTTACAAGTTAATTCTAACCCTCGTTGTTCACTGTGTGTAACAACTGCATCTACTAAATGTTGCAGGTCCTGTTCATTGTCTGCAATCAAGACTGTATCATCTGCATATCTAATGTTATTGATGCATCACCCCCCAATGTTGATTCTTTCCATATCTTCAATATTTCTGAAAATATTTTCACTGTATAGGGAAAACAGATCTGGAGACATTACACATCCCTGTCTCACACCTCTCTTAATAGGCTGATATTGGCCTACTTCATTATCAACTCTTATGGCAGCTTGTTGTTTCCAATATATGTTTTTACAAGTCTAAGGTCTTTTCCATCAATTTGTAGATCTTCAAGCATCCTTATCATGTCGACATGTCTCACTTTATCGAAAGCCTTTGTATAGTCAATAAAGCAAAGGTGTAGATCTTTGTTTACTTCTATAGATCGTTCAATTACGGTTCTCAGTAAATACACAGCATTTACTGTACCCTTTCCTTCTACAAACCCACATTGTTCTTCTCCTATTTCAGGTTGTATTTTCTTCCTAACTCTTTGCATGATAATTCTTAGCAAAATCTTCGTGATGTGACTCATTATACTAATTGTTCGATGTTGATCACATTCCAAGGCTCCTGATTTCTTTGGGATTGCAATAAATACAGAATTACATAATTCATGAGGTATATTTCCAGTATCATATATTGTATTAAGCAGACTGGCAACTTTATCTATTCCATATTCTTCTAAAGCATTAATCATTTCTGTTGTGACACTGTCTGAACCGGGGGTCTTGCCAGATTTCATATGGTTAAGAGCATTCTGAACCTCCATCTTCAAAATTGCTGGTCCTTCATTATTATTTTGAACATCGTAGTGTTCGTCTCTGTTGTCGTCATAAAGGTTTTTCACATAATCTGACCATACACGTAAGATCTGATCTTTTTCTATTATGACTCTTCCATCTTTTGTCTTTAGGCAGCCTGCTGATGTACGTGTTCTTTGATTAGTAAGCTCCTGGATTCTTTTGTGCATTAGTTTCGCATTTTTACTGTTGTGTTGTTTTTCAATTTCTTCGCAGTTTTTCTCAAGCCATGTTTCTTTTGCCTCCCTACATAAGGTTCTGACTTTTCTGTGAATTTCTTCATATTTAGCAGGATTATTTTTGTTCTGTCTTCTTGTTTCCATTAGTTGTAAAATTTCTTCAGTCATCCATGTCTTACGGCCCACTTTCTTTAATTTTGGAATAGTTTTTTCTGCTGCACAACTGATTGAATTCTTCAGCATTTCCCATTGATCATCTACATCTTGAAATAGGATCTCTAGATCAGACAATAAATCAAATTTGTTCTTTACTTCTATGTTAAAATTATCTTGTATTTCTTTGTCAGTTTTCAATTTGCACAAGTCATATTTAGGGTTTCCTGCTATATACTTGACTTTCTTTAACTTTACCCTCAATGTGCCTGTAATTAATCTGTGATCACTGTAACAGTCTGCATTTGGAACTGTTTTTATGACTGTTAACGCATTTCGAAACCTTCTGTTAATCAGGATGTAATCTATCTGGTTTTTAATCCTGCTGTCTGGACTCCTCCATGTCCATAATCTTCTAGGATGCTGTTTAAACCAGGTGTTTCCTACAACCATTTCTTGTTCTTTTGCCCATTCTACAAGTCTGTATCCTCTTTCATTTCTTTCTCCCAAATCATAGTTGCCTACACTGCATCCATCGCCTTGCTTTCCTATTTTTGCATTGAAATCACCCATTATGATATTTATTTCTGATTTTTTGCAGTTCTTCAAAGCAGACTCCATGTCGTTATAAAATTCCTCTATACTTTCTTCACTGCATTCACTTGTTGGGGCATATACTTGAATGATATTTATTTTAAAAGGTCTTCCATTTAATTTTACTAATAGAACTCTGTCTGACACAGCTCGATATCCTTTGACAGAATTTGATGTTTGTTTATCTAATATAATGGCTACACCTCTTTGGTGTTCTTCTCCCCCAGAGTAAATAATCTTATAATCATCTCCTGTCCTTATCCCTGCCCCTTTCCATCTCGTTTCCGATATTCCTAATATGTTAATCTTCTCTCTCTCCATTTCTTGTTTGAGGTTTTCTAATTTTCCATCTGCATTCATTTTTCTAACATTCCAAGTTCCTACTTTCAATGATATTAATCGTTTGCACCTAGTAGCCTGTTGACGGTCTGGAGTCACCTGGTGTGCATGACTATCCCTACGGGGCGAGGCTGCTCCTATGGAGCACCCATTTACGCCGTTTCTCTGGTTATCGATGAGTCCACACAACATGATTTTCTTGGCATTTATAAAGAAGGTAGTTTGCCATTGCTTTCCTTCCCAGCAGTGACCATACTGGTCAGTGACCGTAGCCATTGTCTCCTCAAAAAAGAGATCCTCTGCCTACCGCCGTGAAGGTGAAGACCATAACCTACAACTATCTGTTGGCTGCTCTCCATCTTCATCTACCACCTGCACTCATGGCTTCACGTAACCCTTATCGGGGGGCTAAACGGGTACTCCACAGGTACACTAGAATAACTAAATTAGGGCATTATAATAGTATGTAAAAAACAAATGTGCAATAAAAATTAAATAAGTGAAATACAAGGTAAATAACCAGGCAACTGGCAGATGTAGATAGAAAAAAATGTAGAATTTAAAATAAGCCAGAATAGTGGCTGTCTGTTTGAGATCAGTGGGTAAAAGACTAAATCAGTAAATGATACTGGATCAACAGAGAAAGGGTTGATGAAAGAAACAACAAAGAGGCAAGTTAAAAGACACAACACTCTTATAAAAACCATAATGGAGGATAAGGCTGAAGGCAAGCGAGCAAGAGATAGACAACAATACAAGTGGGAAGATAAAATCAAGAGAAGGACAATTAGAAATCTGACAGAATATACAGTCAGGGCGAGAGACAGACAGTGTTGGAGTTCCTTTGCAGCCAACCTTCATTGTGGAGACAGCACCTGATTGATCGATTGAATGATAGACTCATAGAAGCCATGAAGAGAGAAATGGAGAAGAACAAGAGGAGATGTAAAAGGATGTAGATGAATGATGCAAGGTATATGGTGTTTTCACCTCTCAGCTTTGACCTCTTTACATCCTTCGTTGATGTATAGGGTGTATTTTTAATGACTGTGGGATTTTTGAAAATATTGCAGTTCCAAGTTTTGTATTCACCCTCTGTGGAGTTCATGCAACATAAAAAGTAAATACAAAACTTGGAACGGCAATATTTTCAAAAACCCCACAGTCATTAAAAATAAACCCTATACATTGTAAGTAAAGAACCCTTGTCCATGCCCAATACCCATATATTGAGTATATGGTGCTAGCTACATACCTTTGAGGAGTCATTCAGAACTATATGTGGTATGGTCAATATTATACTGACCGCCTTTACTTCTCATGATATTATCTGGTACCCATTTTAAATTTAGACTGGGTCAATCTGGAAGCCCAGATCAATTAAAAAAACATTCCTGCCTCGATGAGGATTCAAACACAACAGCCGGGCTGGCAGGTAAACATACTAGCCACTGTGCTAACAATGCACATCCCACTTTGTAGAAACAAAATGTGTTATAACTTTTTTTAAATTTAAAAATTTGATAGGTGTCCTTATGTTCTGTATCCATCATTGTGTTGGACGGTCACTGTGCTGCCCTTGAAAAACCATGTCTTCCATTACTGTTTGTTCTAAACCACTGTGACTATCGTTATTTTAGTTTCCTTGATATTATACTTTTTATCAGCCAAATTCCTTCGATGTTTAGATTTTGTAGAATATCAGTATTTGTTTTATTCTTGATCCATTGTATTCTAAACATGTGTACAACATTTGCATTCAAACATCTTAATTCTTCATTAGTGTATGTGAAATAGTTCATAACAATTGTAGTTTGTAACAGTAGGCAGGACTTCCGGTCCCCAACATGACGGATAGGCATTTCAACCGTTAAACCTCTGGAGTGTTTATGCTTGTGGCTATGGTTTGCAGTCGCATTTTCCTCATGTTGGACTGGCAGTGCATGGTTCCATCGGCCTGCTACTGAGTTGAGGGCGTGGCGCAACACTGTGAGCTGTGAATTTTGTTTGGAATGTTTTTACATCTGTCCGCAGTTGTTGTAGCATGAACTACATATTTGGAATGATGGCGGCCAGCCTGTTGCAGAATTTACTGGATTGCCTTTTTCGGTTCACAAGTGCATTTCTCTTGGAGACTCCTGAGAGTCATTGTTAGAGCTACGGTGTTCGTGCTTTGTGCGATGCTTTCAGAGGGCTGCCCTGCAGAAGGACCGAGCTATATGGGATAAATACCGGGGCAATGAAGTCGATCCTCTCAACTTTTAATGCAGTAATGTGTGGCTGCTGGTTTTCTAGTAAGTGCCGCTTCCATCGACAATGAGCTATATTTTCCATTGAGGACTTTGTGTTGGCATTCTGATGGCGGCATTATGCAAAGTGTACCTGTGCAGGCTGTTGGCTTGTCGAGACTCCTGTATATTCCACTGTTCACATAGGGCAGTGAGGAGCATTTTGTATGATATTCACTGGCATAGGAATGGAGTATAATGGGGACGACCCGTTGCAGTGAAGTTGGAACCATGACTAACGACTAATGTAGTTGGCAACAGGAAAAATGCATTGTTCTGAACATTTTTACTTTAAAAACTTTTAACCTTATTTTGTGTTGCATTTCAACCCAGCCATATAACATGGTTACCAGAAACTACTTTGCTGAAATCTGTGAATAAATCCATCTCCATTAGTTTTATATGTACATTCACCACTATTATGAATGTGCCATTGCATCATCCAGTTATGTTTGTATCATTACATTTGACTTTCTCATCCATGAACTCAAAGATGCATTGATTGGGAAACAAATTTCAAAATACTCCACTACTCGGAACTGTGCCTGGAGCACTGTCATTAAGTCAGTGCTCTAACCAATCCACTTCATGTGAATTAGGCATCATTAATTCTAACAAATAATTTCTAGTGATGATCAAATGATCATACTTACAGCATCTCCTGCTACAGCATCCAACACAAGATTCTGCAGATGTATACGAACGGCTGTTGTCCACTGTGCAAGGACTGACAGAAAGGGCACGCGCCATGTCTGTTCCCTGGTAACAAAACACTGATTGTAAGAAATAATGACAACAACACAATTCTTAATTCATTTATGCAGGGGAAAACTATGGCCCTTGTGGTCATAGTATGATAGACTAATATTATCTAAGTTTTGAGGGAATACACAATTCTTAATTCATTTATGCATGGGAAAACTATGGCCCTTGGGGTCATAGTATGATAGACTAATATTATCTATGTTGTGAGGGAATTCCCGTTCTCTTCATCAGGCATTCAAACAGAAAAAGCGATGTATGACTGTTTGCACCTATCCCACTGAAATATGCCGTGTTTGTTTCAACTAAGACCTGATTTTGGTTGCCCCATGCATCAATAATATAACAACAAGATTTTGAACTTATTTTGTACCAAGCAATTCACTATACGTTTACTGGCAGCTTCATGGAGATCTCGGTGGCAAAATGGTCAAGCCACCTGTCTCATGCTATGAAGGTCATGGGTTCAATTGCAGACTCCATCATTTAGTTCACAAGGGCAATTTTGTGTGTGGAGACCCTGGGGTTCGACACCAATTTTTTTCTTAAAGCCTTTTGTCCTGTTAGATTGTTACATTAACTAACCATACCCCAAATAATGTGAATTAACTTCTTTGTGTACACACTCTACC
Organism: Cepaea nemoralis; assembly: GCA_014155875.1. NCBI lineage: Eukaryota > Metazoa > Mollusca > Gastropoda > Stylommatophora > Helicidae > Cepaea > Cepaea nemoralis. The sequence continues at coordinate 379,098 of JACEFZ010007879.1, read as the reverse complement.
CCAAATTCTGAATTAACTCCTATTGAAACCCACTCTACCTTAAATTCTGAATTAATTCTTTTTGTAACCCACTCTAACCCAAATGTGAAATTAACTCCTGTTGTACAAGCCTTATTCCTTTCATTCCACTGGTTAGTTTTTCTTTTTTCTTTCTTTTCTTTGAAAGGGCTTGCGGTGCCCTAGGAACCAGAGCCACCCCATCAGGTCCCCTCGCCCCCATGTGTCATCAGGATGATTGCCTCCGCATGTGGCCCCGGCAAGTCCGAGTGCAGACGCTACACCCTGATCTTAGCCAAAAGGCTAGTTAGTGCACTAAATTAACAATTGCTTGCTTTGGACAAAACAATTAAAGTAGCAATGCCTGAAGCAAGAAGAGTTATAAGTTAACTCATTCTATGCCAGAAAGTAAGCATATAATAAGCAATTGCAACAACCAAACACTTTACATTTTTTGGGCTCAATTTATACTGAACAACTCATACTTTTCATCCGTCAGCTGAATCAGTCCAAAGATTGCTTTGAAGTTCCTTAAATCTAGCTATGTGATTGCCCATAAATGTTCTCTTGGGAATTCAGTGTGGTGGTTTCCCTTTGCTATCAACATTTTTTAATCTCTTCCCCTACTTCTTCATTCCTATTTCAAGGGAAATGTGTCATAACTAGTTATGCACATCATGGGTCAGTGTGTCCAAATTTTGTATTCAACTGTGTAAAGTTTGCTTCCACAAGACAGATTCCATCCAAAGTAATGGGCTCTGGGAGTCTCCATGGCAAAGTGGTCAAGCTGTCTGACTCACACTCTGAAGGTTGTGGGTTCAATTCTGGGCTACGCTTTCAGTTCACAAGTGCTTATTTCTAAGAGACTCCTGGGGGTCATCGCTGGAGCTATGGAGTTTATGCTTTGTGCGACGTTTTGCCAGGCCATCCTATAGAAAGAGACCAAGCCATATGGGATAAAACCCGATGCAATGATGTTGATCCTCTCGACGTTTAAGACTTGTTTAAGGTAATGGGCTCTGCCTACCCGTGGGTAGGTTTTCTTTCTTAAATTTTTCCAAGGGCAGTAACCTCATGACTTACTCTTTACAATTCCTAACTGCCACGGGATATTTAATATGTGCAACTGGCACATAGGACCTCCTGTGTTTCTGAGAAGGCTAGGTATCCGATCTCACTGCCCAAGAGATCAGGGGGACAAGTGATAGAATGAGATACATATGGTTCTTGCATAAATGTTCATCCCTATTCTGAGGATGAACCTTGAACTTTCTGAGCTTGAGACGGATACAGCAACCTCTCAGCCACGACTGCTCAATAGTTCTTCTAGCAATACAGCAGCAACACTTATAGAACAATAATTCTCAGCTCAATATGGCATGAACACTAATAGTACAATAATTCTCAGTTCAATACGGCAAGAACACTACTAGTGTAATAATTCTCCCCTCAATACAGCATCAGCACTACTAGTACAATACTTCTCCTCTAAGTACAGCATCAGCACTAATAGTATGATAATTCTCCTCTCAATACAGCATCAGCACAATAGTATAATAATTCTCCTCTCAATACAGCATCAACACAATAGTACAATAATTCTCCTCTCAATACAGCATCAGCACAATAGTACAATAATTCTCCTCTCAATACAGCATCAACACAATAGTACAATAATTCTCCTCTCAATACAGCATCAGCACTAATAGTACGATAATTCTCCTCTCAATACAGCATCAGCACTAATAGTATGGTAATTCTCCTCTCAATACAGCATCAACACAATAGTGCAAAAGCTCTCCCCTCAATACAGCATCAGCATTAATAGTACGATAATTCTCCCCTCAATACAGCATCAACACAATAGTACAATAATTCTCCTCTCAATACCGCATCAACACAACAGTACGATCATTCTCCCCTCAATACAGCATCAACACAGTAGTACCATAATTCTCCCCTCAATACAGCATCAACACAACAGTATGATAATTCTCCTCTTAATACAGCATCAACACAATAGTATGATAATTCTCCCCTCAAAACAGCATCAGCACTAATAGTCTAATAGTTTCCCTTTGCATGATGCATGACGTTGTGATCGCCCCAGGTTGATTTTTCTAGGCAATTTTACGCTCAGTAGTCTGCTATTGCTTTCTGAATGAGAAGTCAATGTTTAAGTCCAACTGTCTGGTGTACGGAACAAAAGAGCTACCCTGCCTTCAACGCACAGGAAACTTAACCACGAGTGTGATGAAGCTCTCAGCCCAGCTGACCTCGCAAAATAAATTACAAAATATAATATTTAAGAATGTTTTCAGCACACGACAGATTGAATATACTCACTCAGGTGTTATGTAAGCCGACCAGTCTGTATCTAGTGTATTCAAACGATATGCTAAAGCAAGCATACGCAAGTCAATTTCAACCAATGGCTGTGAATTAAATATTTGTTTGGTCAGTATGTTGTCTGCAAGATTTGCATATATACATAACATGTTTTTTTAATGCTGTCTACACATTTTGCACAAAGCAATAAGTACAAAGCAAGAAAACAAAACACCAAGGGTCACATTAGCAAAGTTGATAAGGAGCTGCACAGATAATGTCAAGAGAGTGGTCAGACGAGGATTCAATGCCTGCGCTTATCGCCTCGCTTAATGTGGGAAATGACCAATTCCTCCATGCATTCAGGCCAATAAAATGTGATGGCCCTATCACAATGCATACACATTGACACTGGAAACTGCATCAACAAAGGTTATTAAAGAAAAAAAAACACTATGTGACAACATAAGCTTAATTTTTTACTTATTGAATATTTACAGCATTTAATAAACAGATATGGACCTTTTCCATGCCCCTGAGGAATATTGGGTACATGGTGATAGCCCCATATTTTTATAGACAAACTGCCACTCAATGTGTGACGTGATCAATATCATGTCAGTCACCTATATTTCCCAGAATATGTCTTGGTACCTATTTTATGCTAGGTGATCCTGGCACCCAGATCAATTTGAAAACAATTCTTGCCTTGATTAGCATTCACACATATTCAAAACAATGTTTTCCCGTGATGAATTTGAATAACGAAGACACAAACAATAGATTGCACGATTTATTGCCTGGCATATTTCGCTGCATCTCGTCAGGTACATACTGCAGAAATCACACAACTTACGTGAATTAATTAGATAAATCCTTCAAGCTGAAATATACACATGTTCGCACAATAATGTCGATTGTCTACACAAGGACGGCTTACGAAGGTTGATTAGAATAGCTTCAGCAAACTTTAACAATCGACTACTTTGTGTGTTGAACAACACACGGAAGGCACTGTCTCTTTCAACATACAATTCAACTTTCTAAACAAGTCATATCGCCAAATTGATGGAGTGGCCATGGGGAGCCCACTTGGACCTATTCTAGCGGACATCTTCATGGCACACTTAGAAGAAAAGAGATCCTCAGAAATCAATAACTTGGCCTTTTACCGTCGTTACGTGGACGATATACTAATTATCACCACAGACGAGCTACAAGCAACGTCGTTCCAGGCCACAATGAACGAGACACATATAAACATCTCTTTATCTATGGAACACGAACACAACGAAGCGTTGCCGTTTCTAGATATCCTAATGAGACGTAGAGCAGATGGCACAATTCAAAGATCGGTGTACCGCAAAGAAACATGGACTGGCCAATACTTAAATTTTCAGAGCTTCGCACCTGTCCAGTACAAACGGGGCTTAGTACGGACCCTGTTTGACCGTGCTAGGAAGATATGCACCCAGGACACACTGACAGAGGAATTTAAAACTCTGAAGAATGCATTAAACCTGAATGGGTACTCCACAGGATTTATAAAGCGCCACTGCCAACAGCCCAAACCGAAATCAGAAGTAACTACAGTCCCTAAACTCAAAGTATTCATCCAGCTAACCTTCCGAGGAGATGATGTAATGCAACGTCTGCGGGACCGGCTCACCACAGCAGTCGAGCGAACATTCTGTGCTGCAGCTCTAGTCATCAAGTACAGAAACACACCAATCCCAGTCCCAGCAGTAAAAGAACCTGTAGCTTTGTACGCCAAATCAAACTGTATTTACCAATTTACATGCAGATGCGAGGCCATCTACATAGGCAGAACTGAGCGACAGTTACATTGCAGGGTTTCGGAACATATCCCGAATTGGTTGGACAAGATACTACACACAGAAGATGGTAGCCTAGGCAGGCCGACACACCGGAAAAGTCTGGCTTCATCGGTCGGGAGACACGTGTTCGAGAGTGGTCACGTGGTTGAAAGAGACAGTGCCTTCCGTGTGTTGTTCAACACACAAAGTAGTCGATTGTTAAAGTTTGCTGAAGCTATTCTAATCAACCTTCGTAAGCCGTCCTTGTGTAAGCAGAAAGACATGTTAGTGAGTTTAAAATTACCGTGGTAGACAATCGACATTATTGTGCGAACATGTGTATATTTCAGTTTGAAGGATTTATCTAATTAATTCACGTAAGTTGTGTGATTTCTGCAGTATGTACCTGACGAGATGCAGCGAAATATGCCAGGCAATAAATCGTGCAATCTATTGTTTGTGTCTTCGTTATTCAAATTCACACATATGACCATATGGCTGGCAGGTAAGTGTGCTAGTCACTGCACCACCATGACTCCCATGACATATAATATTTTATTTACTGAAAACTTACCATTATTTGTTTAATCTGTCAACTTAGATTATTTGCAGGTAACATTTTCTGTATACACTACTCTTTAGTGTCAGTATCAAGCCCCAGAACTAACTCATTAAAATCCACTTGTATACTTCTTCTTCTTCAGCAATCCGAGCCATTGAGGTTCTTTGCTGCAGATACAATCCGTCTCCATTCGTTGTATACTGTTTATGAAAATATATTTCAGCCATCTTCTTGGTAGTAAATCCAGAACTGATTAGTAAATGTTCTTTTTTTTGTATCTGCAAAAATCTAGTTGCCATTTGCTAAGTATCATGGCTGTTATAGTTAGTGTACACTTTTAATTATTTATTATATTTATTCACATATTATTTGTTTTCTTTGTGCTTGCTTGCTTGCTTGCGTTCACTGGCTGTGAACTCCAGCGTGAAGTCCTTCTGTATGTCAGATGAAGACATCCTGTTGTCCAACATCGGTGTGATGTCATACCAGACTGGGGTTTGCATGAGTATCCATTGTCCAATGTCTGGTTTATTGGTGTGCAGACTGGTGGTTCCTCGCCGTGCAGGCAGATACTTTCCGACTTCGAGAGAATCAGTGATCCTACTACATTAGCCAGGACCCTGAAGGGACCTGTTGCCCAGGACGCATGACTAGGATGTGTTAGTAGGTCTTGGCCAGTATAGAACCTGGCCTGGTGTCTTGGAAACACCGTTTTCCCATTTTCTTTGTATTTCTCATCCCCTCTTGGTGCTGTGATAATAAAGCCATGCAACCTTGCATATTTTGTTTAAATATAAACACAATATCCCTAATTTTTAGATAAAAGTTGGTGTGGCAATTAATAAAATCTGAACTCTAAACACACAGGTAGCGGGCAGAAGTGCTACTATTTTACAATTGACCATTTCTTCATTTTATCATCTCTTTTTACATTATCATAACTGACAACCATCCTTCAAAACCACCTGGTTATATCCCATACAAATGGAATAAATATGTAAAATAAAAGTCAGTGTCAAGGGCGGTGATTACCCTGTGTTGCAGATCAGACTGTGACATGCTTTCTACATCCTTCATTAGAAACTCATAGAACTGTCTGGCAGCCATCTTGCTGATACTGAAGTACCTTGAGAAATGAAAGAAATTATTTTCACAATTCTTTATTTACAGGTGGGTGGTTTGAGTGGTGATAATGGTGTGATAATTTGGGAGTAGTGAATGCAATTTCACAATTCTATATTTACAGGTGGGTGGCTTGAGTGGTCATATCAGTGTCTGTAGTTAAGAGGTGATATCAGCGTCTGTAGTTTAGGGGTGATATCAGTGTCTGTAGTTTAGGGGTAGTGAATCCAGTTTCACAATCCCAACATACTGGGTTTGAAGTCAGCAGCAGGGGATTTGGAAGCAGGCCGCTTTGCATTGATTTTCACAATGATATAGCAGTCAGCCATGCAGAAAGCAAGAGCCAACTACTGAAAGTAAAATTGTCTAGAAAATCAAACACAGCCCAAAACTGCTGGGGTTGTCTGCAGCATCTATAAAGGACATGCAAGTAACTTTTGAGGTTAAATGGTTTGGAAACTAGTCTCCCATTTCTGAGGCAAAGAAGTCCTTCTGTATGTCAGATGAAGACATCCTGTTGTCCAACATCAGTGTGATGTCATACCAGACTGGGGTTTGTATGAGTATCCGTTGTCCCATGTCTGGTTTATTGGTGTGCAGACTGGTGAGGACATTTCTGAGGCAAAGAAGTCCTTCTGTATGTCAGATGAAGACATCCTGTTGTCCAACATCAGTGTGATGTCATACCAGACTGGGGTTTGCATGAGTATCCGTTGTCCCATGAGGCTTATTCTGCAAATACTGGTAATCTTTGTATGCATATGAAGCAAAAACTATTTAGCTAGACAGGAAAATTCAAGCATGCAGATGTGATACTTCATACACAACCTCTGGGTAACATTTAAGATGATGTTTTAGTTGTCACAGTGAAGAATATCACCAGACAATGTGTGGTACAACACAAAGATCCCTTAAAAACTGCAAATGCTACTGTGTCAAGTGTCAAAATCAACTGGGGTGTCAAACACTACATATAAACTTTGATGTCAAACACTATATATTAACTTTTTCTCTGCCAAGGGCCCATACATCATCACAATTTACCGTCAGTGACACCCACGGGACCTTTTATCGTCACATTGTGAACAGTGGTTTATTTGATACATTTCTTCTATATTCCCCAATTTTAAGTGACGTTAAATTGAAAATTCACAAACCCAGAACACTTCTCTTTCGGCACTGTAAGGTCACACGTTCGGATTCATTGGTTTTTGTAAGTTTTTTTAGTTTTAAACTAGTGTTAAGTAGTTTGTTTTTGTTTTTCACAAATGTCAACGCCTTCGAGTATTCGGCCTCGTAGACTGACTTCAGATCAAGCTAGATATTATATTTATAGTGATTTCAAGGACTTTGTGAAAGATTCTAAAACTGAAACCACGTGTAGTATTCAGTTAGTTAGATTATTTCGTTAGATATTTCGAAACACCACTGAAAATGAAAGTTCGTCATATGTCATAATATGATGGCACATATCAAATTATGAATGCGCTAATGGGCCACATTTATGTCTCTAAATTTGTTTTGCCTATCACAAAGTATTTAAGGAGTATTTAAATTATTAAATTTAAAAGAATAATAATCATAACTAAATGGAAAATAGTGTTTATATTCTTATCCTCAGTACAATCTGAGTGGTGTATTACTGACATTTTCCATTTTGTGTGAAAATGATGTGCTTCAAAATATTATGTTTTACGTATGTTTTATTAGTGTTGTGATGCAGTTCTTGTGATATTATTGAACAAAAGTCGTGTGTGTAACAATATTCAGCAAATTTAACTGGATTAGCTGCAGTGGATTATAAATAACGTCCTGGTAAGTGAAATTTTCAAATAATTTTTACCTTTTTAATTTCAATTGTTATTACTACACCTTTCATTATTGTCATATTTCTAACCTATCAATTAATTATTAACACTATCATGTTCCTTGTGCAATCCTCTTTAATCTTATATATAAAATAGAATGTATGTATGTATGTATGTTATTTATGCGTTCGCGAACGGTCCATCCGATTGAGATGAATTTTCTACACATCTTCTTCTCATTCCGGTGCTGCCAACTGTCATAGTTTGTTAGTGTACAAACAGTTATTTACTTAATATTATTTAATATTTAATTTACATTATAATTTATATATAGCGAGGGGACATAACTTTTAATAGCATTGCTATATATGTAAAATTGTTGCATATTTCTCATATAGGTGGACCTTTTCGCTACAGTTATCTACAGGCATATGCGTTATAATCCTCCTCCTCCTCCCCCCCTCCTCCTTTTCCTCCCCCTCCCTCCTCCTCCTATATAGACAGACAGACAGACAGACAGACAGACAGACAGACAGACAGACAGACAGACAGACAGACAGACAGATCCCCACCAGGGACTGGGCGAAGCCGGGCAGGGTCAGCTAGTTTGATATATAATACAATATATCTGCTACCATTTTAAAAAACATTATTGTGACACACCCCTACTTCCAATTTTCTGCCATGGATTTCTGTTTGGTCAGGACCCAATTTTTGTTTGGCACTGAAAGAGTTAACTATGATGTCAAACACTATATAATAACTATGATGTCAAACACTACATAATATCTATGATGTCAAACACTATTAACTGGGATGTCAAACACTATATAATAACTATGATGTCAAACACTACATAATATCTATGATGTCAAACACTATTAACTGGGATGTCAAACACTATATAATAACTATGATGTCAAACACTACATAATAACTATGATGTCAAACACTATTAACTGGGATGTCAAACATATATAATAACTATGATGTCAAATACTACATAATAACTATGATGTCAAACACTATTAACTGAGATGTCAAACACTATATAATAACTATGATGTCAAACACTACATAATAACTATGATGTCAAACACTATTAACTGAGATGTCAAACACTATATAATAACTATGATGTCAAACACTACATAATAACTATGATGTCAAACACTATTAACTGGGATGTCAAACATTATATAATAACTATGATGTCAAACACTACATAATAACTATTATGTCAAACACTATATAATAACTATGATGTCAAACACTATTAACTGGGATGTCAAACACTATATAATAACTATGATGTCAAACACTATATATTAACTATGATGTCAAACACTATTAACTGGTCAAACACTATATATTAACTATGATGTCAAACATTATATAATAACTATGATGTCAAACACTATTAACTGGGATGTCAAACACTATTAACTGGGATGTCAAACACTATATATTAACTATGATGTCAAACACCATAAATTAACTATGATGTCAAACACTATATATAAAATGGGGTGTTCAACACTATAATCAATTATTTCAAACACTATATATTAACTATAATATCATCATCATCATCATCATCATCTTCCACTTCTGCCGTCAAGCGTCGTGGGGAGGAATAATTTGCGTTCCAGCGCCCGGTGGACGGCACTGGATAGTGTCATTCCGTGTGGTTGTACAATGTCTCTGATGTCGTCAATCCATTTTCTTCTTGGACGTCCTCGTGGTCTCGTCACAGATGATCTTTGATGTAAGGCCAGTGATGGTAGTTGCTGATGTTGCATTCTAACAACATGGCCAAACCACTTGATCTTCTGTCTTTCAATAAATGTGGCACAAGGTGTTGATCTCACAGTCTGTCTGATAGTAACATTTCTTACTCGGTCTCGGGTTGTTAAGTTGGCAGCTCTCCTCAGGCATCTCATTTCGCAGGTGTTGATTTTGCGAAGGTGTAATTTGGATAAAGTCCAGGTTTGAGATTGGTAGCATAGGGTTGGTGTGAATATGCTGTTTATTATCTGTCGTTTTGCGGACATGGGTATGTTTGGATGTTTAAGTAAGGGTGACAGTTGATATGTAAGTGCACTAGCTTTTTGACATCTGATTTCAATTTCTCTGTCTAATCTGCCATCTTCTGTGATCATACTTCCAAGGTATTTGAATTCTTTAACTTGTTTCAGAGGTGTGTTATTTATCTGTATACTTAGTGGGCCTGGCGATCTGCTAACTTGCATTACTTCGGTTTTGGCTGTGTTTATACTCATATTGTATCTGCTGCAGGTTGAACTCAGATTAGTAATATGAGTTTGTAGTCTGCCCTCGTCGCTGTAAAACAGGCCCTGATCGTCTGCAAATAGAAGTTCATTTATTCTCTGTGGGTCAGTTGTTTCATCTGGAGTAAAGAGTTCTAAATTTTCTGAATCTGTTCTGTCGATACTTGCTTCTTTGGAAATTCTGTCCATGTAGATATTGAATAGCAGGGGAGAGAGCACACATCCCTGCCTCACTCCTGTATTGACTGTGAACATATCTGATATACCTTCCTGTGTTCTTACTGCACTTTGGCTCGAGTGGTACATGGCTATGATGTTTTCTAGCAGTTGTCCTTCTATCCCATAGTCTTCAAGGATGGTCCATAATTTGTATCTGTCTACTCTATCAAAAGCCTTTTCCTGATCTACAAACACAATATTCTGCTGGTCACTATATTCAATAGTTTTTTCACAAATTTGTCTAAGTGTAAATAATGCATCAGTGCAACTTTTACCTTTCCGAAAACCGAATTGTGCTTTGCTTAACTGTTGTTCAACTATTGGTCTAGCTCTTTGTTCCAAAAGTTTTGCATACATTTTCCCTATATGGCTCAGGAGTGATATACCTCTGTATGTTTCGCACTCTCTCATATTGCCTTTCTTTTTCCATATTGGTAATATTATTGCCTGTTGCCAATCATCTGGGACTTTTCTTTCTTCCCATGCTATATTAAAAAGTCTTGTTAGCCATTTAACTCCTGTTTCCCCACAGGCCTGAATAGCTTCTGTGGTTATTCCATCTGGACCTGGTGATCTGTGCTTAGGACTTTTCTGTATAACTGCTTTGACTTCTGCAGGTATGAAATTTGGTTCTTGCTGTCCCTGGTGTTTAGGCACAAAAGTGAGGTTTCCTATGTTATCTGTGGGGTTAAGTAGTTCTTGAAAGTATTCTGCCCACCTTGCTAGTCTTTGTTGCGGATTAAATATTGGCATACCTCTTTTGCTGTTTATGATGGTGGTTGGGTTGTAACATGCATCTCTGTTTCTAATTGTGGTGACACGTTTATAAAATTCTCTTGGGCAGTCTTTGCTAAGGGTCGCCATCTGTTCACCGTATATTCTCCAGGATTCATCTTTAGATGCTCTAATTGTTCGTTTGGCATTACGTCGTGCTATTCTATAAGTAATATAGTCCTGTTCAGATTTAGTTGTGATCCACTTTTTGAATGCTACCTTCTTTTTGAATATGCTATCTTTAACTTCGTTGTTCCACCAGGCTGTTCTTAATCTTTTGTCCCGCCCTACTTTCTTTGTTTCACATTTATTTTTCAGTGTGTCGAGCATGGCAGCCTTGAAACATGTCCATTCCTTATCTACGCTTGAGTGGTCATCAGGGATGTTCTTATGTAGGTTTTGGATTTCTTGATTGAATTCGTCTTTAACCGTATTTTCCTGCAGCCTCCTATAATTGATGACATGTGTTGTTACCTTTTTGTTTCTTATTTTCCTGTGTGGTGAAATCTTCTTTATTATGACTGGCTTGTGATCAGTATCAACATCTGTATTTGGGAGTGCTCTTGAATCTAATAGTAGCCTTCTGTCTGATTTCCTAATTAGAATAAAGTCAATTTGGGATGCTTGGTTTATGTCATTCCATTTATACCAGGTTTTGGTGTGGCTACGACGATGTTGAAAAAAACTATTTGTTATTATTAGTCCATGTTCCGAACATATGTTGAGTAGATGTTGACCATTGCTGTTACAATCAGTCTCTGTGTCGCTGAATGGCCCCATGCAATCCTCCCACAGTGTTCTTCGTGTGCCTATTCGTCCGTTAAAATCACCCATCACAACTAGTTCATCTGTCTCCTTGACATTATTTAACGTGTCTGCAAGTTTATCAAAATATTCGTCTTTGTCTTCGTCGCTGTAAGTGTCATTACATGGGGTGTATGTTTGTATAAAAGTTGTTGTTCTATTTCCTTCTTTGATCTGTACTAGTATTATCCTTTCTGATATAAATTTAGTGTTGATAATTGCTTTCGCTTTGTCTGGATGCAACCAAAAACCCACTCCATGTTTAGCTGTAGCTCGCTGGTCGACGCCACTCCATATAAAGACGTAACCTTCATGTGTTTGTTTCGTGTTCTGCCCCTTTTTCCTAGTGTCTGCGAGTCCTAATAATTGAATATTTGATTGTTTCATAAACTCTACGAGAGCTGGTTCCTTATATCCTAGACCTGTAACATTCCAAGTTGCAAAAGTCTCTTTTCTATTTGAAGTGTGTCGAAATTTAGCAGTTGTCGTCGTTAGTCGCTTGTTGTGTCGCTTCGGTGTGTAGTTTCCGGCGTGAACGCTGATAGAGCTGCGTTTTTCTCTCAATTTCCTCCATAATTCTCGAGCAATAGTTCTTGAACAAATAAATTCCCTACCGGTTTGCTGGACCTGTCGTAGGTTCATCCTTATTTGAACAAATTGATGTTAAAAAACTATAACTATAATATCAAACGCTATATATTAACTATGATGTCAAACACTAATTATCAACTGGTGTGTTTGGACACTATAGCTTGTGCATTATTTACTATCAGTCCTGGATTTTTTCTTCCCACCTCTTCTCTGTTTGCCCTCAACAGTTCTTTACAGGATTACCTCTGAGGGGTGCCAAAAATATAAAATCATGCTACAAATATAAGGAATCCCCACCGGCTACTTGATTACAAACATTTTATCACACACATGCATGGCCATTGGGGTTCATCCTGACACAAGGCTGGAGAGAACTGCTTGCTTGCTTGCTTGCTTGTGTTCGTTGGCTTGAGCTCCAACGCGAAGTCCTGTATGTCGGATGAAGACATCCTGTTGTCCAACATCAGTGTGATGTCATACAGGGCCTGAGGTTTGCGTGAGTATCCGTTGTCCCATGTCTGGCTTATTGGTGTGCCGACTGGTGGTTCCTCGCCGTACATGCAGACACTCTCCGACTTCGGAGGAATCAGCGATCCTATTGACTTCAGCCAGGACCCCGAAGGGACCTGTTGCCCAGGACGCTCGACGAGGACGCGTCAATAGGTCTTGGCCAGTATATAACCCGGCCCTGGTGCCTTGGAAACACCTCTGCGTCCCGAGAGAACTGCTGAGAACAAAGGTGCATGGATCAGACAACTTCACCACTAATCTTCAGTCTGATAAATCTGAAGATGGATGTTTACTTATTGTGAATTATTTACTTATTATGACTTTTGGGAAAATGGCTGCAGATTCCATCAGAAATGAACTGGGTGTTTTGTGGGGGACTATTGTGTCGACATTCTGGCGGCGGCATTATGCACAGTGCATCTGTGCGGGCTGTTGTTTGTCGAGACTCCTGTCTTTTCCACTTTTCACATTGGGCGGTGGGGAGCGTTTTGTATGATATTCACTGGCACAGGAACGGAGCATAATGGGGACGATCCGTTGCTGTGAAGTTGGAACTGCGACTAACTAACTAACTAATTAACTTTTGTTTTAAAATGTTAAATGCTAGAGGAAGACTTGGTTGCACTGGGTTTTAACCCACTTGGGTTGGTCTCCCTTCACAGAATAACAAACCACCTTCTGAGAGCATCACACAAAGCACAAACTTCGAAGTGTCCTGCAATGAAGCCCTGGTGGCTCTGGAAGAATTGCACTTGTGGTCTAGATGATGCAGTCCATAAACAAAACCATGACCTTAAGAGTGCAAGGCAGATGGCTTGGCCATGTCATCACAGAGACATCCTTCATATGTGTTACAGCTTGGCTTCATATGTGTTACAGCTGGGCTTCATATGTGTTACAGCTTGGCTTCATATGTGTTACAGCTGGGCTTCATATGTGTTACAGCTTGGCTTCATATGTGTTACAGCTTGGCTTCATATGTGTTACAGCTGGGCTTCATATGTGTTACAGCTTGGCTTCATATGTGTTACAGCTTGGCTTCATATGTGTTACAGCTTGGCTTCATATGTGTTACAGCTGGGCTTCATATGTGTTACAGCTTGGCTTCATATGTGGTACAGCTGGGCTTTACAGCTTGGCTTCATATGTGTTACGGCTTGGCTTCATATGTGTTACAGCTTGGCTTCATGTGTGTTACAGTGTGGCTTCATATGTGTTACAGCTTGGCTTTATATGTGTTACAGCTTGGCTTCATGTGTGTTACAGCTTGGACTCTTTATGTGTTGCAGCTTGGATTTTTATGTGTTACAGCTTGGCTATTACTATTATATCATAGTTACCCCAGAAGTGATGTCACTGCCCTCAATGTAAACTCACATCTTCCTCGTTTTTAGTTGTTTTATGTTTATTTATAGCATAGGTCTGTATGATTTTCAACATGTGACATTTGCAGTACAGTTTGAGAAGGCCATTTATCCTACCAACATCAGGGAGTGGGGAAAGAGTATGGCATTATTAAGTTCCTTTGACAAAAAATGGTTCAGAGAACCTGGTCCTGGATTGGATTTGAACCTGAATCAGAAGTCAATGTCATACCTAAAACCTACTCCAAATCCAAATCCACACAAAAAGAAAATGTAATCTCATAGCAGATACTTTTATGTGTTTGTCTCGTGTTAAGAGTTTTACATACAAAAGATCATAACAAATGGTAGTGGAATATGAAGTCCCCTTCTTTGCTAACAACTAACAAGATGCAAACTGAACAAATACAAGCACCAGCTTCTGACTTGGGCAAGCTACAATTAAACACCAGAAACAACCATAAATAATATTATAATAATGTAAACATTGCTTACTTTTCAAAGGTACTTTCAAAATTAGTTCTGTAGTCAGTTACATCCTCACGTATGTCCTGAATGAGGATATTCAGCTGTACAGACAACAAACATGTTATCCAATTTTATCTACAAAGCCATCACTTAATTAACAACAAACAGAACAGAAAAAAACAGCAACAACCCAAATGAGCTGTGGTGATGTAGTTGATAATCTACTAGTCAACAAGCACAGATGTTTTTAATTAATTCAAATGCTTACAAACAAAGATCTGATTTCATTCACTGGCCTATAATAGTGACCTGGATTCATCCTCTTGTTTATAAAGAGATCCAGATTCATCCACTTGTCTATAACAGAGATCTGGATTTATCTACTTGTCTATAACAGAGATTTGGATTCATCTACTTGTCTATTACAGAGATCTGCAAGCACAGAAGTCACAGTTCACCCACTGGTCTACAAGCACAGAGATACTGGCATACCAACATACAAACAGTATGCATGACAATCATAGAAATATGTTCAAAGCAAACAGTGCATTTATTTGGTATCCATGAATTACAGGGGAAAAAAAAACATAACAAAATGGGAACTCACCAGGCGAGGATCAAGATCACCTTCTCTACGTCGATTCAAATCTTCTCGTGCAACTGATTTAAACATCTCATATGCTGACTTGAATACACTCTGAGAAGATGAGGTGTAATGCACACATTACGTATAAGTTAATAACTAACTATTCTCACCTTTAAACAAAATATACAATATCCAGTTAATATCACAGAGTAAAAGAAACTAGTTTTAAATATTTAGAAATAATTTTAAATTCCTAGCAATTGATTTAAACATCTCATATGCTGGTTTAAATACACCCTGAGAAGATGACATGTAAAGCACACATTATGTATAAGTTAATAATTCAAAACTCTGAAGAAAACAAAGTACAGGAGCCTGTAACACACCTTGAGCATATTTGGTATACTCAAACTCAATAGACTCAAACACATGACAGCATGGTTGTCAGGCAAGCATTCTAACCACTGCACTACCACGCCCCCTTTCTGTGGTAAGGGCAGACAAAAATATAACGTGTATGCATGCTGCACACATTAAAGATTCCTCAGAAGTTCATAAAGAGAATGTAAAAATCTTAAAGTTTAGGCTCTAGCTTGCTGTGCCCTTGCAATACTCTTAACATTAGAAACACTATCCACAAAAGATTATTTATGGCGTGTACATTTCTAATGTGGATGTGGAAAACAAGGGAAAACTGCCACATTAATGTTCCATGATTAAATGTAACGACAGAATTAACGAACGAACAAACTTTATTTTCAAAGGGTTCAGAATTGGGCACACAAGCTCGCCTGACATTCTGCCCCTCTTCTCTATTTCCTCTCATGCGTTATTTTATTCAACATCACTTATGAAGCTAATCTTAGACAACAAAAGAACAATATGCATTAAAACGCTTGAAAAATAATCAATAATACATGACTCATTAAAGCAATTTTTAACACAGCCATTATAAATCATAAAACTAGATTTCTGCAGGAATGACATGTTCAAGAAACTTTATTCTGATCTTTGGATTGCAGTATAAGGTTTACTCTCACCTGAACTGTGGCCTTAACGCATGTTTCAAATGTCTCCTGGGGCACATTACCAGAGGCCAGGTAACCCATTAATCCAAGAACAGATCTGAGCAGCATCAGCAGTAATTCTATTGAGAAAAACATAATTAACATAAGGTACATGTCAGAGACATGCTCCAAGGCTGTAACATACAGTTAAGGAATCCTCATAAAAACAACATTCCTCCTTCAGTTGCTCAGTTACGCGATACTAGTTCACACATACCATAATTATTAATACTAATATTATTTGCGTCTGCTAATTACTAGTTTATACTTTCATCTTACTATCCCATATGTCTTGACATTACAATTTATATAAATGTGCCATATTAAAAATATATAAAAAGTGCCATGGAATATACTGCTTTATGAGGTGAAGTGTAGGATCTTCACTTATTCTAAGTCACACTACTCTTCCTTCTAAGACAATCTGCAGAGTGTCTGAAACTGCTCTGGTATCTAGTTTAGGATGCTGGGTCAACATCAGTACCATACTGATCAGAAAAAAACAGAAGAATCACTGTCTTTATAAGTAAGAGCACTAACCACTGCAGCTAACCCTGTCATATGTACTTGAATCAATACATTTAGTCCACAGATAATGATGTAAATGAAGGACCCTTTTCCATACCTGGAGGCGTATCAGGTATATGGTGCTGGCTTCATACTAGACCAATTGTCACTCAATGTGTGAAGTGATAAATATCACACTAGCTCACCTTTACTTCCCAGAACATTTCCTGGTGCCTGTTTTAGGTTGGGTCCACCTGGAGCCTAGGTCATACTCTTTCGCTACCAAGGGCCAATCTGGTGCCCCATTGGACGGACTGTAGTGGCAATTGGTAGTTTTATCGACACAGAATGATCAGTGGTTTATTTGATTCATTTCTGCTCTGTTTCGGAATTTTAAGTTACAGTAAACTGAAAAGTCGCACAACCAGAAAAGAGCTACATCATGGTTGTGTTGTCAAACACTTCTTAACATTGGATTTTTGTGTATTTTCAGTTTTAAAGTTGTTTGTTTTGGTTTTTCACAATGGAAACGCCCACCAGTATGCGTCAGTGTAGAATGACTTCAGATCTAGCTAGGTTAATGTTTGAAACTGTTTTAAACAATAGTGATTCCGATATCAGTGAATATTTAGAAAGAAGTTTTAGTTGTGTCTAAAGTTTTAGCACGTGGTGATAAAGAAAAACCAGTGAATGTTCGTCAACAGCTGAGTGTCTGACAACGAAGCACGAATGGCTGAATGGCTGTGATTTAGATCCCACAACTGCTCATGCAGTGAAAGTGTTTGCCACACTACTGAATTTTCTCGGAGCTGGCCATCACTTCTTTGCTGACAGATTCTACACTTCGAAAGCTCTGATTGATTATCTGCATTCCAACAATTTCAATTATACAGGGACACTGAATGTCAACCGAGTAGGCTTCCCTCCAGAGTTGAAGCATTTGCGACTTCAGCATCAAGAGATGAAGTGGTTTCTTGAAGGAGAAAGAATATTGTGTGTGGCATGGAGAGATAAAAAAAGCTAAAAAAACCATGCATTGTTGTCTCTACCAAGTCTGTAGTTGGAACTGTTGAGAGCAGATTGCGAAAACCGCAATGCAAGCCGAAGATGATCCATGAATGTCCATGAATATAACATGGCGATGAATGGCTGCGACAGAATGGACCAAATGGTTGGATATTATAATATCCATGATAGGAAAACCATTAAGTGGTGGAAGAAGATCTACTACTGGATCTTTGAAATTGCACAGATCAATGCTCACATCCTACATTCCATATGCCAAACAGAGAAAGGAGGAAAAAAACTGTCATTGAAGGATTTCAAGCAAAGTTTACTTGAAAGTGCTCATCGCGAAGCAGCTCAGAGTATTCCTGAAAGTTTGACACTCTGCCTGCCGAAGAATTTCCATAAGTCTGTTGCAGGAAATTATGTCGAAAGAGTGACAGGAGCCAAACATTTAATAGAATTTGTCGGTGTCAATAGAGACTGTGTTTTTTGCAGCACTCGAACTAAACGACACAGATCCTCTTTTGTTTGCTCCGGCTGCACTAATAGACCACACTTGTGCGCCAAAGTTTGCTTTGCAGCCTATCACAAATAGACTGCCACATATAGTAAATAAAAACAAACAGACATGTGTAAGTATTCATTGTAATTAAATGTAAATCTGCCAAGTGTTTTCCTAATTTTTGTCTGAAAAAAGAAACATACATGATTCAGAATCTGCGGCAAAACTTCTTTTCGGATGATTGATTGGGAGCAATTGTGTTTATAGTTTAGAAAAGTGTTGTTTGTTCAGTAAATTCAACAGGATTAGCAGTGATCAGGATATTGGATAACAACGCCCCCTTGGTAAGTGCAATGTTTACATTATTTTTACCTCTTTTTAACAAATTATTTTAAAAGTTATATTATTATTTTTATTATATTTACAACCTACAGCAAAAATTCCCCTACCAACATATTCCTTGTGCAATCCCCTTTATTTTGATATATAATACAACATTTCTGCTACAATTTTAACCATCTTCATAACATTATTGTGACACACCCTACTTCAAGTTTTCTGCCATTATTATTTTTCATTTTGTGTGAAAAAGACCAAAACTTCCTTTTGGGTAATTTTAATGAGCAATACTGTTTATATTGTTGAAGACAAGTGGTGTTTGTTTGATTATTCAGTAAATTAAACATGATTAGCAGTAGAGGAGTATAGAAAACACCTTATAAGTGTATTGTTTTCATCATTTTTACCTCTTTTTGTCCAATTATTTTACAAATTATATTATTATTTTTATTATATTTACAACCTGTAGCAATAAATCCATTACCAACATATTCCTTGTGCAATCCCCTTTATTTTTATATATAATACAACATTTCTGCTACAATTTTAACCATTTTCATAACATTATTGTGACATACTCCAACTTGCAGATTTCGGCCATAATTTGTTTTCATTGTTGTAAAAAAGACATGGTTCAGAATATGCACCAAAACATCCTTTTGGGTGATTTTAATGAGCAATACTGTTTATATTCTTGAAGACAAGTGGTGTTTGTTTGATTATTCAGTAAATTTAACATGATTAGTAGTATAGGAGTGTAGAAAACACCTTATAAGTGCAGTTTTTTAAATAATTTTTACCTCTTTAATTTCAGTTATTATTATTAAACCTCTCATTATTGTCATAATATTTGTAACCTATCAATTAATTATTAACACTGTCATGTTCCTTGTGCAATCCTCTTTAATGTGATATGTAATACAATAGATCTGCTACCATTTTAACCATTTTAAAAGCATTATTGTAACAAACCCCTACTTCCAATTTTCTGCCATGAATTTCTGCTTGGTCAGGACCCAATTTTTGTTTGGTAGCGAAAGAGTTAAACAAAATCTCTGCTTCAGTGAAGATTTGAATACATGACCATAGGGCCCTGAAGGCCAGAATACTAGCCACTGCGCTACCACAGCTACCCATATTAAGTTGCATATCCTTTACAGGACATCACAGTCAACCCCAGCACTTTTTGGCTGTTTGTTTATATTCAGTAGCTTGCCAATTGCTTTATGAACAACAGGCATGCCTACCTTTGTATGGAAACCAACGCAAGGCGGTCTGCTTTCAAATCAGTGGCAGCTGTGTTTCGAATGCGGTATGCAGAATTGCAAATTGCGCCATAACCCCTTTGTCACAGAGCTTGCTCCAAAGATAATGTAAATGCCCATTAATTCGAATACTGTGATTTATTAAAATGTTATACTCATACTAATTTTTTAAGCAATTAAACTTCTTCTGTTTCTATAATATGACTTCATCTGTGGACCATCAGGATGCCATATTGGTTGCATTCATAGTGAAGGACTGCCACTTCAGCAAAAGATGCACATCTTATCTGTATTTCTTTAACTGAACTTTAAATCATGCCATTGCTGTTTATTGCAGACCTGAAATATTTAAAAGCACTGACTTCTTCAGTTTATTTTCATGATTCAGCATGATGATGGTTGGTTCACACTGTTTTTAACTATTTTCCAGAATCTTCCTTTCCTTATGAACTAATTTCTACAGCATAAGATTATGTTGATTTCTCTAATCTTGTTCACAGATCTTAGAATTCTTATTTGTTCATGCTATAAGATCAAGACCATAGGCAAAGTTTCTGAAGCTAACCTCCATTTGACAGAATTGTATCAGCATATATGGTTTTCTCTTTGTGTTCTAAATATGTGTTGAAAAGCACTAGGAACATTATACAGTCTTGTTGAACACTTAATATTCATTTAAAACATTTGCGTCTCTTTCTACATAAATGCACTTTAAACCAACCCAAACAGTCTCGGTGCCAAGCCTTAGTAGCTGAGCTGATTGTACTGCATTACCTCAGATGGCCAGCAAAGAAACAGTAGCAAAAATAAAGAAACACTACCTACATGTTATTGAGCATTACTGAACGTTGCTGACAGGCCCAAGTTTTCAATAAGCTAATCACAGTTCAGAGGTATTATGATCAGTTTTATGCTTGCTGCTTTAGCTTTTCCAGATACATCTTTGGGACCTATTTCATGAGCAAATAAAGCTTACCTATTCCATCTGCAGGCTTGTTGGCAGGGAAGAGACGCTTCATCTGACTCAAAGCTTTACATGCTTGAACTTTGAGGACCATCAGTGAAGAGTACAGGACATCAAACTGAGCAAGAAATGACAGAAAACAATTACAAATACATGACATGTTAAAAATCCCTAGAAGCTATAAAGTGTAAATAGCAAGCAAGCCTGTGGTTATTAGTTTGTCGCACATAATTCACAGGATGTAGCAGTTAACGCCAGCAATTTTTGACTGTTCGTGATTCCTAGGCAAGTATACATTCAGTAGTTTGCCATTGCTTTCTAATTGGCCGGCACTCATACCATTTCATTAAAAAAAAACAATGTAAGGTGGTCTGCTGCTAAATCGCCCCCAGCAGTGTTTTGAATGCGATATGCAGGATTATGAACTGTGTCAACAACCCCTTCGCCACAGAGCTGGCCATGTGATCATTGCACTACAAAATTTCAAAATTAGAACTATCCACATCAGAATATTTATGGGATGTGCAGATTCTCGTATGCACACTCAAGTATCATCTCCAGTGCTACATAATTCATGCACTGAGCTGAGATTCCCTAGCATTATCTTGGAACGCTAACAGACAGTTTCAGAGTGTGACAGAGATTGTCTTTAAATCCGATAAATAAAAAAATAACTAAAAAAAATAACTATCCGGTTGTATCAATGTATAAAACATGCAAATATGCAAACTAATCAAAATGAAGATCTGAATATAAACAAAAAAGAAATCTGCAGTATTTACATGGCCCTACTTACCTCCTGTTTCACCATGATAACAGCTGTCTTGTTGCTCGGCAACATCTGCTGAATGGTCACTACTAAATTGTTCATGAACACAAGGTAGCCAATAGTTGGGGAAAACTCAGATGTCAAACATTGCAGCAGAAGCACCTTGCGAAACAGTTCACCCTGATTACAGAAAACAATGTAAATGATGAGTACCTACTAAACAAACTAAACACAATTTTAAAAATGTTTCTTGAAGCAGTTTCCTGCAAATGGGTCTGTGATGTGAAAAGGCCATCACAATTTGTAGGTCAGAATACACAGAAGCATAGGCTTCAGTCTTTTCCTCTGTCGACGGGCAATGAACACGTGAATGAGTAACAAGCAAAGCCATTAATCGGTAGATCTTAAACTAATCTGTTAGTAATAATAGATCAGTTTCAAGAGAAATCCTGGATTGATAATAGTTAAGAATGGGATGGCTATGAAACTGTCATACCAATCCTTAGTTTGATCTGCAATATGCACATTAAACAAGCTGCAGTTATACCAATCAAAGGGGAGAATACAGAACCAACATCAATGAGTTAAACACTGAATGAATTAGCACAATAAAATTTGATAATGATGGAGAAACAGAACAGTCATTCCAGATATTATTAAACAAAATAAATAAAACAGTAAGATTATGATATGAAAATAAATGCCTAGAAGACAAAACCAAAGGCAATATTTAGGACTCTCAAGTAGCAAAGCTTAAAATAGAACACATCACAGAACAAGTTAATCAATTTACCATTTACCTTCCTCACCATATTTCTTTCCCAGAAAGTTTTGAAAAATTGAGGGGATAGACACAACACTGTTAAAGTAATACTCTGTCACTATTTTTCTACTCAAGAGTATAGAGATCTTGTAGAGAGAATCTGCAGAAAGTCATATCTGCTGTTTCCTGCATAGTTTGTTTTAAGTCAAATCCCTAAGTGCCTGCTGGAGGTGGCTGCTCTCTTGACTCTTGATCATACAGGAGGTCTGGCTCTCTGACTTTTAACCTTCCAAACTTATCACGTTGGTTGGTCAGAACCTCTTTCCCTTTCTCAATGGAAGTTTGGGTGGCTACTATTCTGACTTTGGGTCTCTCACATTTGTCATAGAAGTTTGTCAGAATTCCTATTTTTCTTTCCCCGCAGAGATTTAGGACTAGTCTTGGTGGCTTCTGGTTCTCTGGGTTTTGGTCTCCCACACCTGTCATGAAGGTTGGTCAGAAACACTCTTCCTTTCTCAGTGTAAGTTTGGGTGGCTTATAGCTCACTGGGTTTTAGTCTTTGAGAGTTGTCATAAAAGTTTGTCAGCATCCCTCTTCCTTTCTAAGCACAGGTTTGGGACTGAACTTGGTGGCTTCTACGCCTCTGGCTCGGAGGTCTCTCACACTTGTCACAGAAGTTGGTCATAATCCCTCTTCCTTTATCACCAAGGGTTTGGGACTGGCCTTGAAGTTTCCTTTATCACCAAGGGTTTGGGACTGGCCTTGAAGTTTCCTTTATCACCAAGGGTTTGGGACTGGCCTTGAAGTTTACTGGTCTCCCATCTCTGTTATGGTTGCTGATCAGAATTCCTCTTCTTCCCTAAGTGCAGACTTAAAATTGGCTTTAGTGGTGTCATGTTAAATTAACGCTGCCTCAAAAACTTGTAACTTTAACCCAATCTGTCCTTATGATTGCTTTAACTTCATCCCAGAAGCTGATACTATAACCCATTCTCTTGAGGTTACTAATTAAACTCCTACCCCAGACAATAGTTATCTTAACTTCTATCAGAACCACAAAATTATTGCTTAAAAACAACTGCTTGGGACAGAAAAAGTTAATATAAATATGAATATAGAAATATATCCTAATAAAAGAAATATACTTACAATGCCATATCGCAAACCAAATTCCAGCAGCAGTCGACACGAAGCTGAGGACAAAGGTTGGAATGTCATACCTGGTGACAGAACATCAGAACCTTGACGAAACTGGCTTTCATATCTAAGAGTCACAAAAACAAGTATGTGCATCTGTCAATACACTAGCCTTGTTTATAATCAAATGTCAACTGTTTATAATTTTTTTTAACACATCTAATAAAATGTTTATTTAAGAGTTCTGAGTCAATGACTGGATTATTGTTGAATAAATAAGTAGAGTAAAAAAAATAAAGGTCCCTTGTCAATGTCTACAGGCATTTAGGTACATGGTGCTAGAACCATATTTTTATGGACACTCATTGGGTAATGTAGCCAATATATCGCTGGCCGCCTTTACTTCAAAGGATATTTCCTGGTACCCATTATATACTGCGTTGACCTGGGGACCCACATGAACTTGACAAAATCTTTTCCTCTATGGGGGTCCGAACAGATTATTACAGGGCTGGCAGGCAACCAATCTAGCCGCTGTGATACCACAACTTCCTTAGTAAGTAAATGATGCACTGTAAAACATTTGTTTTACTAGTGGTTGTGACTGCAAGGATAGTAAAGCAATGGAACTTTAATAGCTCATATGACAGTTGACAAGTGAGTCAGGTTTAAGAAGATGGCAACGCTTTGGCAACTTCATCAAAGGCTGCTCATTTCTACTTCATCAAAGGCTACTCATTTCTACTTCATCAAAGGCTACTCATTTTCAAAGGCTAAATAAGAATGAAATCTTTTAAAGCTGAAAACTCACGCTAATAATTTTTTCAGAAGAATGTGGTAGTCTTCATGTACACTATGCAGTTCAGCAATGAGATCCTGGATATCACGCGGGAAAGGGAGAGATAAACTCCAGAATTTGTTCAGCAGCTCAGAAATATGCTTTCTCTCTTGTTTCTGCCACAGGTCATAGCCATTTTGAGTCTGAAAAACCAAATACATTACACTCAAAACAAGAAATCTTTCAGTCTAAATAAATATGCCATCATGGCTAATAAACACAGAAGAAACTTTATAGTATCTAGCTTATGTTTTTGCACACTCAAAAATGGTAGTTGTGTTATTAGATTGTGTCTAAAATACATATGTAGTTCATATTATGATTCACAGTAGTTTGGAAAGGAAAGTCATGGAAGGCACGGTTCCTGGAAGATTAGGCAGGAGTCAATCAGCAAAAAGGACACAGGACATTTCAAACGCCTTGGGCATGAGGCAGGAGAAATGGAAAGAGATCAAGAAACTGTTTGTCAGCTTTTTGTAATGAGAGCGTTTTACAAAGGACTCGATGATGATGATAGATTGTGCCTAACTGTCAACTCAGTAAGTATAGGCTGCACTGAAAAATCTGTAACTGTTAACTCATTCTATACCAAATAACTCCCCATATGTCATTGGTTATCTACACATTATATGCTGTTCTTAATTACATCTGTCCCATGTAAATATTACATTAATTCAACAAACGAATAAAAACATTAACAAATGTAAGAGAAAAGCTTGATGAAAGAAAGACACCCATAGATACATGTTAATGTTTTAACCAATCTTTATCAAGGAACAAAAAACATAAAAGGGTGTTTGTTCGTCGATCTGTGTGTCTTTACTCTCCTTTCATTGATCTTCCCAGTTACATTTTATGTTCATTGATTTTGCTGTATTAGCTCGGCAACAGCCACCCCGACCCTTTTTTTTTTAATACCATTACTTTTTGTGACTGTGTTCTTGTAAGGATTCTCACTGGAACACCCTATAACATAGCTAATAACAAGTGCCACAAAATTCATTGATATTACTGAGTCGTGTAATATATTGATTTTTGCATTTTCCCCATGCCTTTATAATGCATATCTTTTATATTGTTGCTGTTCTCAGTTAGTCTGGAATGATGTGTGAATTAAATAATGTATGAAAGAGAGTGATAGAAGGGCAGAATGTCAGACGGGCCTATGTGCCCAATTCTTAACCCTTTGAAAATAAAGTTTGCTTGTTCGTTCGTTCATGCTTGTCTTCTTGTAAAATGGACCTTCTACACTTTAAGCTGTCCCTACTATGAAAACTACAGAAAAGTAAAGCACCATTTTACTGGCCTTAATGTGCATTGGACATATGGTGCTAGACTCATATTTGTATAGGCCAAGCGGCACTTGGTGGGTCATGTGTTCAGTATCATGCTGGCTGCCTTTACTTCCCATAATATTTCCTGAGACCCATGTAAGGCTGGGTCAAACTGGTAGCACAGGTCAATTTCAAAATGTCAAATCCGTCCCAATAATAACCCATGATAATCAGGGTCAGCATGCGAGTGTCTAGCCACTATCCTACCGCAGCTCCATAGGAAAACTATAATAACCAGTAAAATGGAATGCAAACATGCAAGAGGAAGACAATGCTATAAATGGAAGGATAATAAGAGAAGGTGAACGTCATTACTGAGCAGAATGAAGCCTGTAGGTCTACAGCCTCAAGTGAGAAATAGAGGTGGCTGCAATCACTGTGGCTTTAATGTGGCTAGCGAGTACTTGAGTCACTTACTTCCCATGTCATTTTACTTCCTCAAGCATGGATTGGAGATGGCTGCAGTGACTGCGACTTTAATGTGGTTAGCGAGTACTTGAGTTACCCAAGCAATCCATGTCTGATTCAGTCTGTGCTTTGTAAGGTTGACTTTCTACACTTTTGTGTTTTTCATATTATGAAAACTATCATCATCATCATTAACATGTGCCCTGCCAGCTGGGGTAGGCGTTCATGGCTCTTCACAGATCTTGGTCTTTGGTGTTCTGGATCAACTCTGCTGATGATATTCCTCCATGCCACTGTCTCAAATCATCCAGCATCATTTCTCTTGGTCTGCCTCTGCCTCTCTTCCCCTCGATCTTACCAGTTGTCACAATGTTCTCTAATGCCTCTCTTCTCATCACATGACCAAAGAAAACTGTTTGTCTCTGTCTTATTGTTGTATATAATTTTCTAGTTTCATTAGCCTGTCTCAGGCTGTCATTGTTAGTTACTTTGGCAGTCGAAGGAATTCGCAACATTCGTCTCAGGAACCACATCTCTGTTGCTTCTAATTTCTTCTTAATTTGTTCATTTACATGAAAACAATAATGGACGGTAAAGTGTGTTCTCAGGGTCCATAAAGGATGTAAAGAATAGTAACACCGTAACCAACCATGCATAATGAAAGAGGCAACTAAGGAGGGCTAGCATGAGATGGCTACCTCAACCCATTGACAACTCCAGTTGCAAAATCCAAGCAATCATGAAGAATTCAACAAAAGACATGGTGTGAGTTGGTTGAGGGCCCATGCTTCATTGGAAGATGAAAGGTGGAAGTAAAAAATGTGGAAGGAAAACACGCAACAGAAAAGCAATGTTACAAGTGGTGGGATAACAAGCAGAGTTGCCAGGAAAACACTTGCTTGACGTCACCATTGTGGCAAAAAGAGATAAATTACTGGGGATACTTTGCAGTTTATCTTCCATGTTACAATGGCAACTGATCAGATCTCATTAACATGTTATCTCCAGACCTTTCAAACCGACACTGATGCAATAATCCTATACCACTATTTCATTTTCAAAATGTAATGGACATGTTATTTCCTCGAATAGTAACTCTGAAACTAACAAATGTGGTTTATGGTCTAAAGAATACAAATGAAATCTTACTATGAAATGCTTTGGGGAATAGAATGGATGGCTGTTGGTTTCCAGAACTGCCAGTTGACCAGATAACTCTTCTGCTAAAAGCTGAAAAAAACATTATAACAGACACAACTTGTAAAATATCAACAAAAATAATTATTTATACAAGTCATGACACAAACCTTGATACAATTACTATATAAAGTACACGTGTGTGTGTGTCGTGCTAAATATACAAGACTTCAAGGCTTTGTTTCTCTCTACACTCTCTAGTAGAAGAAAGGATGAAGGAAAGATATCTGGAGCCAATCTACACTACAAGAGCATAGATAAAATTTCACCAAGACAAAGCAAAAACATTCACTAAAGAATCCAACATAATTCTGTGTGTGTCGTGCTAAATATACAAGACTTCAAGGCTTTGTTTCTCTCTACACTCTCTAGTAGAAGAAAGGATGAAGGAAAGATATCTGGAGCCAATCTACACTACAAAAGCATAGATAAAATTTCACCAAGACAAAGCAAAATCATTCACTAAAGAATCCAACAAAATTCTGTTACCAGTAACAAATCTGGGACAAACAGAAAATTTAAAAAAAAAACAAATAATCATCAAACAGCAACGCAACTATCACAGTTAAAGCACACAGAAACAAGGAAAGGGGGAGGGGACAGAGAGAAGAAGAAAAGAGAACCTGAACTCCATCATTAAACAATCCTAAAAAAGTACAATAAAAGTGTTTTAAAGAAGACTGGAAATAAAATTACACACAGAAAAAAAAGCTGCTGTGTCATGATAGAATGACATACTACCAAGTTCACATGCACGTATCCTACCATGTGATAATCTGATAAACTCAAGTAGTTATCAAGATACCATGCAAATGCTAGTTTCTAATAATAATTAACAGCTGCTTGTCATGAACTAATGCCCTGTACTATCAACTACTAAAAGCCAAATTTAAAGTGTGCACTATTGATCCACGATGTGTGCATTGTTAATTCTACTTGCCACTACATTCTTTTGTTTTCAATTAAACTACTATTTTTCTTTCTTTATCTACAATTACTCTACAAAAACCTTTTCACAGCTATTGGCAGTACATGTTAATATTCTGATTCTATCCATAATACAAAGCTTTTATTAGTACCACTAATGACAAGGTCACAGTCAACCTTTGTGATATAATATACACTTTTATCTTCAGTGGTTTGCCTTGGCTATCTGAAAGATAGATGCTCATACAATCAAAATCAACACAAGGCAGTCTGCTTCCAAATTGTCTGCATCTGATTTCAAACCGTAGACTGGGTATGTCAGCACATTATGAAACATGTTGACTGGCCCTAAGCCACAGTTCTGACTATTTACTTTGATTCAAATAATAGTTTTTTTTTTTTTTTTAAACCAATAATAACAAATAAAGTTAAAATACAATTCTTTTCTTTCCTTTATGAGAAATAAAATATGTTAAGATTAATTACTTAAAGTAACAACAGACAGTACATATCCTACTATAGTCAAGAAGCCATGAACAGAATTTTACCTTATCAATTGAAAAGCATTCATATTAAATAGGTATAATGCAATTAAACAATGAGAAACAACAACAACGAACAGCAAAAATTATCATAATATGGAAACAGTACAAGAGGACCTAAGTTGAATGTTCCCAAAAGTGGTTCTAATTAATCAAATGTATAAATTAGATGATATACAATCTAAACGTTGATTCTAGTTTTAACTTGGAGCTAAAACAATTAGCAAAATCATCAAACTATTGTTAACTTTTCCCACCTACAAATTAATAGTTCTTGCTTGGTAACATAGAAAAGCAAGTATAAGGGGGGAAAAAAACATGTCAAAATGTTTTTATAAGCCTTGTTGTAAATAAGCATATATTAAAATAACAAAATAAGAAGCCGGAAAATCTAACAGAAAAAAATGAATGTCATGGCAGGGCAGACCAAGCCCAAAGTCTTTGTCATTAACTGATCTAGGATTGAAGCTTTGACAGGCAGACAGTTAGAGAATTGCTTTGTTGATTCAGCAACTTCTGCAAGTTGTCTTGTTCGAGATGTATTGGTAATGCCTTTCCTCTGAAGTAAACTAGCAAGCAGAGAGAGGGATATGCTTTTATGGGCAACATGTTCTCTACAATACAGCCCAGGCTTTGTACTAGAATAGGTATAGCTCTATCCCTGGTCCCTGCCATGGGATGTAGTTATTATGCCTTTTTAAGCATAAAGTAACAAACCATCGTCTGCCAAGATGGCAAGGTGTCAGTAACATATAATATCTATTCACTGTTTCCAGTTTTCACTTGGGTTAAAACAATCCACAAAATAATGAAACTGCTGCCAACACTTGCCAATGAATGTTATACACTACAAACAATTAGTTATTTTTAAACAGACATCAGGGAGATTATGAAAAAAAATATATTTCATTTGACAATTTTTGTTAATGAGGGTTTGAAACTCATTCATTCAAATTAGAAGATATGTTATCCATAGCTGCATATTAGTTGGTTCACTTGTTTACCAAGACAACGGCCCAGACTAAAACCAGCAGATGTGCACCTTCAAAACATTACACAGATGTAAGTTAGACACAATTTTGCACTGTCATTAGATATGTATGGCGATGTCAGAAATGATACAACACATGATGCCTATTGAATGAAGACCTGTCCATATGACAAGCAACCATAACAGAATGTAATAGCTGCAGGGTTTACACTGAAAAGTGAAAAATCTTCACATATACTAAGTCATGGGAGCCGAAGTAGCATACTAGCAAGCACTCTAGCCTGATTGTCATGTGTTCAAATCTTCATCAGGGCTGGAGTTTTTAAAATCTGACCTGGACTCCCAGGTCGAACCAGCCTAAATGGGTACCAGGAAATGTCCTGGGAAGTAGAGGTGGCCAGCGTGATAGAGACCACATCACCCATCATGTGCCAGCGTCTCTATACAAATATGGGACCAGCACAATACACCTAGCAGATCTCAAGGTATGTACAAGTGTTCTTTACTTTACTTTTATACTAGATCATAGCACAATACACCTAGCAGATCTCAAGGTATGTACAAGTGTTCTTTATTTAACTTGTATACTAGATCATAGCGCAATACACCTAGCAGATCTCAAGATATGTACAAGTGTTCTTTACTTTACTTTTATACTAGATCATAGAACAATACACCTAGCAGATCTCAAGGTATGTACAAGTGTTCTTTACTTTACTTGTATATCAGATCATAGCACAATACACCTAGCAGATCTCAAGGTATGTACAAGTGTTCTTTACTTTACTTTTATACTAGATCATAGCACAATACACCTAGCAGATCTCAAGGTATGTACAAGTGTTCTTTATTTAACTTGTATACTAGATCATAGCGCAATACACCTAGCAGATCTCAAGATATGTACAAGTGTTCTTTACTTTACTTGTATACTAGATCATAGAACAATACACCTAGCAGATCTCAAGGTATGTACAAGTGTTCTTTATTTAACTTGTATACTAGATCATAGCGCAATACACCTAGCAGATCTCAAGGTATGTACAAGTGTTCTTTATTTAACTTGTATACTAGATCATAGCACAATAAACCTAGCAGATCTCAAGGTATGTACAAGTGTTCTTTACTTTACTTGTATAATAGATCATAGCACAATACACTTAGTAGACCTCAAGGTATGTACAAGTGTTCTTTACTTTACTTTTATACTAGATCATAGCACAATAAACCTAGAAGACCTTTAGGTATGTATAAGTGTTCTTTACTTTACTTGTATAATAGATCATAGCACAATACACTTAGTAGATCTAAAGGTATGTAAAAGTGTCCTTTACTTTACTTGTATATCAGATCATAGCACAATAAACCTAGAAGACCTTTAGGTATGTATAAGTGTTCTTTACTTTACTTGTATACTAGATCATAGCACAATACACTTAGTAGATCTCAAGATATGTACAAGTGTTCTTTACTTTACTTGTATACTAGATCATAGCACAATACACTTAGTAGACCTAAAGGTATGTAAAAGTGTCCTTTACTTTACTTGTATATCAGATCATAGCACAATAAACCTAGAAGACCTTTAGGTATGTACAAGTGTTCTTTACTTTACTTTTATACAATACACCTAGTAGACCTCAAGGTATATGATAGTGTTCTTTACTTTTATTCAAGATCATAGCATTATGAGTGTGGTGATCAGCCTTTAGCAAGATGAAAAACATTCTGACCAATAAAAAGATGTCAATTGAAACAAGAAAGAGAGTGTTGAGGGGATACATAGAGCCTGTTCTTTTGTATGGATGTGAAACTTGGACAATGAGCAGTCAAGCTGAAAAACATCTGATGCCTGCAGAAATGTGGTTTCTGAGGATAATGCAAAGAATACCATGGACAGACAGAAAAACCAATGACCAAGTACTACAGGAGACAAATGAAAATCGTAAATTGATTAGAGAAATTAGACATAGTCACAATTTTTTGGACATGTTATGAGAAGAAATGGATTGGAGAACTTAGTGACAACTGGCATGATCGAAAGGAACAGACCAAGAGGAAGACTGAGAGGAAAATACCTGGATGGCTTGGCCACATGGCATGGACGAGACAGGAACACTGAGCTGATCCACAATGCCGGTGATCGAGTGAAATGGCGAGTCATGACCGCCCACGCTTTCTGGCATGGCACATGATTGATTGATTGATCAGCTTTCTAACTGGATACTTTCTTCTTTCTAGACATTTGATACCCATTTTTCGAGGCTGGGACATGCAGAAAAATAATTTCTCAACTAAGAACTGAACATGGGCCACTGAGTTGGCAGCTTACGTATTATTGACTACACCACATGTATTATCCACTATACCACATGTATTATCTACTATACCACATGTATTATCCACTATACCACATGTATTATCCACTACACCACATGTATTATTCACTACACCACCACATTGGGTGTAAGAAATGACCCAACAGATGCTGCCAAGTGACAGAAGTCTGTTAACCTGTACATATGACATGAGACCATAACAGAATGCACTAGCTGCTGGGTTGTGAAGTGAAAATTCATCACATATACTGATGGAGGGACAAAGAATAAGGGGAAGGCAGAGGGATAAATATTTAGATGGCTTGGCTATTTGGCATAATCAAGACATGAACACAGAACGGATACATGACTCTGTGTCATCATGTGAGATGGGGAAACATAATCAAGACATGAACACAGAACTGATACACGACTCTGTGTGATCGTGTGAGATGGGGAAACATAATCAAGACATGAACACAGAACTGATACATGACTCTGTGTGATCGTGTGAGATGGGGAAACATAATCAAGACATGACCACAGAACTGATACATGACTCTGTGTGATCGTGTGAGATGGGGAAACATAATCCAGACATGAACACAGAACTGATACAAGACTCTGTGTGATCGTGTGAGATGGGGAAACATAATCAAGACATGACGACAGAACTGATACATGACTCTGTGTGATCGTGTGAGATGGGGAAACATAATCAAGACATGAACACAGAACTGATACATGACTCTGAGTGATCGTGTGAGATGGGGAAACATAATCAAGACATGAACACAGAACAGGGAAGCTGGCATGATACTGACATCACCTACTGGGATGTCCCGGGAAGCTGGCATGATACTGACATCACCTACTGGGATGACCTGGGAAGCTGACATGATCATCGCCTACTGAGTAGCCATCAGCCTATACAAATATGGGCCTAGCATCATATACCCAATACACTGCAAGGAGTTACGAAGGGCCCTTTTCTTTTCTTACCCACTTATATTTAACAGTATATGCCAAATGAGAGAAACAAAAAGAGAGAATGTGATCTCACAGTGAACATGGGAAAACCCTCATGTCCTTCCACAGATACGATGCTCAGCAGCGAAATATCAAACAGGCAGGATATTTTTCTAAATGTCTTCAAGCTCACTCATCTTTGCTCCAGTTTTAATACCCACAACATGCTAAATAGGCTAATTATTAAACTAATTTGGTGAAGACAGTGTACACATGATCTATTGATATGTGGTTATAGTTGTTGTGTCTATTAAATAAATAGTTATTTCTGGATAAGTTAACTGATACAGTGCCAAACAAAAAGTTGGCTTATACCAAACAAAAATGGATGGCAGAAAATTGGAAGAAGGGGTTTGTCACAGTAATGACTTAAATGTTATTAATATGGTATCAGATACAGTGTGTTATTTATAAATCAAATTAAAAAGGAATGAATAGAGAACAATACTGTATTGATAATATAACAATATTTTTAAAACGTCATTCCAATAATGTTAACCCTTTAAAGACGGCGGGGCCGATATAGTGGCCGTGACGTCACCACACGGTCATAGTGAAAAACCCGGTTGGGCCAGTTGGGCCGATCCTGTTGTAAGAACTGCTTTGATTGGTTTGCTTTTAATAGTACAGACCAATCAAATGCTTCCTTGCAAATCGTCAGCCATTTTAGCCGCCACATTTCCATTTCTAGCGTGATTCAGACAAGTGGACATGATTTTGTGCAGTTTTTCCCGAAGTAACCCATTTTTTCGTGGATTTTTGAGGTCTAAAATGGCCAGCTTTGAACCTGAAGACGTACTAGCATTGACTAGCTCTGATAGTAGCGATTTTGTTAGTTCAGGACTGTCAGATAATGACTTTAGTGATACAGAAAGTGCCCATGAGGATTTCAACCTCGTGTCCCCGTAGTTTTGTGTGTTGGGAATAAGAAGATCGTTTTATCTATACCCTTTCATGGCAATGGCCGGACCAAAAAACATGTCACCAGTTGATAGCCAACCTATTACAAATGTCAATAGGGACTTCATAGGTGTTGTTTATTTAACCATAAGTGTTTAAAATTATTCTAAAGTGGTGTAGGTATTCAATGAGGAAATTTTAGGTGAGTACCATTTTTAAAAAATATTTAGTACCAATTCATACATTGTGGTATGAAATATTTTATTTTTCACAAAATACAAATGAGGTTATCAAATTTGCGTAAACATGAACAAAACAACTTCAATCATACACAGAAATAAACTTTACTATATCCTCTTTAAGAATATATATACTTGTATATACCTATATAGGTTTCTAATATTTTTTTTTGAATTTATAAAATTGTCACTTCAGTCATTTCTGTACTCCAAAAAAATGGCTCCGTCTTCTTCAGAGGGAAACCTAAATTTGGCCCAATGTTGTTCCGTCCTAAAAGGGTTAATTTACCTAACACATTTTTGAGGAAAACATGGAGAAAATTATTCAAAATGTTCACTTACAAAGGTGATACTATGATGATAATCCACGTAAATCCACAGAATATGAATAACACTATTTTTTCTTCACAAATATCATAAGAACTGCTCCTTAATATCATCAAAATATAACACCATATTTTGAAGCACATCATCTTCACACAAAATTGAAACAGAATAAATCAGGAAGCACTTGGCAGATGTGTACTCAATAGGCTGAGAACCAACATGCACCCTATTAACTATGAATAAAATTTGGTGGAACTGCGGTAAAGCTGTGAAAGTGTAAACAACATAAAATGACACAAAGTGGTGCAGCTTTACATAGCAGAGTTACGACACATACAGAACGTTGCGGCGGTTAGCCTTCATCAGCAAACAAACACATTCACAAACACAACATACAGTCAAGGAGAACTCCTGTGACTACATTAGAAGGTGATGACAGGACGAGAGGAACAAATGCATGGAAAAATAGAAGCAATGAAGAGAAAATGAGAATTGAGAAAAATGTTAATTGAAAAGAATGTTAGTTGAAGAAAATGTTTAATAGAAAAACTGTTAATAGAGAAAAACACTGCATACTCACCTCACGTACGGATCTGAAATGACTACGAAACTCTCGGGTGTAGTTGTACGGGGCTGGATGTTACGGTTCAGTGAGCACATAGAAAGAAGTGGGCGGGGTAGGAGGCGTGTAAAATTGACCAAGACCCCATTGTGTTATTTAAGGTCTGGGTGGACTGGTGTGCATGAACACGCGTACATGCATAGACACACTTCAACAGACAAAATGCTAGTGTATGTGGACATATGCACAGTATATGCAAGAAGAGAGAGAGAGAGAGAGAGAGAGAGAGAGAGAGAGAGAGAGAGAGAGAGAGAGAGAGAGAGAGAGAGAGAGAGAGAGAGGAGAGACAGAGAGAGACAGAGAGAGGAAAAGTGCCTGCGACATACCACATGGGGCATACTGTACCCTACGAAATAGTCAGTATGGTTGCTTGTCATACAACACACTTCAGGAGCCACTCGCCCAGTGCTCGAGTTGTTGGGGCTGTGTAAGATCCAACCACTGGCAATGCACGTGAAGAAGGTATGCACAGAGAAGCCAGATGTAAGGGGAGAGAGAGAGGGAGAGAGAGTGAGAGAGAGCGAAAGGGAGGGAGAGAGGGGGGAGAGAGAGAGGAAGAGAGAGAGGGAGAGAGAGGGAGAGAGATAGAGAGAGAGCGAGAGAGAGGGAGAGAGAGATAGAGAGAGAGTGAGAGAGAGAGCAAGGGGGGAGAGAGAGATAGAGAGAAAAGGAGAGAGAGAGAGTCCACCCAGACCTTAAATAACACAATGGGGTCTTGGTCAATTTTACACGCCTCCTACCCCGCCACTTCTTTCTATGTGCTCACTGAACCGTAACATCCAGCACCGTATACAACTACACCCGAGAGTTTCGTAGTCATTTCAGATCCGTACGTGAGGTGAGTATGCAGTGATTTTCTCTATTAACAGTTTTTCTATTAAACATTTTCTTCAACTAACATTCTTTTCAATTAACATTTTTCTCAATTCTCATTTTCTCTTCATTGCTTCTATTTTTCCATGCATTTGTTCCTCTCGTCCTGTCATCACCTTCTAATGTAGTCACAGGAGTTCTCCTTGACTGTATGTTGTGTTTGTGAATGTGTTTGTTTGCTGATGAAGGCTAACCGCCGCAACGTTCTGTATGTGTCGTAACTCTGTTATGTAAAGCTGCATCACTTTGTGTCATTTTATATTGTTTACCCTATTAACTATCACATTAATTATTATTTACAATGATGCTCAGTTCATTTGTGATAGGCTGCAATGCAAACTTTGAGGCACACGTGTAACTCATTAGAGCAAACATAACGCCACCTGTGTCCTTATATCATGATGAACTTTCACTAACAGCTTATTATTCTTTATTACCTTCTGATGAATCACTACTACTACTGCGCATGCTATTAGAATCTTTCACAAAGTCGCTGAAATCACTACTACTACTACTACTGTAGGGCAACATGGCCGAATGGATAAGAACGCATGTCCTAAACATCTGGTGGGCTGATGCTAAGGTACGGGGTTCAACCCCTACACCGAACAGTTGGACTAAAATGTTGACCTATCGTCCTTGACTTGGGGACGTTAATTACAAGTACCTCTGAAGTCAGAGTGGGTTTGCCTGATGGCGAGGGACACTGTTAATAGGTAAAAGCTAATCCACATGCAAAGTTCAGTCAAGCACTACTGAAAATAGTGTGTATGAACTATGCTTGAGCTCAAAGTAAGCGAGCGCCAGCCCCCCCCCCCCCCCCCCCCCCCAAAAAAAAAAAAAAAACTACTACTACTGCATGTGCAATCAGAATCTTTCACAAAATTACTGAAATAACCACTACTACTGCATGTGCTATCAGAATCTTTCACAAAGTTATTGAATTCACTTCTACTGCACATGCTATCAGAATCTTTCACAATGTTGTTGAATTCACTTCTACTGCACATGCTATCAGAATCTTTCACAAAGTTGTTGAAATCACTACTATTGCACGTTCTATCAAAATCTTTCACAAAGTTGTTGAAATTACTACTACTACTGCACGTGTTATCAGCATCTTTCACAAACTCTATTTAAATCACTACTTCTACTGCACATGCTATCTGAATCTTTCACAAAGTAGTTTAAATCACCACTACTACTGCACGTACTATCAGAATCTTTCACAAAGTCGCTGAAATCAGAATCACTATCATCTAAATTGTTTAAAATAACAATCTAGCTTGTTTTGATGTAAATTGCCGAGCACAAGAACAAGAAGGCGTTGCAATTTCTTAATTCACACCACTGACCATTAAAAAAAAAAACACGTTTTTAAAACGTATGGAGCCATTCATGTTCTAAATTCAAATGAAGGTAAACTAAAATATACATTTCCGTTCACTGAGCATTAAAGCTGCAGATAATACTGCAAAACGAAACAAATAACGCAATGACCATAATATGAAGATTTATCAGCCATCAGCAGAAACCGAGATATTGGACATGGTGATATATCAGGCTATAGCA
Organism: Cepaea nemoralis; assembly: GCA_014155875.1. Lineage (NCBI taxonomy): Eukaryota > Metazoa > Mollusca > Gastropoda > Stylommatophora > Helicidae > Cepaea > Cepaea nemoralis. The sequence goes on along the minus strand of JACEFZ010007879.1, from coordinate 341,419 downwards.
CTTAATCAGTTAAGCATAGCTAGGAAAGTAAATGCACGAATGAACCCATGGCCACAAACATGTAATTGATCTGTTTGCATAATGACAATCTAATAAAACTTGCACATGCTACCCTTTCCACACATACACCCACATAAAACCTGTAACTGTTCTCTGCGTGTACTAGTCCCTAGTTAATTACCACACATAATGCATACAAACATGCCGTTGCTCCCTTTTTTTAAACAGATATCTATGTTATTTAACAGCATACAATCATAACAGAAAAGAACAGCTAGCAAGAACAAAATCAGCATCTGCATCATAAACAAAGGGACTCACCTGATGACAGGGGTGGACCTAATGGCAAATAAGCAATTGTGTCGTACAATACAATTCTGCCTCAAAAGTTACCACTACAAATCTATGCTTAATAGTCTAGTTTGTCCTATAATATAATTTTGTTTTCCATAATTTTTATTTTGTCCCTGAGTGGCAACCAAGTAGTTTTAATTAGGTTACATACTTGTTTGGTTTTTGTTTTTCTGCTGAAAATAACCAGTGCCTAACCAACAAAGATATTAATTTTACTCCTTCCTTTTCCCAAAATGTTGTTAAAGAAACACATCCTCCCACCCACCAGTGTATATTGCTTCTACAATTGTTAGTCCCTTACCAGCACTTCCAGTGGTTTTATTATTCATTTTTTGATTATTATCTGTTCAGCATACTGGCAGTGTTCCCAATTTGACTCATATATAATATACACATTAGTAAGTAAAGTGAAAGCTATTCTAAGAACAGATACTGCCATAGAGTATGAAATTTAAGACCATCACACATAACTCATGATTATGTGGGTTGGGATGACCAAGTCCTGGCATCTGCCTTTTACCTACACCAAACAAGGCAAGGCCAGCAGCTATCTGCGGATTCTGTGCACTGAGATTACCACAAGACAATGCCCCACAGAGAGATCTAGAAGTTAGAAAGCCACAATTGAAACTGTACGAAGTCATCCCAGCAAACCATTCCCTGATGGAATATCTCAGGCTTTGACTTACCACCATGTATGAAAAAAAAAAAATTGTGTTGCGTATCCCTTACGGGACGTTGCAGTCAACACCAGCATGTTCAGCTGCTGTTGATGTACTAGGCAAGTGGTTACGTTCAGTAGTTTGCCATTGCTTTCTGAACGACATGTATGAAGCACACAAGAAAACTCAATTCTGAATACCACCATGTATGAAGAACACACTAACTTCTGAACTATCATAACTCTTTTACTCCTTGAAAACTGTTATGTCAAAGTAATGACTATCCAGATGAGGAGTTAAAGAAACAAGTAGAGTACATTGGGTTAAAGCAACAAGTGCTTTGATAGGAAGCAAAGTACTAGCCAGAAGAACTGGCTCATTTAACAGAAAGAGTTAAAATACATAACTGTTGTATAGAGTAACTAATAAACATATGGTGCATTACTTGGCGCAACTGAGAAAACTGTTGTCTAAAGGAAAATAAAAGACAGAGGACAGTTCACAGACAAGTTATGTCTTTTACTTGAACTGGTTCCTTCACCCACCAAAAACAAAACCCCTAGAACTTGAGTTGTCAACACTACAAGATGGACTGGGCTGGTTTTGTTTTCTGACTAGTACAGATCTGAGGTTGACTCAGCCTTGTAACATGGTTGTTAGAAATCTTTCTGGGGGGAAAAACTGTTGTGAGAAAGGGAGCTGGTCACCAATTTAATTTTGCTATTATCTAGTAAACTGATTAGAGAAAATAGACATAGACAGTCATAGTTTTTTGGACACGTTATGAGAAGAAATAAATTAGACAACTTGGTGACAATTGGCAAGATGGAGGGGAAGAGAACATGGGCAAGGCAGAGAAGTAAATACCTGGATGGCTTGGCCACGTGGTATGACCAAGACAAGAACACTGAGCTGATCCACGACTCTGGTGATTGAGTGAGATGGCGGAGCATGACCGCCCACACTTATTGTCATGGCATATGATGATGATGATGATTATTTAATGTTATATGTGAAAGAATAACACTCCCCATTCCAATAGCAGTATCTGTCGTCAAATTACTTTGACTATTACACAGATGTATTGGGGTAAGGGTATCCCATATCAAAGAAGAAGTGACTCCTTCCCTCTGCTAGCCAATGGAACACCCTTAGATTAGGTGGATAAACCATTTAGCTACCAATCTGGGTAAATGAAACCTTGTTAGGAGGTGGTCGATGGAGCTAGTACACAACACAGAGAACATCTAATATGGAAAGATTACTACAAATCAACTGGAAAAGCTTTAGGTTAAAATAAAATTACATCCAAAATAAAATTACACAGAAATATGTACAACATACTGACTGCTGTGGAAAAATGGCACACACACAACAGTAGAGAACATTCTAATTACTTACTCTCTGAGACGACTTCTTGCTGTATGTCTTCACTATGAGATGTTCATACTGCTGGAATACAGTCCCACTTAATCTAAACGCTCTCTGAAGCTGCTCGCAAACCGACTCCATAGGAATCAAACCTGCCTCTTCAGACTCCTCAACTCCACTATCATGAAGGGAGTATGGAGTGATAGGACGGGCTATGGGAGTAAAGGAAGTCTGTGTTGTATAAGAAGAAGAGGATGCTGTTAATGATACACCTCCTGTGGAGGTGAATGATGCTGTCCTATTGAGGAATGTTGAAATGCTGCTTCCACTGCCATCAAGCGTGATAGGGGAAGGAGTCAGCGGTGATGGTGGCTCTGGCGCGGCTAGCACTGGGTACACTGCACATAAGTAGGCATGCTTGAATGCTCGCAGCTCCTGAAGATGAAGAAGACAGTAACAAATGTAAATGCTTATCTGTTGAAATTTTTACTTGATTAAAAAAAAGTAGGCTAACCATGCTGGCTATTGCAATTGAGTAAATCTGAGTATAAAACTGGCATTATGTTTTTTTGTATATTGCACTAGGATTTTGGTTAGTGATCTTAAGACTTCAGAGTGGAAGCAAGATGATAAAGAAAGAATCTCAAGATTTCAGAGTGGAAGCAAGATGATAAAGAAAGAATCTCAAGATTTCAGAGTAGAAGCAAGGTGATAAAGAAAGAATCTCACTACTTCAGAGTAGAAGCAAGGTAATAAAGAAAGAATGAAATTATTATAATATACAACATATTAGGGAGCCTCAGTAACGTAGCGGCTAGCATGTCTGTCTGCTGGTCCAGTGATAGTGTGTTTGAATCTCCTCAAGGCAGGGATTTTTTCCTTTGACCTGGGCTCTTAGTTCCACTCAGCCTAAAATGGGTACCAGGAAATTTCCAGGAAGTAAAGGCAGCCAGTGTAATAATGATAACTTCCACTGAGTGAACAGGGCTCCATTACTTTGCTCACAATATATTATTTAACTATTCAGAAAATTATTCAACTTCCACACTTACTAAATACTTCTACCAGTTTAAAATACATCCTTTGATATTTGATAGGCCTGTGCAACATGCATGCATGTCTGTTTCATTTACAAATTTTATATTTATTTAACTGCTTGGCATGGAAAGAAAATGTATTCTTTGATAACTATCCACAACCTAATCTTTTTACCAGAAGCACTATCTATGCAGTCCGCCATAATTATTTATTAGATCCAGCTTGTATGTCCTTTCCAGGTTTCATATCCCAGACCTTTCAAATTATGTTGGCTTTTCCCCTTCAGGCATTTTTTAAAATTCTGACCAACACTTAAATTTTAAAATTTAACACTTTTCATTAGTGTATTTAAGTGAACTCTCCATGGGAATCTGCAATGATAGTTTAGCAACAAAGCTAGTTGCATATCCTTTATAGGACATCACAGTCAACCCCAGCATTTTTGGGCTGTTTGTGATTTCTTAGCAAGTTTACATTCAGTAGTTTGCCACTGCTTTCTGAACAACCTGCACTCATACCATTATTTGAAAACCAGCGTAAGGTGGGCTACTTCCAAATCGCCCGCAGCTGTGTTTTGAATGTGATATGCAAGATTGTGAATTGCATTTGTGACCCCTCGCCACAGTGCTAGCTAGCATAGGTCTAGCAACAACAGACTTTAAAAGTCTGAACAGACTTTAGTCTGGGGGACAATATCTACGATTGTACTTTCTGATGTTACTCATCACATGACCAGCATATTTTAATGAAAGTAAAATGAGGAACAACATATAAACCAACACTATAGACTTATTTCCAAAATATGCAACACTTAATCACTATAAGAATATATTTTTTAAATGAATGCTACTCTTACAGTATAAATTCATAGTATTCATACCTTATTTTCTAAAAATTTCACATCTTCAGTTGGCTGGCCATTTTTAGCACTTCCTAAAAAGAAAGTGTAAGCTTTAACAAAATAATATATCACTACGGTGTGTGCAGACATGCAAGTGTAGCACAAACAAATATATATTCAAGCATGAACACACATATATACAAGCATGCACACATACAAATACATGCCCATAATTACTCTTACACCACAATTTATGATCTTAGGAGTCATGGTAACCTTATATTTAGCGTACTGGCACCTTATGGCCGACACATCTGACTTCATCCCAGTATGTATTGCCTGGGTTGACTTTCCCTGGCAGCTTTGTAGGACGTTTTGATGTGTCAAAGAGGAGATATCTGAGTCTATTTTGTCAACATGCTTACATGCAATCTAATTCACTGAGAACAACTGCATTCATGGCACCTGACACTGGAATTTTGGGGCCACATATGGGTGTTCCACCCCATCTAAGGAGGCTTCCATTTAGAGTGGTTATCCACTTCTTTTTTCTCTTCATTCCTATTTTGAACAGAGTGCATCACACCTAGTTATGCATCTCAAAGGTTGGCATGTCTGACTTTGGCATGCATTTATGTTTGTTTCCTCACATAAGACCATCCAAGATAACGAGCTCTATCTACCAATGGGTAGTTTTTATTGTTTTTCTTTTTTAACAACTTTGTCAGGGCAGTGGAATCATGACCTACTGTTTGTCATTTCTAACTGCCACGGGAAATTGTTACCATGCACAACTGGAACACATGGCCTCCTATTCTCCACCTTATCCAAGAAGGCTAGGCATTCTACTTGCCTACCCAAGAGATCAAGGGGGTTTGTGATATCAGACAACAATGGTTCTTGGAAAAATTCCCAGCTCTATATTGAGACTGAATGCAGTACCTTTTGAGCCTGAGGTGAACATCATAACCTATCGGCCACGGATCCCCCAGTTTGTGGTCGTATAATAGTATTACATCAGATTAGGTTTTCTACTCAATTCCTGCTTTGGTAGTAATATAATAGTATTACATTACAAGTACATTAAGTTTTCTAGTCAATTCCTGCTTGAGTAGTTATATAATAGTATTGGATCACATAAGGTTTTCTAGTCAACTCTTGCTTTGGAAGTAATATAATAGTATTACATTATCTTAAGTTTTCTAGCCAATTCCTGCTTAAGTAGTAACATAAGTTAAAAAACGTTAGTTGCATATCCTTTACAGGACATCGCAGTCAACACCAGCATTTTTTTGCTGTTGTGATCTCTTGGCAAGTTTACCCTCAATAGAATGAATGACCAGCACCCATACCATTTTATAAAAACCAAAACAAGGCGGTCTGCTGCCAAATCGCCCACAGCTGTGTTTTGAATGTGGGTACGGGGGATTAAGAACTGCTTCTATAACCCCTTCAACATGGAGCCAGCAATATAATAGTATTACATCACATTAGGTTTTCTAGTCAATTCATGCTAGGGTGGTAAAGGAGATAAAGCAGCATACCATCATCAGCCGTGACTAAAGTAGGCACAAAACGCATGGAGTTGGAAGTTGACCGCTGGCATGCAAGATGAAGGCAACATTTCCTTGACCTGAAATAAAACAAGCACAAATAAGCTACACAAACATGACAGACATACAGGCATATAGTATTAAAGCTTTACATAGTAGAGAGGTGCTTATGCCATGTGGTAAATGCAGCCAACTAGCATCAGTCCTGGACTATTGCAGGGGTCACATCTCTCATTGAATTCTTTAATGTATGTAAAGAGTAAATAACTGGCAAACAAAGAACATTATAATATACTGTTAATGTCCTTGTATACCAATGATAGTCAAGGCCCTACAGAATGAGCCGGATCACATAAGTGAAGGTGTGATGTTTCTGGTGCACTGGTCAACCTAGAAAAGGCAAACTTGATGCAGTCTTCTCTAAATAATCACACTGCCAATATACCTACTCAAAACAGTCATGATGTATGGCAATATCACAGGAAGAACATTGTCAATGCAGAACTGAGGTCTTGATATCACAGAACATTGCAACCATACAACAGCTAAGACAAATAAAAGTCATGACAACCGCAGGTTTGAACAACATTTCCTCTTGATGCTATAAAGAGTAAAGATGATCACATAGAAGATACCATCATTGTGGTGTGAAGTGTTAGGCCTCCACTTATTCTAGGCCACAACATATGAGGTGAGGTGGATAGTTTCCCTTCCTCATCACCTTTCCGTCCCAGATAATTCAAAGAAAATGGTAAAACTTTTCCGGTACCCATTTTTATTAAGCTGAGCCAACCTAAGAGCCCTACTGATCAGTAAAATAATTCTGCCTCTGTTCAGGATTGACCCCAGACCACTGTTTTGGCAGGTTAATGCACTAACCATTTTGTCACTATAGTTATAACACACTTTAGACCAGTGGTTCTCAACCTGTGGGGAATTCCCCCCCAGGGGGAAATTTTGGGGTTTCCAGGGGGGGAATGAAGATTATTTCAAGATCGTGTTAATACAAGAACCGATTACTTGATCTTGTTTTTCCTTTCATACTTTACGCTTCTGTATGCATCACCCTTCTGAAATTCATTTTATAACGTAAGTAGATCCGCAAATCACATTTTATGTACAAGTCTAGACTTGTTTTAGTATGTGCTATTAAATTTAGCTTCAATTATTACGTATACTGTGTAGGGGCAGGGGGAAATTTTTAGGGAGGAAATACAAAAAGGGGGGGGGGGGGGGGGGGGGATGACGTTCTAAAAATATGGTAAGGGGGGGGGGGGGGAATGATGTCCTAAAAATATGGTGATGGGGGAATGACGTCCTAAAAATATGGTGAAGGGGGGAACGGACCATAAAAGGTTGAGAACCACTGCTTTAGACATTCTAAAGAAGAGATCTGAGCATGTATGGACTTGTCCAATGAACGATGGTGGTAATCTATTTTGACAATTTAATGACATGCTTTAAAAAACATTTCAATAGAACCTGAAACTGTTTGACAGGTTCAATATGCATAGTATTATCCTAATGCTACATACACAGTCTCAGCATGGAAATAAGGATGACAAGAGTGTAAACACAGCAGCCAACAAACAATAAACACAGAAACGAGCAAACAACAATGACTTGATAATTACAGCAGAAACAATAGAATACTCACTCTAGCTGACTGAAGTAACCATGGATCTTTCTGAGAGCTGTGCTTTGGCTGGGGACAAATACAATTAATGGCAAAATCATAATCTTGCTTCCAAAATATACTGATTGATCTAAACCACCTGACCATTTAAACAAGGAATAAGTATATGAAACGATGTTTTTAAAACTGCATTACCATATAATAATATGATATAATGTAATTATTATGTTTTAACAGAAAGAGTATGAGAGAGAGAGAGAGAGAGAGAGAGAGAGAGAGAGAGAGAGAGAGAGAGAGAGAGAGAGAGAGAGAGAGAGAGAGAGAGAGAGAGAGAGAGACAGACAGACAGACAGAGACAGAGAGAGAGAGAGACAGAGAGAGAGAGAGACAGACAGAGAGAGAGAGAGAGACAGACAGACAGACAGACAGACAGACAGAGACAAACAAAGATAGAGAGAAACAGACTGCGACACAGAGAGACATACAGACAGACATTTTAACATTTAAAGAATATCGAATACTCCCCCCCCCCCCCCCCCCCCCCTATTTCCTCCCAAAATTGTATTCAACAAAGTAAATGATTTGTAACATCCATCCATCATGTGCCATGCTGATAAGCATGGGCGGTTATGTTCTGCCATCTCACTCAATCACCAGAGTCGTGGATCAGCTCTGTGTTTCTGTTTCGACCATACCATGTGGCCAAGCCATCCAGATATTTACTTCTTGGTCTTCCTCTTGGTCTCTTCCCTTGAATCTTACATGAATATACGTTAATTCAGCAACTATTTCATGGTCTGCCAGATGCAGGATGTAATTTAAAATTGCCAAACTCTAGGTGTTAGATTCATACCTCATACATGACTTTCATGTGTCACCAGGCCCCAATATACCTTACTAGCATATAAACAGGATACTTTGATTTCACTAACTCTGTGTGGCCATTTTATTTGTTACTGAAGAAGCATATATTTTCTTCTTGTTCCACTATACAATCACAAGATTATACTAACAGACAGACTTTATTTTTACCCTAGAAGCATTGATCCTAGACATTGTGCCCCCAAGTCCTGCTGCTCATGTGATCCTGTAACGAACTCTCCCACATCCCCCTGTGCCCAGCGTTGCTCTTCAGCTTCTTCAACATATTCTAGTATAGTGCTGGGCTTCAACTGTGCCACGCTGCTATGGGTTGAGAACATTTCCTAAACAAAGATAAGATAAAACAGCTGAGGGCTAATACAACTATGTGCAACATATTAAACTGTGAATGGTACAATACAAATTGCACTACCCTAAAGTACTTATGTTGAATCATGATAATCTAGGCATCTGTAAAAGAGGCAGTCTGGCACTGCTTTCCTTCTTGGTAATGACCATACTGGTCAGTGACTGCAGCCATTGTCTCTAAAAGTTCATTTGACTTCCGTCTTGAACTTGAGACCATAATCGACAATTATGCAAATTCCTTAACAACAGGTGCCTAGGATAATTAAGAAAGAGCCGCACACAATAACTACGGACCACTAAAATGTTAGTGCATATCCTTTACAGGAAGTAGCAGTCAACCCCAGCATTTTTAGCTGTTTGTGATTTTCTGGCAAGTGTAAATTCAGTAGTTTGCCATAGCTTTCTGAATGACCAGCACTCATAACATTTTATGAAAACTGCAACTTGGTCTGCTGCTAAACTGCCAGCAGCTGTGTTTCGAACGCAGTATGTGGGATTATGAATTGCATCCTTAACCCCTTCTCCTGCTGAGCCGGCCAGTGCATAATTTATAAAGTAATGGATCCTTTTACATGACTTCAAGTGTACTGGGTATATGGAGTCAGTTCTAAATTTGTATAGACCAATCGCGACACAATGTTTTATGCGGTCAGTATTATGCTGGCTGCCTTTACTTCCCAGAACATCTCCTGTACAAACGTAGACTGGGTCAACCTGCATAACCAGCTGAATTTTTACAAATTCCAGCCTTGATTTGAATACAGGAGTGTTGCCATTTTTGTATGAGTCTGGGTCGACCTCGAAGCCATGTGGTTTGTAAAAAAATTCTTGCCTCAAGGGGATTTTAACCCAGCACAAAAAAGGCTTGAGTGATTTCACCATCAATCCAGAAGTCAACAGTTGGATAAGGTCTGATGGTAAAAGCAACATCAGACTGCACACTGTCCCTGCTGCAGCTGGGAGATTAGGCACTGCCCTGATCTTTCTCAGATCTGGAGGCAGTCCTGAATATCGCCACTGTCTTTTAGGGATCCTTTTGATGTAGTGAGGAACACACAAGGAATGGTGGTAGCTGAGTGACAGTTATAGGAAAGTTATAGGAAACATTTAACCTGTGAGTGAGACAGGGGTTGGTACAGGCCATAGCATATTCCATTTACTGGTGTGTATTGCACCTTTACCTTAAGAGGCACCAAACTGCTCACAATACAGACATTGAACCAGGCACCCATCGCAAATTCTATAAGAATAGGGTCACTAGGAGAAGGTTTTGCCATGGACACAAGTTACAGGAGAGGCCATATACTAGAAGCTTACTATCAAGAGCACAACAGTAGTTTCCGTAGCTATCACTACACCTTGGATATGAGAGGCTATTCACTGCATGTCAATATCTAATTAGGGTGGCAGGACATCAGGTTCCAGACCCAACATGGACCCCTTGTAAATAAAGTAAGCACTAAATTCCACCGGTAAGTACCTAAAATGGTTAAAATAACTATGTAAACAAAAAGTTACTGAAAGGAACAAAACATTACTGATCACACTACTTCCTCTTGGTTTTTCACTACCATTATGTAAACTTACAATTATGAAATTGTCACCCAACAATGACATCACAGCACTCGAGACATGCTCATATGTGTTTCATATCCCTCAAATAGTGTCAAAGATAATACATAATAAAATTAAGGAAACAGCTAAAGGTCACCTACTGCAAAAACAGTAAATGTTCACAAGCCAAATTAGCACAAACACAAATTAACTATATAATGTGAATAAGGAAAGTATAACAGGAGCTACAAATTACAGTGCAGAAATGGAAAGCACAATATCACTTTTCTAATTTCAATCACCTTATCAAATTAAATTACAAGATGATTATCTGAAGTTATTAAAATGAATTGCATGTACCAGTTATATAACCCAACAGAAAAGAAGATATTTTGCATTTGAGGGAGAACAGAGAAGAGGGTTGGAAACAAATCTGGATATTATTATACTAAAGACATATGATCTTACCCAAGAAAAATCATCTCGGTTTCTTGCTGGCATTTGTACTCAAATATAGTGAATTAGTATCAGTTAAATATGCTGCTTGGTCTTTTAATGACTTCATGGAATAAACATTTGAATGCATCAAAGCAGCAACATCCCCTGGCTTATATGTTCCATATAATCTGGTCTAATTTTGAAAGCCATTCATCACTAAATGGCAATTATGTTAAGAGTTATCCAACACAATAAGAGAGTACTTAAAACCAGCAAGGCTATGGGTGTGTATGTATATGAACCTATCTGAGTAGATTACATAAGCATGTGACTGTACTTCGGTCTATTTAATTCACAAGTCAGACGTCATTTGATTACTTCTGCCAGTCAGTGACAGTGTACTGAAAAATTTTACTAATGATTACATTCTCCTGGTTAATTGTAATAAAGATAAAAGATTTACATACATATTGGCTCTTTTTCATTTAATTTCTAGTTATCGAGGGATTGTAACATGTGTAACATGCATGTACGGCCTACTATTTGTCACTCTTCTCTGAGATGGCTAGGGATCTAATATAGGTGGAAGATTTTAACATATAACAGCTCTTTCTTAATGAAATTTCCAGATCACAAAATGCTTTCAATCAAAAACTATACATTGAAAATATAAAAATAGAAATTGAAATAAGTTTCAGATCAAATTAGTTGCCATCTTCACATTGTAGGTTGACAAAAATGATCCCAGCATGTTCTATCTCTTGTCTCTAAATGTGATACAATCTAACATCCTCTTTCCAATCAATCTTTTGATGTTATCCTCAAATTTCACCTGTTGCCTTCCTCTTGTATATTACATATAAGTAAGTAAAGGACCGTTTGACAGATCTTAAGGCACTCTGGACATATGGTGCTAGACCCATGTTTTTATAGATCAATCGGCTCTAAGTGGGTGATGTAGTCAGCATCACTTGTAAGTTATACTATGTTGTTCACTCATGATGATAGGTTCCCATAAAATTCAACTACAGATGTAATCACATAGTAAATGTGTATGTGCATTCATTCTAAGTCTAAGATAATGTTTGGAATAGATAAAGTACTTGCACATGCCATCAGAATTTCTGATTATATAGTGATGGCTCATATTCAGAGGATGAAGTGGCAATCAAAGATAATGTGGACAACAGCACCCCCACCCTCCTCTCCCAAATAATCTCTAGTAATTATAGTCATTATAGGGTTCTGAACTGAAGATATGGTGTTAAGCTACTACTACGTTGGTGACCTAACCACTGTCAGGGGTAATGTAGGCAATATCAGGTTTAATGGCCAGCACCATACCAGGCTTATTTTTACGTCCCACAAAATGTTCTGGTATCATGTTTTTATGAGCGTGGATTGACCTCGAAGCCTTGTGGTATGTAAAACATCCTTGCCTCAAGAGGGATGTTAACCCATGACAACCAAGCAAGTGCACTAGTTATTGCACTATCACAGCTTCCAACTACAAAGATGAGTAAATACAAAGAGGGAAGAGAGGGAAGTGTGGAAGGTTCCCTTATCAGACAGACAAATGCCCTTTAAAATCCCTATACTGTAAAACTGAAACACACAATAAACTCTTTACACAGACAAATTAAATTATTAGGTAGAGCCCACAGGCCTGGGAAGGCAATCTATAAGAGGAGGAATCTAGAAAAGAAACCTCAACTGCCAAAGTTGGAAGATGTTGGCCCAAATGGCACGGGACTAGAAAGTGAACATCTATGCACTACAATGGATGCTATACACCATGCATAGCAAATGTTGATTGAAGAAGAAGAAGAAGAAGAAGAAGAAGAAGAAGAAGAAGAAGAAGAAGAAGAAGAAGAAGAAGAAGAAGAAGAAGAAGAAGAAGAAGAAGAAGCAGCAGCAGCAGCAGAAGAAGAAGAAGAAGAAGAAGAAGAAGAAGAAGAAGAAGAAGAAGAAGAAGAAGAAGAAGAAGAAGAAGAAGAAAATGACCAGGTAGTTCAAAATTCATTACAAATTTAATTTAGACATAATTAAGTATGTGCACACACTTAAAAGCCATACTAGTAACTAAAACATGGTCTGAAATTTTCAATAACAATGTGGCTGCTAATTTGTGCTCCAAATATAGCAGCATGTAAGTGAGTTCTAAGTGCACATTTCCTGGATTAATACCAGTGGTTGATTAGGCAAAATATGATTGTGCCTATGGCGAAAACAGAAAAGAAACACCAAGACACAAGAACAGAAATAAAATAAAATATGTGTTTAATAACAATCCAAGTTTACAGATCATTCAATTGGATCAAATCTGAGCTCAGTGTATCAGAAAAATGCATGACCTGAGGCTACCACAAGCTATGTAATGCTAATTAGACTTACAAGGTTATGAATTAATAATCTGTATGTTGCTTCATCTGTAACTCCCATCTCCAGGATTTAGATATCTGATTGACAATTTCAAGTAACTCTAGTCTTTGAATCTTACTAAGGGTCTTGAGGCCCTCAGCACAGGTCCTTTGTCTGTGGACTGAGTGGCGAATGACAGTGAGAGATGTGGCGGGGGTGTGGGGAAGCAGCTTTAATTAACTTTGCTTAAGGCATCAGGTAAAACTAACATTGCCTCAGATTACCATGAATGTTGCTATGTATCTCACATTAAAAGATACAATCTGCTCAAGATACAGGCTTCTAACCAACACTGAAGTATGAATACATAATGTGTTGGAAATTGGAACAACTAATAAAATCAGCAAAGTTAATTACATAATTTTAAAAAAAAAGTACATTTAAGTATACGCAACTGCTGGTGTGTTCTTGTCTTCACAGATTACAAAACAGTGGGAAAGAGTTAAAGTGATATATTAGACCGACCAACAATGTAACAATTAGGGATTAGATATGAGTTGTTATATCAGGTCTTGCAGCCAAAGGATTAGTAGGAAGTTTCTGAAAATGTCACTCCTCCATTACAAATTTGTGATCTGCTGGTAAACTTATTTTCAAGAAGAATGGATCTGTGACATAAATTTCTGGCTATACATGTACTTGGCGCCCAACCTGTGTTTGCCATGTGGAGTTTAGCAAGTGTAGCTAGGAGTTTCCCTTCATCATATTGAAACCACAATGACATTTCTTATACTCTCCAGTATCTTACAGGACAGATTAGAGCTGTTTATTAATTTTACTGTAATGCGTAGTTTAAAAAAAAGTTAGTTGCATGTCCTTTACAGGACGTAGCAGTCAACCCCAGCATTTTTTGGCTGTTCATGATTACTGGGCAAGTTTATGTTCAGTAATTTGCCATTGCTTTCTGAATGACCGGCACCCATACCATTTCATAAAAACCCAACACAGATGTGTTTTGAATGTGGGTAAGCGTGATTACTAACTATATCCGTAAATCCTTTGCCCTGGAGCTGGCCTATGCATAGTAGCATGGTGGTTAATCTGCTTGCCTATCCACACAGTGGCATGCCTGATTAATATTTGTTAATACTACAGCTTTGGGAAAAGCATTGAGGAAGAGAGTTGATGCCTATGCTGTCATTCATGAACATCCCAACAGCAGTATCTGCCCAGGGACTACCTATATGTCATGGGATAGAAATAGATGTTTTCATGACTACTGTATCCATCCATCATGTGCCATGCCGGTAAGCGTGGGCGGTCATGTTCTGCCATCTCACTCGATCACAAGAGTCGTGGATCAGTTCCGTGTTTCTGTCTCGACCATGCCACAAGGCCAAGCCATCCAGATACTTGTTTCTAGGTCTTCCCCTTGGTCTGTTTCCCTCGATCTTACCAGTTGTCACCAAGTTCTCCAAATCATTTCTTCTCATAACATGTCCAAAAAATTGTGACTGTCTACGTCTAATGTCTCTGATCAGTTTACGATCTTCATTTGTTTCTTGAAGGACTTGTTCATTGGTCTTTCTGGCTGTCCATGGTATTCTTTGCATTTTCCTCAGAAACCACATTTCTACAGCCATCAGATGTTTTTCAGCCTGGCTGCTCATTGTCCAAGCTTCACATCCATATAAAAGTACAGGTTCTATGTAACACCTCAACACTCTTTTTCTCGTTTCAATTGACATCTTTTTATTGGTCAGTATGTTTTTCATCTTGCTAAAGGCTACTTTTGCCATGGCGATTCTTGTTCTAATCTCTTCCAGGCATCTCCCATCAGATGTTATCACTGTTCCGAGATAATTGTACCTATTCACTTGTTGAAGAATATTCCCATTTACTTGTATATTACACTGTGGTATTTCGTTCTTCCTAGTGACGACCATGATCTGTGTCTTTTTACAATTTAATTCTAACCCTTGTTGTTCACTGTGTGTAACAACCACATCTACTAAATTTTGCAGGTCCTGTTCATTGTCTGCAATTAATACTGTATCATCTGCATATCTAATGTTATTGATGCATCGTCCCCCAATGTTGATTCCTTCCATATCTTCAATATTTCTGAAAATACTGTATAGTTCCAGATATTGTGGAGTTTACTGTGAATTGTGTTCATACAGCAATTAAAACATGTATGGATTGAAACAGGCAGAACAAAAACAGTTTACTAAGAGCATGTATATTTCTGTGGCAATGTATGGGTGTTAATCTCTGGTACATATTTAACAAATCAGAAAAAAGCATTTCAATTAATCAATCAGGTACCGTCTCCACAATGAAGGTTGGCTACAATGGATCACCAGCACTATCTGTATCTCACCCTGACTGTACATTCTTCTTCTTCTTCTTCTTCTTGCGTTCATCCGGAGTGTTTTGTTTTGTTTCAGATGTAATTGCGGTTTGTCTGGTTAGGCACCCCTGGGCCGAAACCCTTAGGCCAACACATCCGATTTTTGACAGGTTAGCATTCCCGTTGGACTCTCACTTTTGTGGTGCCATCCACATCCCAGCTGGTCAAGTTGGAACGGTCGAAAACTTCACGATCAGCCCTCAAGGGAAGGGAGGGACAGTCCATGGCATTTTCCGCCATCCAGGGCGGCTTCCATAGTTGCAGAGCCGACACGTAGCGCTCTGGTGCTGGGCTCACCGGGGGAATCGTCACGTCCTGCTTATGGCTGCTTTAATTCCTCACTTCAATGTATTGGGCCTTTCGTTCGCTACATGCCGCTCCCCACACAAACCAGGGACAGTCGGACTGCAGACAGTGTCCACTCAGCGAGCTTTCAATTCGGTCATGTGCTTGTCGCTGTGCCCGGAAAACAAAATAGTTAGAGCTGTTCCGGGCACGACAGACATTTGGAAAACTAGCTAGTCAGAGCTGTTCCAGACATGAAGGGCATTCGGAAAACTAGATAATCAGAGCTGTTCCAAGCACGAGGGACATTCGGAAAACTAGCTAGTCAGAGCTGTTCCGCATTCGGAAAACTAGTTAGTCAGAGCTGTTCCGGGCACGATCGACATTTCACTCGGACGTAATTGCATAGTGGCAGTTTTTATTTGCCACCCTCAGGCTGACACATCCATCTTCGGCAGGCATTTTTTAATGAGGTTAGCCTTCCTCAAGTTTCGAGGGACTTTGACTCTTACTGTTGTGGTGTCGCCCACATCTCTGCTGGTCAAGGTAGAATGGTCAAAGACATCACGTACAACCCTTAAGGGAAGGTAGGGGCAGACCATGGGCATTCCCCACTATCCAAGGAGGCTTCCATAATTGCAGAGCCGGCACATATTGCTCTGAGACTGGGCTCACCCGAGGAAATGCCACATCCTGCTCATGGCTGCTTTAATTCCTCACTTCCATGTATTGGGCATTTCGTTTGCCACTGGTCACTCAAGCACAAACCAGAGACGGACAGACTGTGGGCGACATCCACTCAGCAAACATTCGCTTCAGGCTTCCATGTAATGGATTCGCTAGCCTAGCATTCCATTTTGTGTCAATGAGACAATCTTCCACCTTTGACTATACTTACTCTATGAGTGTAGATGCAAACTTTCATCGTAATCATTTCATGCGATTGGGGCGCTTTTTCCATCTTTAGTAACTGCTCACAAGGTAGGCTTCACGTGCTGCTGGCTCAGCACCTTACCTTTATGCATCAGTGAGCAAGTAACGGCCAGGCCCTCTCATCCGGGGATCCCTCATATCCCCCAACTGAGAGCCTTCAAACAGGAACTGGACTAAGCATGTAGCGTGCTCAGCATCTCACCTCCATTCAGCATCTCACCTCCATTCCAAGGTAGATGAGCATCGACCCGGCTCTCACATCTGAGGGTTAACGGCTTAGAGGCGTTCAGCCATATCATTCAGCTGAGAGCCTTAAAGTATGTGTCCGGACCAAAAATTAGTGGCATCGTGCACCTGATTTAGACTTTGACTGCTATACTCAGTCTACCCGCAGAGCAGCAGGTTGTGTCTCTCTTAGTCTGGCTCCTACCCCAAGACCTATCCGACATGTTGCTGTGCTTCCGTCGGCATAGTTCTTGGAGTCATTGGGATATGCAAGCCCCCCCACCACCACCACCACAGCAAGGTGGTGACATTTCAGGGGGGGCCATCAACATTTGATAGGGCAGACATTTGAAAGATGTGTCGCCTGCACATAAGGCCATGCGATCAGCACAAAGTTACCAGTGGGAACGCCGAGCCCCACGAAGGGAACGATGATTGGTTTTGAACTAATAAAAGCGCTCTTTCCAAGAGCTTGGTAAGCATATATTAGCTCTAGAATTGCCACAGTTATCCAAGTAGGACTGTGTCATCTAAGGAACCTCGACCGATTTAATGATTTAATTCGTGGTTTCACCGTGATACAGTGTGAACTTAGAAATGTATGGCTTAATTTTTGAGACAAGCATATGACTACTGGCAGGATCAACCAGATATCTATCGGACAGACGGACTACTCACGCACATGCAGGCCAAGAGTAGCATCGCTAAAGCGCACCCTCCCGGTACCCGATGATACATGCAAAACCATTGGATGCCTACTGATGAGCTTCTAAGCAACGCCGGAAGGACTGACCGAAAAGCTATACCAGCTTACTGACTGCAGGCCCATTACTCATCAAGAGAGAGTGGGCACTTATCAAGACTTTGTCAAACGGTCATACGAAATTGCTCTTTTGCCCCTCACACCACAACTCTGGCTACACGATGCGGTTACATTCTCGAAATGCCTGCCTCACTATCTTGCGTTGGCTGGGAAGATTCCAATTTGGTGCACCTAACACAGCCATCCAAGACAACAAACGCTAGACGCGGGACTGATCTTGCAACCAGACCAGCCCTAATGACTGTACATTCTGTCAGGCTGATGTTCGTCCATCTCTTGATGTTATCTTCCCACTTGTATCATTGTCTACCTCTTACTCACTTGCCTTCAACCTTACCCTCTAGTATGGTTTTTATAAGTGTGTTATGAAAAGAAATTATGTGCCTTTAAATATAAGTGTTACAGAAAAGTATTAAGAATTCACTAGAAAAAAAACAAAACAAAGAGAACAAACAGATCTATCCAACAAGAACTCAATACTAAACAAGACTGGTTATTTAGACAAATAAAATGGAGGAGAGTGAAATATTTTAGGCATGTAAACAGGCATAAATGTCTAGAAAAGATAATTATTGAGGGAGGTGTACTGGGGAGGTGGAGAAGAACGCCACAATAAAGATGAAAATAAGATGTGCTAGATAATTTACATATAGCAGCTACAGAGGCAGGACAACTAGTTTATAACTGAAATAACTTTCAAAAGACTGTTACGGGAAAAAGTCCTGCTGAGTACAAGCCACTGAATGACGATGATGGTGGATTCTTCTTGACAACACAAGAGCAGATATGTAAAAGTGCTGCTTAAACTTTCTCTGGTGACCACGGCAGTGGGCTCATGCCGGTCAGTTGGACTTAAATCTTGACCTCTCATTCACAAAGCAATGGCAAACTACTAAGAATAAAATTGCCTAATAAATCACCGTCATTTAAGGCTGGGGGTGATTGCCATGTCCTGTCATTTTCACATAGTTATAATTATCGTACAAGTTTACATATACTAAAAGGCATATTTCAGGATATTGTTTTTAAACATACAATTACAAAATTAATGCTGAGTGTGAAATATGAAAGACTATCATCATCATGTGCCAAACCAAGCATCACAGATGATCATGTTCCTTTACAAACATGTGTCCTATGTTCTTGTTTAACTCACCCATAAATCGTCTTCTGCCCTACTCCGTGAAACCATCCAGTATTTTCTATTTCTGTCCATCTTTGTCTCTAACACCCTTGATCTTATCAGTTGCCACAACCTTTTCCTGACCTCTCATCTCATAACATGACCCAAAAAAGCTGGCACACTTGTCCTAATGTGTGTAATCAAACTTTTAAGTAAACTGGCCTCTTGCAGAATTTGAATATTAGTCTTCTTCGCCACTCATGAGATTGGTAGCATTTTAGACTGAACCCACATCTCTGTATCCTCCAGTTTATTTTGCCAATCTCTTTATTCAATGTGCATGATTCACAGGCACATATTAATCAAAAACTATACAGATAAAAATACAACTTTAAGCTGTCTTCCCTAGAACTTATTCAATCCTCAGTCTGGTGACAAATCTCAAACCTATTTTTATGGCTCAACACCTGAGGCAATTTAATGCAATATAATCCTACAATTCAGATGACAGGCGCAAAGCAACATTTTGATTTTGACAATAAGCTTTTCTGCTTTAGTTCTGCCTACAAAATATCCCTTTGCTTATACAAGTAAATATTGGAGCCTTGGTAGCAAAGAGATTAGTGAACTTTACTGTTAGTTCAGTGGTTCTTGGTTATTATCCTCCTAGAGGCCGGATTTTATTTGGATCTCACAGCTCTGTGATAAACCTAACATCATAAATGGATATGATAAACACTTTTGGATGGTAAGGTGACTTTGGCTATCCAGTATGGTCACAATAATACAATCCGAGAACTATGTGTCATGATGACATGGATGCATGATACTTTACCTTTTACCATAATGTACTTTAAAGACAATTACCATCAGGCTAGTAGGAAACGGCTAAAAGGGGAGACTCGGTAGTGCAGTAGTTAGCATGCTAGCCTGCTTATCTGCTGATTACATGTTTGATTCCCCTGCAACTCAGACTTTTTTTTTCATGGACTACTGAAGTCGACCGAGCTTAAAATAGGTACCAGGAACTTACCTGGAAAGTAACAACAGCCACTGTAATACTGACCACATCATCCATCGAGTGTTAAATGGTCTATAAAAATATGAGAATAGCACCATATACCCATTATACCTCAAGGTGTCTACAAGGGCCTTTTACTTATCTTCACGTACAAACAGTTTGAAACTGAAGACAAGCATGTTGAATATTATCCTGCTATATTAATGTTTATACATTAGCAAGAATTATCATTTGAAAGTTTGTCCTTAGTGACTCCTTAATGTTATCAGTTCCAAGCAACATGTGATAACTCTTCCCCATCTCATAATGACTGTATTACTTTTTTTCTCGACATGTTAAAGAAATCTGGAAATCAGTACTATTGTATGGATCAGAAACATGGAGAGCAATGAAAACGATTACACATAAAATGGTAAGAGAAATTCACCACAGTGGAGCTCCTAGAAAGAACTAGACAAATACCAATAAACTAAGAGGTGAAGAAAAGATGCTGGCACTGGATAGGTCATACATTGAGTTAACCCGAGAATTTTCTTAGCCTGGAATATACAGGGCAGAAAAAATAGAAGAAAAGCTAAGAACTCATGGGTGAGAGAAGCAGAAAGAGAAATGAACATTATGGGGAGGACATGGACAGAGCTGCACGGACAGCTAACAATAGGAGGGCTTGGAGTGAGCTGGTTAAGGGCTTGTGCCAGGAAAGGTGGAGGGGGTGAGAGGGTGGAGGGGGTGGAGGGGGTGAGAGGGGGTGGTGAGAGGGGGCAGAGGTGTTGAGGGTAAAAGAGGAACAAGGAAATTTAGCTTCCCCAGTGGTTACTGTGGGGTATTGGGATAGAATGCAAACCTGTCCTATCCCACATTGCACCTTAAACCAGTTTTATGTTTTACTGGCTATTCTGACAGCTTTTAAGGTACTAGTCTGTTAATATTTCATAGTAGTTAGCTGCCCCATAGGCATGTATTGTGAAATCTTCTGAGGTGATAAGGTCATGGAATCTGTATTCTGATTTACATATTTGTTTTATGGTATCACTACTTGGATTAGGTATTTTATATTACTTAAAACAGAATCTAAACATTTTATCTAGGGTTTCTGATCATGATTTTCAAACTGATCATTTACTAATGAGAGAACCACAGATAGATAGGCCTTGAAAAACCAAATCTAACAGTACTTCAATGATGTGTGTATCTCTATTGTAAGCGTAGTGATTTTGAATTTAAATACCATGTCAAACTTATTTCATTTGCACAAACAGTTTATTATTTCTCAAATAGATGTTTACATAATATTAATATAAACATTTACCCATTGAGTGTCAGATATATCCAACAGTAATTAACACTCACACTCTATAAAAATAACTATAAACACTTTCTCAGGTTAGTATAATTAGCAAATGTTGCAAAATACATTATTATAACAAGACTCCATGCACACTTGAGTTTTATCTCCAAGCACCAACCATATCTAACATTCTATAAATATACATTATTAAGAAGATTGCTTATCAAAACAAACAAACACACAATAACACAAATGCTTGTGTACAGTTAGCAACAGAAAACTGAGAAATATACAAAGTATGTAGCATGCAGTGTGAGTGTAAATGTTTACACATTAATAATCAAAGCAGTCAAGGAAAGAAATTGGCAAAGGAAAGGCAACAAAATAAGACTTGTCTAACAAATTATGACATAAAAATTCAAATATCACAAGTAAACGCATTATTATTATTATTCATTAACAATGTTCGAGGTCACCTAACTGCTACTAAATATTATTTATAAATGCTAAAAATAGTTTAAATACTATATTATATAATATATTATATAATATAGGCTGGCTAATAATAGCATTTTGACCAATACTGAGAGTGCTCTTCGACACAATGACAAAGACAAAGGTAGCTAGTAGTAGTACAAACTTTTTTTTGCATTGCCACTGGCACTACACTGAAGAGACATTCAGAAGAGATTCACTTACTTAGAGAAGTCTCATCTTGAGCGGACTGCTCGTTTCCAAATCAAAACAAAACTTGAGATAGCGATCCATCGCTAAGCCTGGAACCATTTAAGCCCTGAAACCTTCATTAAATGTAGTTTGCTTATTTGAAAGCACTAGCGGATGATTCCTTTCGTGTGTTTAAATTATTAAATCATCACTTTATCTTGTCAAACTTACATCACTGACAACCTAAACAAGTCTTGACTACAGCGATTACCTTGATTTGTTTGTCAACACATCCATTTGCCAGGTATGTCGGGACGAGTGAAACCGTGTCTTTATCTTGAACATAAACATATCGCCCTAAGCCAGAATAAATCATTGAAAACGGTGAATTACAAACAGGTATATCTGGATCACTCAGAGATATCAATCATGATCTGTAATGAAGACACCCCCCGAGACGTTTCGGCACGATAGCACCAAAATCTGCCAACATGTGTGAAATACAAAAGTTAGCTGCATTTCTTTAAAGACCGTTGCAATTAACCCCAGTATTTGTCATGTGGGAAAACGGAGTTAAATGGCTCACAAGATTAATATAGCGTGGGAAGAAAGAAAAGTCCCAGACGTTGGCAACAGACAGTAATAGTAGTAATAGTACTAATATGGAAAAAGAAAGGCAATATGAGAGAGTGCGAAACGTACAGAGGTATATCACTCCTGAGTCATATAGGGAAAATACGCAAAACTATTGGAACAAAGAGCTAGACCCATAGTTGAACAACAGTTAAGCAAAGTATAATTTGATTTAAGGAAAGATAAAAGGTTGCACTAATGCACTATTTAACTTAGACAAATATGTGAAAACAGCCACCGAATAATATAGTGACAAGCAGAATGTTGTATTTGTAGATCAGGAAAAGACTTAACCTCAGTCCGGTATGACATCACATCGATGTTGGACAACAGGATGTCTTCATCCGACATACAGGACTTCACGCTGGAGTTCACAGCCAGCGAATGCAAGCAAGCAAGCGAGTAGACAGATACAAATTATGGACCACCCTTGAAGACTATGGCATACAAGGACAATTGCAAGAAAACATCATAGCCATGACCACTCGAGCCAACGTGCAGTAAGAACACGAGAAGGTATATGAGATATGTTCACAGTCAATACAGGAGTGAGACAGGGATGTGTGCTCTCTCCTCTGCTATTTGATATCTACATAGACAGAATATCCAAAGAGGCAAGCCTTGACAGAACAGATTCAGAAAATGTAGAACTCTTTACTTCAGATGAAACAATTGATCCACATGCAGCAGATGAAATTTTATTTGCAGACGATCAGTGCCTATTTTATAGCGACGAAAGCAGACTGCAAAATCATATTAATAATCTGAGTTCAACATGCAGGAGATACAATATGAGTATAAATATAACCAAAACCGAAGTAATGCAAGTTAGCAGATCGCCTGGTCCACTAAGTATACATATAAATAGCACATCTCTGAAACAAGTTAAAGAATTAAAATATTTTGGAATTATGATCACAGAAGATGGCAGATTGTATAGAGAAATAGAAATCAGATGTCAAAAAGCAAGTGCGCATATCAACTATCACATGTACTGAAACATGCATACATACCTATGTCCGCAAAACAACAGACAACGTACTAACATCAACCCTATGCTACCAATCCCAAACTTGGACATTATCCAAACCACACTTACGCAAAATCAACACATGTGAGATGAGATGCCTGAGGAGAGCTACCAACTTAACAACCCGAGACCGAATAAGAAATGGTGTTATCAGACAGACAGTGGGATCAACACCTTGCCCTACATTTATCGAAAGTCAGAAGATCAAGTGGTTTAGCCATCTCTTTAGAATATAACACCATCAACTACCAGCACTGACCCTGCATCAAAGAACATCTGCGACGAGAGCAACAGGACGCCCGAGAAGAAAATGGATTGACGACATCAAAGACATTGTACAAGCTACCAACTTAACAACCCGAGACCGAATAAGAAATGGTGTTATCAGACAGACAGTGGGATCAACACCTTGCCCTACATTTATCGAAAGTCAGAAGATCAAGTGGTTTAGCCATCTCTTTAGAATATAACACCATCAACTACCAGCACTGACCCTGCATCAAAGAACATCTGCGACGAGAGCAACAGGACGCCCGAGAAGAAAATGGATTGACGACATCAAAGACATTGTACAATCACGCGGAATGACACTATCCAGTGCCACCCATCGGGTACCAGAACGCCAATTATCCCTCCCCACTGCCTGAGCCTGAGGAATAAAGGCCGCCTGGATAGTGCAGTCGCCGCGAACTGTACAGGTTAGGGTTATCTGTTTGCTCCCGACAGAAAACAATCCACACCTTACCGAGGTTTCGAACCCTGGTCTCTCGCAGGAGAATCCGGCATTCTAGCCACTCGGCCAGCCGCTCCTCCATCTGTACGACACTTGCGTCTAAGGCCTGCTTGGTTGTCGTCAGATCAGTTTTTACTTTCTTAACACAAGTTAAATGGGTCGGCAATATAACTAGTACTAACAGTATACCAAAACAACAAATGATGTACAGACCAAATGGAACCAGAAGAAGAAGCCGACCATGTAAACGATGGACAGAGGGAATAGCAGAGTCCATGGGAATCTCGAGATATGAAGCCCATAAATGGACACTCTCCCGCTGTTCATGCTTTACCTCGACATCGCAAAGTACAAGAGGAACAAGATGAGATGATCAAGATAATTATCCCTAGAGCCGATCATCATGAGGGAGGTATAATGAAACCATAAATATGGACGCTTCATCACGTTTAAAATCTCTGGCATTATGTAAATGTAAGCGTTGTTAAGGACGGGGCAGCATAGTTGATGTATTGTTCTATATTGGTGAAGTGGGATTTATCTAGCAAGTACTCCACGTTCATTAACAGAACGCACTTCCCGATAAGATAACTTGTATGCAGTAAGAGCCGTATTCTACCGAGACGGGCCGGTACATGGAAACACAAAAACAGCAGCATGCTGATCTTTCTGATATCACGCCAAGAAGTTTTCACAAATATAGTTTCACAAATATTTATTGGATGCTTTCTTTTTATTTGATTTGCGCATCTGATGGAATGTATAACAAGTGGAACATACATTGACTATCATATAGCTTCATTAACACAGTTGTTAAGCCTGTAATTTGGAACAAATTTAAACTTCTTCTTCTTCTTCTTCTTCTTCTTCTTCTTCTTCTTCTTCTTCTTCTTCTTCTTCTTCTTCTTCTTCTGCTGCTGCTTCTTCTTCTGCAGCTGCTTCTTCTTCTTCTTCTTCTTCTTCTTCTTCTTCTTCTTCTTCTTCTTCTTCTTCTTCTTCTTCTTCTTTTCTGCGTCTTCTTCTTCTTCTTCTTCTTCTTCTTCTTCTTCTTCTTCTTCTTCTTCTTCTTCTTCTTCTTCTTCTTCTTCTTCTTCTTCTTCTTCTTCTGGTTCTTCTGCTTCTTCTTCTTCTTCTTCTTCTTCTTCTTCTTCTTCTTCTTCTTCTTCTTCTTCTTCTTCTTCTCCTTCTTCTTCTTCTTCTTCTTCTTCTTCTTCTTCTTCTTCTTCTTCTTCTTCTTCTTCTTCTTCTTCTTCTTCTTCTTCTTCTTCTTCTTCTTCTTCTTTCTTCTTCTTTTCTTCTTCTTCTTCAACATTCCGAGAAATTGAGGTTCTTTGCTGCAGATACAAGCCGTCTCCATTCGTCTCTCTGGTTGACCTTCTCTTGCCAGTCGTTGATTTCAAATGCTTGTAGGTCTGTATATATATTATTTCTCCACCGTCTTCTTGGTCTACCCCGGGGTCTACAGTCATTTATTTCCTGAGTGTAAGTGAGTTTTGTTTCCCTATTATCTTTCATTCTTTCTATATGCCCCAGCCATTGCAGTCTATTAGCCTCCATGATACCAGTGATTAGCGGGGACTTAAACAGATCACAGATGTCTTTGTTGCTTCTTCTTTTCCACACTCCACTTTGTGTATCCCTAATGGGCCCAAAAATGCGTCTTAAGATTTTGTTCTCAAAGGTTTGTAACAATGCTTCGTCTCCTTTAGTTGCACTCCAGGTTTCAGAGCCATACAGCACAACTGGTCTAATCAGTAGGCCTCTTTCTTTCAGTCCTGAAGGACCATAGAGTTGTGCCGCTTGGGAGGTGCCTGGCAGCACCGCTGGTGACTGTATAGTCCAATTCGAGAATGACAATCTCTGTCACAGTTTCCGCATCTGTGAGACGAGGCAAGTCCCGCAGTAAGTGACTGCTCTTTGAGCCTGTGCCGTCTCTCCTCAGTTTTTTTTGGATCTGATTGCGCTCAAAGAGCACCAGTCCGTTTCGTACATCTCTTCTCCAGGAGCATCTGTCTGTTGCAACTCTCTCCCACGTGTCTGGATCTATTCCAATGGTTTTCATATCTTGTTTACACACATCCCTATATCGCATTTGTGGTCTTCCGGTTGGCCTCTTTCCTGTGGCTAGTTCTCCGTAAAGGAGATCTTTGGGAATACGTTCGTCCTCCATTCGAGATACGTGGCCCAAACAGGGTGACCAGATCCCCGTGATCAAAAGAAGCCAAGTCGTAAAATAAAAAAGCCAAAATAAAGCCAAACACGGCCCAGTTAAAATGAAAAAGCCAAGGAAAAAGCCAAACATTGCCTAGTAAAAAGATATATTAAAAATAAACTTACATCACATGAAGACCTCTTCTTCAAATAAGTATTCCTCTTCATTGTTGAAATTCAGTACAGGATTCATTAGAATATACAATTCCAGCTTTGAAATCATTCAACATTTTGGATGAAGGAACAAATTCATTACAGCACTTGTTTGAAGATAATAGTTCTGCTCTAATTCTAATAATTGCTTCTAAGAGAGACAGTTGAAGTCTATTCCTTGCTTTGGTTTTTATGCATGTTAAAAGAGAGAACATCCTCTCCACTGCAGCATTGCTAATAGGTGTTGTTAAGCAAGTAAGAGCAAAAGAAGCAAGCTCTTTAAATTGGGGATGTTTCATGACTACTTGCCAGAACTGCTCTGTATCTTTAGGCAGTCCATTTTCTTTAAATTGTTCTTCTTCCTTCCAATCTATAAAAGGCAATTTTCTGTCAATAATAGTGAGGTGGTTTTCTTCAGCCAAATTCAAAAAGGGCAATTTCGAAAATAGTGGTCTAGAAGCCCGGTTTAAGATTATTCCAGGGACTAAAATTGGTTAGATCTTTAAATATATTTCTTGCTGAAGGAAGCCGCTTTCTAACTTGATCAAGTGCTTCTTCTAGCATGGATAAGCATCTTTCTTTGAGATCTAAGACCTCTTGTTGACAATTACTTTTCGTATCAGAACTTTTCTGAATGTAGTTATCACACTCTGACAGGAATTTGATGCCAAAATCAACATTAGAAATATCTTTTTTCTTATTATTGGTATCATAAATCCTACTATTAAGACTCTTATAATGCAGAAATAGTTCTTCATGTAATTCGTGAGGATCTGCCTTACTTTTCTGAAAAAGGCTATTTAACCTTTCGAATTCCTGCACAATAGGGGTTGCAAAATGAAAATAAAGGTAGTTTCTTTGATCTAGAAGCATTTCCTTTATAAGTCTTGTCTTAAATTTAGTGTCATAATTTGCTAATTCAGCAGAAATAAAATAAGCCTTGAGTTCTTCCCAATTCATTAGAATGTTGAACATTACTTCTTGGAACAATATTACAATGGCACAATTTTCGTGGTCGGAGCCAACCCTGGCATTGAAATCCCCCAGGATAAAAAGATGTTGTTTCTCTGGTGTTTCACTGACTTCTTTGCTAAGGTCGTCATAGAACTTGTCTTTAGATTCTGATGCTGCAGTTAGTGTTGGGGCGTAAACGCTTATAATACTAACTGGGCCTGCCTCTGTCTGGAGTTGGAGCTTCAATATTCTTTCAGTGCCATCACTTGGTGGTATGATGGAATTGAGCAGCTTGTTTCTGATAGCGAAGCCAACTCCATGCTCCCTGGTCTCTCCGCACGGCTTGCCATGCCAGTAGAAAGTGAAGTCCCTCTCCTTGATGCTTCCAGATTCTTGGAGTCTGGTCTCTTGCAGGGCGACAATGTCTATCCCCAGTCTTAGCAGTTCGTTGTTTATCACTGCAGTTTTGCGGGCATCCACAATCTCATTTAGATCGTCTGAGATGCCAGGGGTCATGGTTCTTACGTTCCATGTTCCCAGCCTTAGGGCCGGTTGTTTTGTTTTTTTCTTGCTGTTAGGTGTATAGATTGCGGTCCATGTGTCAGGATTTCCCCCTAAGCTCCACACACCCTCAGGAGCAGATGAACCGTGGCGAGACAACACCTTATTGACTGGGGGCTGCCCAGCTTGGGCGGGCGGTAGCTGTCTAGTGAGATACGATGATCTCTCCCACCGTCGGAAGTAGCCCCTGGCGCCTTGCTCTACGCCAATCGAGCATTAAGACATATAACCGGCAAATGCTACTTCCCGTGTTGTGTCACCGCTTTACGCGGTGCTGAAGTGACCTCTTCAGGGCACAAGCCTGGGCAATGGAAATCGGAGAACCAGCTGTTGCCCAGTAGCAGGTTCCCCCTCTCCACGTCGCCGATGTTGACCAAGGGAAAGGCAGTAGCCAATGCAACTTGGCATCGGTGCCGTCGCAGGAGTTGCCAGAACTATGTTGTTTACAACATGGAACTGCCTTAGGGACTCCATCTCCGGATTTGTCCTCAGGGTTTACTCCCGAAGCCTTTCCCATATGGGTATACCCGCAAGGCAGCGGAGGTTTGAGATTTAGAGTTCCCTCTCTTAGAAGAGATACCAACCAAGGCTGACGAGCCTCCTCTGCCCGGGAATCAATAAGGAGGGAAGTCTACCATTCTTCCTTCCTGGCAGTGACCATACTGATCGGATGACCGTAGCCATTGTCTCTACTGAGAGATCCTCTGCCCACCGTCACTGACTTGAAACCATAACCAACAACTATCTGTCGGCTGCTCCCAAGTCCAATCCACCACCTGCTCCCATGGCTTCACGTTACCCTGTTGGGGGGGGGGGGGGCTAAACGGGTACTCCACCTTGCCCAAGGGTGTCCCGTAGGCTAGCGGAGGGAAGGAGGCACCTTACTTCTCCTTTGATAGGGTATACCCCTACCCCGCTACCCGGGGTCTAATCAGTGTTTTGTATATTGTGATCTTGGTGTTACAAGATAGCTCATTTGAGTTTAGCAGATGTTGTAGTGCTGCACGATTATAGAGCTGTCATGATTATAAACTATCAAAGGATATTCTATGAAAAATTGGATCACAGGAGGCATATACACATTTCTTTCAATCATCATCATCGCAGGAGCAAACAGCTGGAAATAGCTACAGAAACTGACGAGGAGTTGTCTGGCTGGAATTTGGCAGATCTGGAATAAACTTCTTTCTAATATTCAGTGATAATAATAAATTATAATGTGCTACTTTATAACATTTTGAATGAATACCGCCAGTGCTTGTTTTAGTGCTTTCCCAAAAAATATTATTGCGATTTAGTGCTTTTTTGGCTCGAGAGTAGTTATTATTTGGATTTGGTCGGATCTGGAATAAACTTCATTGTAATATGAAGTGATAATAATAAATTATAATATGCTACATTGTTACATTGTAATAAAAACAGCTGGTGCTTTTTTTTTTTGGGTGCTTTCTAAAAACGTTTGGTGCTTTTTGGTGCTTTTTTGGGCTCGATTGATTGATTGATTGATTGATTTAGGAACCGACATCACAGCATTCGGGACATTCCCATAAGCGCTCCGTCCCCATCCTCAACAACCAGCGAAGAGTTCCAACACTAATAGTTCCAGTAGCAATCTGATTATATGCCAGTCTCGCCTTTCCTCTGAGCGTCGAGCGTCGGCCAGATCCCCTCGTCACTCTTCGCTGCCTCATTCTAACCAGACTATGGTGATCCTTTTGCTCCTCCGAGGTGTACACGTGCTCCCACAAGGATTGGGGTCGATTTTGGTGCTTTTTCATCAAAAGGAGATGGCAACACTACTAGTGCATAGTATATCTTATTTCCAGAGTTTATTCTAGCTTGTATTTCTTCCCTTATTATGTTGGACCAGTTGAAGATTGTACCCAGGTATTTGTATGTTTCCTTTCTTTTAATGGTCATATTATCTATTTGTATATGGCCAGAGGTTTTAGCCGTTCCTTCTCTTGAAATTACCATATATTCTGTCTTATCTTTGTTGATAACCAGCCTAATCTGTTGAGCTTTTTCCTTTAAGTGAGTCAATATTTCTAATGTCTTTTGTTCATTTTCCCCTATAATATCCATATCATCTGCATAACCAAGCAGTTTAGATGTTCCTCCAATAGCACATTCCTCCTTTACCTTCCTTACAACTTTCTATAGAGCCAGATTGAAAAGGAGCGGCGATAGTGCATCACCCTGTTACAAGCCAGATGTTATTTGGAAAGGGTTTGATTTCCTGCCTTTATATGTTACTATATTATAAGCATCTTCCAGGCATAGTCTGGTCATGTTGATTAAATTCCTTGGTATTCCAAATTCCTGCATAGCATTCCATAGACTATTCCTAAGGACACTATCATACGCCTTTTTAAAATCCACAAAAATGTTATGGAGACCTCTTTTATATTCCCATCTTTTCTCGGTTATTTGTCGTAAGATAAATATCTGATCTATTGTTGATCTGTTTTGTCTGAAACCCGCCTGGTAGTCATCTAATATGTCTTCTGAATATGGTTTTAGTCTATTTAGTAATACTGCGGATAGTATCTTATAGCTCTCCCCCGATGTGTCTCCACCTTGCCGTGGTGGGGGAGCTTGCGTGTCCCATCGACCCCATGTGCTTGCCGATGGATGAAAACTACATATCGGACGGCTCGTGGGATAGGGACCAGACTAAGAGAGACACAACCTGCTGGTCTGCAGGTAAGACTGAGGATAGCAGTCAAAATCAGGCAAACGATCCCTAAAATCTCAGTCCGGACATAACCTCTAAGGCTCCCATCCGAGGTGTATGGCTGAACGTCTCTAAGCCATAAACTCTCGGAAGTGAGAGCCTGGCCGACACAAACCTACATCAAAATTGTGATGATGTGCTGAGAACGCTACATGCTCGGCGCAGATTCGTTCGATGGCTCTTAGCTGGGGGATATGAGGTATCCCCGGATGAAAGGGCCTGACCGTTACTCGCCCACAGACGCACGGAGGTAAGGTGCTGAGCCGGCAGCACATGTAGCCTACCTCGTGAGCGAGTACAAAAGGTGGAAAAACACCTCGGTCGCACGTCTCGCAGACGTCCGATAGTCTGTAACCACACTCATGGAGTGAGTGTAGTCAAAGGTGGAAAATTGTCTCGTTGACACGAAATGGAACGCCTGTCTTGCGAATCCATTACGTGGCAGCCCGAAGCGAAAGCTTGCTGTGTGGAAGCCGAAACAAGAGTCTCGAAACCCGAGGAAGGCTAACCTCATTAAAAAATGCCCGCCGGAAGCCGGAAGTGTCGTCCTACGGGTGGCAAACTAAAAATTGACACTACGCAATTACGTCCGAGTGAAATGTCTCGTCCGAATGTCTCTCGTGCTAGGAACAGCTCTGACTACCTAGTTTCCGAATGCCGCTCTTGTTCGGAACAGCTCTGACTAGGTAGTTTTCCGAATGTCTGTCGTGCCTGGAACAGCTCTGACGGGCGCAACGACAAGCACATGTCCGAAAACTCGCTGAGTGGATGCCGTCTGCAAACCTGTCTGGTTTGTGCGGGAATGGCCCGGGGCAAACGAAATGACCAATATATTGAAGTGAGGATTTAAAGCAGCCATGAGCAGGACGTGACGATTTCCCTCGGTGAGCCCAGATCCAGGGCGTTATGTGTCGGCCCTGCAACTATGGAAGCAACCTTGGATGGCGGAAAATGCTATGGACTGTCCCTGCCTTCCTTTGAGAGATGACCGTTGTCTTCGACCGTTTCAACTTGGCCAGCATGGTTGTAGATGGCACCACAAAAGTGAGAGTCTCCCAGGATTGCTACCTGGTCAAAAAAGCACGCTATTGTCGGATGTGTTGGCCTACGGGTTTCGGCCCAAGGGCGCATAACAGACACACCGCAATCACATCTGAAAAAACACTCCGGATGAACGAAAAGAAGAAGAAGAAGTATCTTATAGCTTATGGACAGGAGTGATATTCCTCTATAATTTTCACATTGGAACTTGTCTCCTTTCTTAAAGATAGGTATCAATAATGACTCTTTCCAGTCATGGGGTAATTCTTCTGTCCTCCAGGTTTTATTATTAATTCGTATAGCTTTAGATGTGATGCATGGCCACATGTCTTTATAAATTCAGCAGCAATTCCATCAGCCCCAGTTGCCTTATTGTTTTTAATTCGTGTTATTACATATTATATACATATTGTATTTCTTCAAAAGCAGGTTCTTCAATTTGTGGTTCACACGCTAGAACCGCTTCCTGTGGGAAAGTGTTACTTGGAGCTTCACAATTTAGTAATTCAACAAAGTATTCTTTCAATATGTGTTACACATTTCCTCATTGGCATTTATCATATTGCCATTCTTCTTTTAAACCATATGTGTTGTGTTGGTGCCCTCGTTTCATTGTTCTTTAAAATCCTTTCTGGATTCGTTTTTCTGGTGATTGGTTTCCATATCTTTAGTTATATTGCTCATATATTCTCGCTTCTGCTGCCGTAGCCTCTTTACATTCAGTTCTATATTGCTCTTCGTGTTAGATGTTGTTGATGTCATTTAAACACAACTGTTTGGCATTCTTTTTCCTAATGACTGCTTCTTCACATTTTTGATTGAACCATCTGTTCTTTGTATGCGTGGTTAACACACCGAGACATTCTTCTGCGGTAGTTTGAATTGTATTCTTGATGTTCAACCAAGTTTGGTCAACGCTTTCCTCCAACGTGTTTTGTAGAATTTCCAGTTTACATTTTATTTCATCTGAAAATTTCTCTTTGACTGTACTTTCTTGTAGTTTTCATCTGTTATGTGTTGGGTGTAATGTGCAGCCAACAGATAGTTGTAGGTTATGGCCTCCAGCTTCACGACGGTAGGCAGAGGATCTCTTTTCTTTTGGGGGGGGGGGGGGGACAATGGCTACGGTCACCGACCAGTATGGTCACTGCTAGGAAGGAAAGCAATGGAAAACTACCTTCTTTACAAATGCCAAGAATATCACGTACTGCAGTCTTAACGATAATCAGAGAAACAGCGTAACAGGAGCAGCCTCGCCCGGTAGGGGTAGTCATGTGCACTAGGTGACTCCAGACCGTCAGCAGGCGACTGAGTGCAAAAGAGTATCAACATTGGAAGTAGGAACTTGGAATGTAATAACTATGAGTGGGGATAGGAAATTTGATAACATTAAGAATGAAATGAGAAGATTAAATATTAACCTTTTAGGTATATGTGAGACCAGATGGACAGGAATGGGAATTATAACATCTGAGGAATATAAAATAATCTATTATGGTGGGGAGAAACAACAGAGAGGAGTAGCAATTATAATGGATTCAGAGAGATCAAAATCGATCAAAGGATATTGAACTGTATCAGACAGAGTGTTACTGGTGAAGTTGAGTGGAAGACCTTTTGATGTCAACGTCATACAAGTTTATGCACCAATAGCAGACAGCAGTGATGACAGCATTGATGAATTTTATAATGATTTAGAGAAAGCCTTCAAGAAATGCAAGAATTCTGAAGTAAATATCATAATGGGTGTCTTGAATGCTAAAGTTGGAAATCAACAGGACGGATGCATAGTAGGCAAGTATGGACTAGGAGAACAGAATGAAAGAGGTTGCAGACTTATACAGTGGGCAAAAGAGCAGGATTTGATTATTGTAAACACCTGGTATAAACAGCACCCAAGGAGATTATGGACATGAACGAGTCCTGATCATAAGATCAGAAATCAGATTGATTATATTCTCATCAACAGAAGATTTCGAAATGCCTTAAAAGTCGCAAAAACTATACCAAGGGCAGACTGCTACAACAACCATAGATTAATCTTAAGCAATTTACATATAAAATTAAAGAAAGTCAAATATTCACCAAGAAACACAAAATTTGATCTACAGTCACTGAAGAGTGAGGAGATAAAAGATAAATTCAGCGTAGCGGTAAAGAACAGATTCGATACATTGTCCGATATGGAAATATTATTCCAAGACGTCAGTGACCAATGGGAAATATTTAAGAAATCAGTCAACCAAGCTGCAGAAACAACCATCCCAAAAATAAAGATAATAGGACGCAAGAAATGGATGACGGAAGACATCTTAAAACTCATGGAAATAAGAAGAAATAACAAAAGTAACAAGAAAAAATATGAAGGGATTCACAGGAAAATTAGAAAGCTTTGCAAAGAGGCAAAAGAAACATGACGAGGAAAATTGCAAGGAAATTGAAAACCAACACAACACCCGGAATACCAAATTAATGCACAAAAGAATTAATGACATCACTAACAAAAGAACACACACATCAACAGGTTGCCTAAAAACCAAAGATGGCAAAATAATAATAGAAAAAGATCAGATTTTACATGCATGGTCAGATTATGTGAAAGACCTTTATGATGATACAAGAGAAGAACAATATGATCTTCGGAATAATAATGAAGGACCATCAATTTTGAAGATGGAAGTTCAGAATGCCCTTAACCATATGAAAACTGGCAAGACCCCGGGTACAGATAACATCACAATAGAAATGATCAATGCCTTAGAAGAATATGGAATAGACCAAGTCACCAGACTGCTGAACGCAATATATGATTCTGGAGATATACCTCCTGAATTATGTAATTCTATATTTATTGCAATCCCGAAGAAATCAGGAGCCTTGGAGTGTGATCAACATCGAACAATTAGTATACTGAGTCACACCACGAAGAGTTTGCTGAGAATTGTCACGCAAAGTGTTAGGAAGAAAATACAACCCGGAATTGTAGAAGAGGAATGTGGGTTCATAGGCAAGGGTACAGTAAATGCTGTGTATATACTGAGAACAATAATTGAACGTTCTATAGAAGTAAACAAAGATCTATATCTTTGCTTTATTGACTACACAAAGGCTTTCGATAAAGTGAGACATGTCGACATGATAAGGATGCTTGAAGATCTACAAATTGATGGAAAAGACCTTAGACTTGTAAAAAACATATATTGGAAACAACAAGCTGCCATCAGAATTGAGAACGATGTAGGCCAATATCAGCCTATTAAAAGAGGTGTGAGACAGGGATGTGTAATGTCTCCAGATCTTTTTTCCCTGTACAGTGAGAATATTTTCAGAAATATAGAAGATATGGAAGGAATCAACATTGGGGGACGATACATCAATAACATTAGATATGCAGATGATACAGTCTTGATCGCAGACAATGAACAGGACCTGCAACATTTAGTAGATGCGGTTGTTGCACACAGTGAACAACTAGGGTTAGAACTGAATAGTAAGAAGACACAGATTATGGTCGTCACTGGGAAGAAGGAAATACCACAATGTGATATACGAGTAAATGGGCATATTCTTAAGCAAGTGAATCGATACAGTTATCTAGGAACAGTCATAACATCTGATGGGAGATGCCTCGAAGAGATTAGAACAAGAATTGCCATTGCGAAGGTAGCCTTTTGCAAGATGGAAAACATACTGACCAATAAAAAGATATCAATTGAAACGAGAAAAAGAGTGTTGAAGTGCTACATAGAACCTATACTTTTGTATGGATGTGAAGCGTGGACAATGAGCAGCCAAGCTGAAAACCATCTGATGGCTGTGGAAATGTGGTTTCTGAGGAAAATGCAAAGAATACCATGGACAGACAGAAAAACCAATGAACAAGTCCTTCAAGAAACAAATGAAGATCGTAAACTGATTAGAGTCATTAGACGTAGACAGGCACAATTTTTTGGACACGTTATGAGAAGAAATGACTTGGAGAAGTTTGTGACAACAGGCAAGATCGAAGGGAAGAGACCAAGGGGAAGATGGAGAAGTTAATACCTGGATGGCTTGGCCTGATGGCATGGTCGAGACAGGAACAAAGAGCTGATCTACGACTCTGGTGATCGAGTGAGAAGGCAGAACATGACCGCCCACGCTTATCCGCATGGCACATGATGGATGGATGGATGTTGGGTGTAACCTTTGTAGTTTAGCATAGAAAGCTCTCTTAAGTTTTATTTTAAATTTTGCTCCAACGAGGAAGTTGTCGCTGTGGCACTCAGCTCCTCTATAAATTCTAACTTGTTGTATGTTTAATGCATTTTTTTTGTTAATTAAAATGTGATCTATTTGATTATAGGTTTCCTTGTCACATGATTTCCAAGTGTGTTTATGTATATCCTTTCTTTGCAATCTGGTACTGCTGATCTGCAGTCCTTTGGCTTCTGCTAGGTTGATGACTCTCCATCCATTGTCATTTGAAGTTGTAAGTAGGCTTTCCATACCGGCAACTTTTTTATACGTTTGCTCTCTACCTATTTTTGCATTGAAGTCTCCCAGCACAATCAGGATGGTCTGTTTGGGGGTTTCTTCTATGACACCTTCCAGATCATTATAAAAGTCTTCTTTAATATCATCTTCTTTCTGTTCAGTGGGTGCATGTACATTAATCATCGTTATATTTTTTCCATTTACCTTTTATTCGTAATTTACTAATCCTATCATTAACAGCTTTAAAGTTTAGAACGTTCCCCCATTACTCTTTTTTGATGACAAATCCTGTTCCTAATTCATGTTTATTTTTGGGTTTTTCCTCCATATATTACAATAATTCCATTTTTCTCTAAAGAACCCTCTCCTGGCCACCTAATTTCTTGAATTGCTGTTATATCCATGTGATATTCAACCAGCTCCCGGGTTAGTTCTTCGGCCGCTCCAGTTCGATATAGTGTCCGTACATTCCATGTTCTAAATCTCAAAAGTCCTTTAACGTTCCAAGGTCGTTGTCCAAATAAGTCAGTCCGAATTCGAGGCTTATTTATCTGTTTCGTAACAAAATAGTTTTTACAAAGATGGGGATGTTAACCCCACGCTTCAACCCCCAACCTGGAGGGCCAGGGTGTTTCTCTTTGTCTGTTCTCTACCCTTTGACCTGTCCGGCTTGGGAGGCCCTGCTGGTAGCTACGCTACCGCCGGCATAGTTCTCAGGGTCATTGAGAAACTCAAGCACCCCCACCACACCAAGGTGGAGAAATTTAAACTTTGCTGTTGAAAAAAAAAACAACACACACTGGTCTCATGGTTTACTTTATCAAATGCACTGTTTCCTGTATTAAATTTTAAAAAAAAAGAAAGAAATGTAGAAGCAGCTATACGATATTACCTACATTCTTAATAATATAGCAGGGGTCACCAAACTTTTTTCACGGCGGGCTGGATAACTGACAAAATGACGAGTGGGGGACGGATACTCATTCTGTACAATACTCACGCCGTCTCCGTGACGAAGGTCTTACCGACGCGGTTTGAAATCCCGTATATCCGATTTCGAAACACAGCTGCGCGCGATTTGGCAGCAGACAGTGTTCCGCTGGTTTTTTGCTATGGTATGGGTGCCGGTCGTTCAGAAAGCAATGGCAAGCTACTGAACGTAAACTTGCCAAGACATCAACAACAGTAAAAAATGCTGGTGGTGACTGCAAACAAATAACTTTAACAATACTTGCAAGCCAGAACAAAAGCTCTGGTAAAAATGACAACAAAAAAAAACTAAGTTAATCATGGGTGAGTGGCGTGCAATGCAAAAAACAAACAAACAAACAAACAAACAAACAAAAGCAAAACAAAACAAAGAAAACCAACATATCAATTTACTTTAAAAAAGTTATCAAAGAAGGCGACTTTAGCAAAAAAGATAGTTACATCATACATTGTGTGCTCATATCCGAATGTCACAAACTAAGCAGCAAAAAACGGTTAGTGAGATTTTTGAAACTGATATTTGGCTTTCAAGATATCATCAATGTTTTGTTTCAACAATTCATTTGCTTGCAAATCAATGAGCTCCAACTGTTGTTTAACTAGCACGTCATCAAGGTTACAATTGAGCGGATTCTGGAACAGAAGAATGTCACTCTCAATTCTGTCAAGATCTAACAATCTCTCCAAAAAATACTTTTTCAAGTCACGAATAATTTTTTTCCCCGGAAAATCGAGGTTGACATCTTCGGCGATTGTAGCGCAAAACTCTTTGAAACTGTGAAAATGAGAAAAGTTTTCTCCTTCCAGTTATGCTTCAAACAATTACAGCTTTCTCCGAAATCCTTTGACGATTCTAGAGATCACAGACGAGGTTTGTCTTTCTCTGAAGTTTCAAATTCAGTTTATTAATGTGGGATGTGATGTCGACCAAAAATGATAACTTTGACAACCAGGTAGGATCTGACAACTGGGGATCAGCTCAATCTTTTTCAGTGAGGAAAACATCTATTTCTTTTCGGAGCTTGTAAAAACGAAACAGGACTTTACCGCAGGTGAGCCACCTCACTAATGTATGATAAGGCAAGTCAAAGAATTCAAAATCAATTTCTTCAAGGAAATCCTGGAACTGGCGGTGATTGAGTGCATGTCACCGAATGAAGTTCACAGCAGAAACGACCATTGTTTCTCACAGTGTGGCCACACAAGATGAAACAATTATCAGTATGAATTACTTCTCTCAGGTGGGAGATGACATTGAAAATGACACCCCACAACATTAACTTCCGTTGGATTTGGCACAAGAAAACCAGACCAGGAAGAGAATACCTCAATTAGACTTGGCACAAGAGAGCCCAGCCATGGAGGAAAAGCAAGACTCGGAGGAGAATTCTTGCGATGTCCGTATCTTGGAGTCTTATGAAAAGGAAACTCAAGATATACAAAGCATTCATGTAGGTTATACTACGGACGCTGATTCAGGGACGATAACCATGACTGCTACCAACAAAAAAGAAAATACTTCTTTGGACAAGATGAAGGTAATACCTATCATCAACACAGCTAAAGCTAACAGGTGTGCTAATAGCGTGTGGTTTATGCATGTACAGGAGATACATTTATATTCATTCTGTATGATGTTAAACATTGGGCAGACTGACTACTTAGGAGAAATTCCTGAGAGCTACCAGTCTCTTGATAGCGTCCAAATTAACGTTCATTATTTGGACCAACAATCTGAATGCCTACCAAGATTGGGGTGAAACCACTTGGAGGGAGAAATGTCACCTGTTCACCTTGTCTGCATGATGCCTGCACGATGACAGACATGACTTAGGACATTCAATATACCAGACAGATTCAGGGAAGGCATTTTAATATTCGACAGGGACTGTGCGACCAGCCCTTCCGACAAGCCAGTATGAATGAATTAGAAAGAGAGAGAAAGAGAGTAAGTGAGGTGAACTTATATGGGAAACACTTCATTACATAAATGTATGTAATATGTATGTTTTGAGCTATAAATGTTCTAAATGGTTTTATGAATATATACATACATATTTATTTGTTTAGAACTGATATATGTTTATGTAACATGCCATCATATATCATCATACCATCATATATTATGACTTGAATGTATGTTTATATGAAAGTATAGACATATGTGTTTGAGATGTGTAGACGTAGATACTACCCATCTCCATACGTTTCATTCCAGATCTCTCAGGAGCAATGGAAAGTCAACAACCTATATCAGGGAGTGACTGAGCCTAGTGAAGGGACCAATTTGGACTCTTTCAATCTGACTGCGAACTGCGTCTCACCTGGGGAAGCATGACCTTCTTAGCCAGATGAGTTATGTATAACCTCATTATAATCATCATCATCATACTATCATCAAGAACAGAATAATAAACACAGTTGTTGTATTTTAAACTCAGTTTGTCCGTATGAATTCTAAGTGTCGATAAATGTTTGTGTAGCAGAATTGAGTGCACACATTGATAGAACATAGGGCATTTAGTGGGGGTTCAAAAACACATTGTCCAGAAGTAGGAATTTATGCCTATGCAGTCATAAGTAACCAGATTAATCTGCATATCTTAACTCCTCCTTCCTTCCTTCTGGTGATACTAAGTACAGCTAAATCTATCTATTCTATTTTCAACGAGGCACTTCTTGGCCCGTTTTCTTGGGTATCAGGGACAGTGTCTTAAATCTGCATAACAGACATTTGTTCCACATTTTCTCTCTGGGATCTGCGGTGGTAATTATTCCTTTCTGACAGAGTTAATGGATCTCAAAATGCATCCAGAACTATACATCAGTAGGAGAAAATGATTTTTGCTGAGTGGTTGCCCAACCGGGAGCTACTTCAAGCCAATTGATGACAAACTGTAACATCTCGAAGCTGATTTCACTGAAGGTTATAGTCTTGCAAAACCTTTTGCACTTCCATGACAATGTCGTTTCCAGTTGTTGTTCCATGCATGCTGCAAACGGATGCCAACTCTTCCTTTATATGAAAGTCTAAATTAACACCACGAATGAACACGAGAAGCTATGACGTACTCGAGAGATCAGTAGACTCATCCAGCGCCAAAGAATACCTAAAAAATTTCCTAGTTTTCACGCGTATCTGTAGCACTATGTTCTTTCTAAGTTCTACTGTTCTTGGCACAACTGAACTTGCCGAAAGGCTGACAGCTCTAAACAAATCTGCTTTCTCAGGCACAAGTCATTTGCTGCTTTCATCATGTACTGTTTGATGAAGTTGCCATCAGTAAACGGTTTTCCTCGTTCTGTCATCTTATGCACTATTTTGCAACTCGTACTAGAGACAGATTCATTTTCAGCAAACTTTCTCGTGAAGAGATATCTTTGTGTTTCTAAACCACGTTTCATGGACTCA
Source organism: Cepaea nemoralis (assembly GCA_014155875.1). Taxonomy (NCBI): domain Eukaryota; kingdom Metazoa; phylum Mollusca; class Gastropoda; order Stylommatophora; family Helicidae; genus Cepaea; species Cepaea nemoralis. Next base: position 300,673 of record JACEFZ010007879.1, on the reverse strand, counting down.
TAAACTGTGAATATGTTGATATATGTTTTGTTTCGTAGTGATGCCGAAGTTTGTACCCTTTCAAACCTGCAACACTGTCGCTGCATATTACGCAATTGGTTTTCTGGTCCTTTGTTTCCACAAAGAAGTACTTTACTCCCCATTCTGCATTGAAAACGCGACACTCGGCGTCCACTTTTCTTTTCTTAGTAGCCACAATGAAGGATGAAGTGCATGGGATCTGAAAATGAAATAGACATTGAATTAGAAACATAATTAACATCCTATTGAACACAGGAAAAGCAGAGGGCTTGGGGTCACTAGTGAAGCTACGGCTCACCAAAAGTATGTATAAAGTGTATAGGCACCTTTGGTAATAGAATATATCACATAACAAGGTTTGCAAAATATATAAATAGGGCCGGCCTAAATAGAGCAGAGTTTTTCAACCAGGGTTCCGCGAGTGACATCCAAGGGTTCCGCCGAAACAGACCGAAATCGCCTAAATGCAACATTTCTGCCCATCTGGTTTATTACGTAAAGTAGTGTAGACACTTGGATCATCTCACAGAGTTCCATGATAAACGTAAACATTTGCGTAAGGATCTGCTCCAGCAGAAAGGTTGAAAAATACTGGCCTAATGACCAGCTCGATTAACACCGTAACCGGGGAATTCTTCTGCGCTGGGGATAATATTTTCGTAATAACACGAGGCTTCTATGGTATTTTTATGCTGAGTTTGCTACTTTATTACCTCTATTGACACTTGTAGTTCACTTACCTATCACTGTCAAACAAAGAAATCCTTGTTACATACCTATAAAATGGATGACTGGCAAAAACAAAACAAAAAAAAAGTAAATATTTCTGGAGCATCGGACCTCTGTTGACAGCCGGACGCATCTGGAGAAGAGAAAGATGCGTGTGTGTGTATGTGTGTGTGTGTGTGTGTGTGTGTGTGTGTGTGTGTTTTTTGCCATGGTAACGTCAGAGCGTAGGCGGCGCTACCACGAATCAGGGAAGGACTTGGGATGGCGCGAAATAAGCAAACATTACAATAAACAATAAAATCTAGATGCAATAATTTATAATTGAAAATAGTAAACTTAAGACACATAGACGCCTGGAAGTCTCCGCACGTGTGAAGATCTCCTATTATTCTAAACATAATATTTACATTTAAATTGTATCACAGCCTCTCGTGTTCCATACATCATATCAAGCAAGTTCGAGTACCGTCGGCGGGCCGAAAGAAATGACGTCGCGGGCCGGATCTGGCCCGTGGGCCGTAGTTTGGTGACCGCTATAATATAGGAAGGCATTGGGAGATCTAAGGCAATAAAAAAAAAAAAAAAAAAAAAGAAGTAGAAGAAGAGAACACATATTCTTGAGCGATCCCACGATTACTTAAAAGTCTCCTTTAGCAGGAGTCAAGCCATCTGAAGGTCATGGGTTCATGTTCTAATTATGTTATCCAGACCATGAGTGCAAGTTTTCCTGAGACCCATGAGATCATCCCTGGAGCTCGAGGAGCCGTCCTAGAAGCTACGGAGTTCGTGCTTTGTACAAGGCCGCAGTGTATGTCGTTCAGCATGTAGAGACCCAGCCAGACATGCTACAGCCTCTCTCTCGCCTTTAACCACTAACATTTAAACGCGGTGAATTCTTACCCCGAAAAATATCCATCTGATATGGTAACCCAGTATATCTGTGAGGCTTTCTCCTCTAATATGATTTGTGAGAGTTTTTTGGTTTTTTTTTTTTTCAGTTTAATTATTTTGAATGCATGTGCGCGTGCACTTCCGTACACATACATATCATCTATACTGACACTGAAATATGTGAAGAAGCGTCAGGAGTGAAATGGTCACAGGGCATAGCGAACACGATGGTCATACGGGCACACGAGAACTGGCAGATGATGAAGAACATTTCCAGGGGACGGTAATGATAGTGATATTCTGTAAAGGACTTGTACATGACAATATCTCTCTCTCTCTCTCTCTCTCTCTCTCTCTCTCTCTCTCTCTCTCTCTCTCTCTCTCTCTCTCTCTCTCTCTCTCTCACGCACACAAACGCACATGTACGCATGAAAGCACGCATGTACACACAATCTCACACACACTATCACACACACAATCACACACACATATACACATCAGGGACAGAAGCATCAATAAAGTATTGATTCTGGATGGACCGAGGCGCTGTTTTGGAGGAATATCATCGATAGAATTGACCCAGGACAGCAACAACCAAGATCTATGGCGAGGCATGAACGCCAACGCGAATTAACAGGGCACACGATGAAGATACTGGAAAGATGTATAGAAAGGTGGACAGAGAATGATAGTGGTGGAAAATTCTTGACAGTCACAATTCTTGATAGCATAGATCACGGGTGTTTCACTACAACCTAAGTACTGATACTTTACATTGGCGATCATGAGATGTGGAAAAGCATGTTAGATCGCGCATATCGGCAAGACCCGTGATGATGATGATCCTAGGTCTGATTTCAACTTCACAACAAGAATAATATGTGAAATGAGAGTCTTCTGCACTTAGTCAGCTATCTTTTACTTAATTATGATATTTATAAATTGGGTTTTGTTTGGCAATTATCACAATGTTTCCCTCTCCAGCAGTAATCTAAATGGCAAATACTTTAGCTGTATCACTGATCTTGAAGTGCGTGTATGTAATGATGTTGCTGTTTCTGCTACGGTGATGCGATCATCTGTATATTTGCTATACTAAGTCACACTTGACTTTAATCCCCATTAGCTGTGTTCTAGTAACTTCGTCCATAATTTTATTCGATTAAGAATTTAATAGTCTTAGTGATGATTATTTTCTGATTGAGACGAACTTGTTATTCTCTTCTTATATTCACCACTTGGTTTTTTTTAAACCGGCATGCGGTAATATTGGGTTCAAACCTATGCAGAGCTGATGACAACTTATAAGAACTGATGACACCATTGGTGTGACAGTATAAATTGACTTCAACAGCAGTCATGATCCGCCATCTCTCACGACCATCAGAGTCATGGATCGGGTTTGTGTTCTTGCCTTGATTGTGCCATGTGTCAAAGTCATCTAGATATTCATATATTAGCCTTCCCTATGCCCTTTTCCCATCAATATTGCCAGTTTTAACTAAAATTTCCAGTTTATTTCTTTTCATCACGTGACCAAAACATCTTCAAAGTCTACGCCTAATTTTTCGAATTAGTTTACGATTTTCATTTAATGCTCGTAGAAGGGGTTACGGACGCAGTTCGTAATCCCACATTCCCGCGTTCGAAACACAGCTGCGGCCAATATGGATTTTTACGAAATGATATGGGCGCCGGCCGTTCAGAAAGCAATGGCAAATTACTGGATGTAAACTTGTCAAGAGATCACAACAGCAAACATTGCCGGGATTGACTGTGACATCCTGTAAAGGATATGCAACTTAAAAAAAAAAAAAGACTTCCTCGTTGTTGTTTTTTTATGTGGTTCGTACATGGTGTTGTGCGCATTTTCCTCAGAAACCACATCTCCCCTGCCATTATATGTTTCTCAGCTTGACTGCGTATTGTCCATGTTTTACATGCATTTAACAATATACCTGAAATTCTGCAAGATCTGAAATCAGGGAAAATTGGCTCAGTTAACATTTCTCGGAAACTGACGTTCTTTGGTCAAATTCAACACCGTAGTGATTTGAAAACAATCAGTGATTGCTCCCGGAAGAAAAGGTAGTTGGTGAAGATAAATAAGATAGTTGTCACAAAAGCTCGAAGATCGACATAGGGCATTGAAGGCACTTAAGATATGAAAATGCTTGAGAAATGGAAACAGGTAAACAATTGAGAATCCTTCTAGATGGATTTGGTGATATCGAAACTCTGCAAAAAACTTGATGATTATTTTTAATCTTATAGAATGCTGCGTTTGCTTGGGATATTCGAAATTTAACCTCTGTAATACACCTTCCAGCTGCTGTTATCAAGGTATTCAAATTGCTGAACCCCCTACACCGGTCAGTTGGACTAAGATGGTGACTTCTTGTCCTTGACTTGCGCAAGTAAATTACAAGTCCTCTGAAATCGGAGAGGGTTCGTTGGATGGCAAGGGACACTGGTAAAAGGGACAGATAATCCACCCGCAAAAAGGCAGTCCGGAACACTAGAAGTAGTAGCACGTGTATGAACTACGCTTGAATTCGAATCGAGTAAACCTTTAACAAAAAAGGTATCCAAATACTTGAACACTGCCACGAGTAAGGCATAGATTGACATGGTGTTGCAGTTTAGCATGTTATGCTAACTTTGGCTTTTGACAAACACATTGACTTACTTCTTTCTGCCTGTATAATTTGATTAAAAAAACACCTACGCAACTACTGCCCTCTTTAAATAATATGCTTGTAGTGGTGAATACTTGTTTCATAGTGAATATACAGAAATATTGATTACGTCATTTGCTGCCAATGTAGAGTGTTTTTACTTAGCATGAACAACATACATATCTCCATTTTAATTAGCAATTTGTATATCCAATTTGCATCGTATTTTATGGAAATTGTCAGAATGGGGTGGTTTCCTTAACAAGCAAATTTCTTTTATTTACACATATGAAAAACACTATGCTCCTGTACAATTATGCTGGCATAGTTTGCAAGATAGTTTGTTTCAATAATCTAGCATTGTGAATTATCTATTGGTGCTTTGTGTTTGATAGATACATCTATTTCAATAGATCATAGTTTTCGGCATCAGGTTAGTAAGTTTGAAGACTGGACACCCCCCTCCTCCTCCCACGCTCTCCCCGCCCCTCACACACATATCACGCTTACCAGCATGAATTTGATGATGAGTATATCAGTATTTTTACCAACGGTATCCTAAGAATTTGGCTTAGTGTGGTGTGTGGTTGTTGTTGTTGTTGTTGTTGTTGTTGTTGTTGTTGTTGTTTTGTCTCGTATGGTTCTCTGAAATCTGTGTTATGAAGCCATGGATATGGTCAAGGTTCATAGACTAAGACGAAGCAGGTCCTGGATGGCACAGGCAGAAATATCTATACGTAATAATCTAAATAATAGTAATAATAGTAATAAAAGTAATAATACGCAATAATAATAAAATCCTAGTGTAACAGCCAGTCCCAGTTTGGTAGACCAGTATATTCCACATTGCTAATAACAAGAGCCACACTATTCATTTTTATTACTCAGTCGTGTAGTATTGATGTTTGCATTTTCTTCATATCTTTATAATGCATATCTTTTATATTGTTGTTGTTCGTAGTTAGCTTTGGATGATATGTGAATGAAATAGTGTATGAAAGAGAGTGATAGAAGGGCAGAATGTTAGACGGGCCTGCGTGCCCAATTCTTAACCCTTTGAAAATAAAGTTCATTCGTTCGTTCGTTCGTACCGTTCGTTCGTTCGTTCGTTCGTACGTCGGATATATGATCTAGAGACCACCAATCGTGAAAAAGAGTGGGTTAAAATACCGGAAGACATGAAGGTAGTGAGTACAGAGAATGGGCAGCGGGCTGCACTGAATTTAGTTAGTTAGTTGCATATCCTTTACGGAAGTAGCAGTCAGCCCCAGCATTTTGTTGTTGTTTGCGATTCCTGGGCAAGTTTACGTTCAGTAGTTTGCCATTGCTTTCTAACTACCGGCACCCATACCATTTCATAAAAAACCAACACATCTGTGTTTCGAACGCGATATGCGGGATTACGAATTGCGTCCGTAACTCCTTCGCCACGGAGCAGGGGTTTGAGGTGCAACAACTGATCCAGAGTAACACAAATCAAGGTGACATATTTATCTATACTGATGGGTCAGTGGTGAGAAACAGATGGAGTGGTTGGAGTTTCATTGCGAAGGTGAATGGACGATTATTAGAAAAGAAAGAGAGTCTGACATATGAGGCTACGACCTCCAGTATGGGAATGGAGGTGGAAGCAGTCACAGCGGCATTCATTTAGTTAGAGAAGACCATGCATTTGTATTGATTACAGACTGGCGGAGTATGCTTAGTCAGGTGGAGACAGGAATGTTTCGTGTGGAATGGCTATCGTCGTTCAGAGGGCACAGATCTTGAGAATTGCATGGATTTATTGCCCTGGCCATGCGGGAGTTGAGGGGGAATGAACAGGCTGATAGGCTGGCAGGGAATGCACCTCTTGGTGGTAGATTGTTATGGACAAGGGAAAGGTGATCGTGCACCTGTGGGACCAGGTGGAGAAGCTGGGAGAACAGATTGAGAAGCCGTATGTGGAAAGTATATTATTGCGGGGGATTGGCAGGGGTTCTTTCTGGTAGAATCTCAAACCAGAGGGAAGACCAGGAGAACTTTCAGTTAGATAGCGGTGGGAATGAATAATAGTGTGACTCTTCACTGGCTGTTGAACGAGGGGACGGAGCGCATATGGGAATGTCCTTAGTGCAGTGATGTCGGTTCTTAGCTCAACTCAACTCAGCTCAAATCAACTGTGTTATGAAAATTCCCAGCATATCAATTGTATATCTTACTAATTATTTATTAATTATGATACATTTTCCCTGACTCAGACTTCTAAAAAGCAATGTTCACATGCTTATTTTCTTCTTTAGCCCAGTGGTAGATCTTTCCATAGTGGTACTGTAGGGCTTACGGTTGTCATCTCTACTACTCTTGCTTGCACTGTCATTGTTGTCTTCCTCAATAGCGCAAATAATCACCTTGTCTGGTGATCTCGTCTTTAGATTATAATGATTCCCTTTTCGACTGATTGTAGATGAAAATTATTCTATGAAGTACATCTGTATCAACTGCGGAGAGAAGGACGCCTTTAAGAGTTAAATTGAGCCAGTTATGATTCGCGGGAGTAAATCAAGGACTAGTTAGCAGACTAGTGTGGTTTTATAGAAAAATGACGAGAACATCATGGGCAGGTTATCAGAGTAATAAATACACTCTTAAAGAATTTAATTCACAAATATAACCGGTTGTTCACAATAAACCCCCCCCCCCCCCCCCCGCGTCATATGAAGGATACAACTGGAGTTCGTCATGAAAACTGAAAAGTCGGAGTGGTAGAGAAGCAGGGATGACCTAGAGAGAAGATGCTAGACAATTTGGTATCGTGGCACGGAGAAACATCCTCACCAGACACGATTTACAGACAGAAGGCTGTGGACAGACACAACGATCAACGTCACACGGCACTGCCGTTAAGAAAAGGATGTAGATAATCTTGTGTAGCCACTAAGTGTTAAAATGTTATCAGTTATGAATTGTTGATTTTGTTTTAGAATAGTATTAACAACCGACAAATTTTACAAAGGTCAGTTATTAAAATTAAATATTTTCCCTTTATGTTTTCATTTTCATTATTTTGTTTTGATTTGTTAGCTGGGAGAACTAGTCTTTACATAAAATATAAATGCCTGGTATTTTTTTAAAACCTCTTTCGTGTTTTCAGTGTTTGGCTGGTATCTTCATTTTCTCCAGCTTTCACAAAATGTCACCTGACTCAGTTCTAATTAAAGTTAGTTGCATATCCTTTACAGGACGTCGCAGTAAACACCAGCGTTTTGGCTGTTGTGATCTCTTGGCAAATTTACGTTCAGTAGTTTGCCATTGATTTCTGAATCACCGCACCCATATCATTTCGTAAAAACTCAAAGCTAAGTGATCTGCTGCCAAATCGCCCGCTGCAGTGTTTCGAACGCGGGTATGTTGGACTACGAACTTCGTCCAAAACTCTTCGGCCACAGAGCCGACTAGTTGTAATAACTGTAATTATTACTGACTTTGCTTATGCTGTGAACTGCGGGCGATTTGGCAGCATACCGCCTTGCGTTATTTTTTTAGGAAATGGTATGTGTTCCGGTCGTTCAGAAAGCAATGGCAAACTACTGAACGTAAACTTGCCAAGAGATCACGACAGCAAAAAATGCTGGTGTTGACTGCGACGTCCTGTAAAAGATACTAACTTTATGCTGTGAAATAACCCAGTAATCACTCACACTGTAATAGTATTTCACATAGAGTTATTTCCCTGTTATCATTTGTTTCAAACTGTTATGCCAGGGACGAGGAACCATTTATGTCTGCCAAGGGCCATTTGGATATTTATAACATCACTTGATGCAAATTTAAAAGCTTAAAAATTAGCCTGGTATATGTGGTCAAACATTTAATTAACACACCTTTAATTTGATGTCTGAAACCACCATTTGGGGAGGCGTGTGAAGTTAGCTGGTACTGGTGACGTTGCAACAAGATTTATTGATGATCCTTTATAAAGCTCCTAGGCTTATATATATATATATACACACATACATATAACTTACACCGAAGTCCAGCACTGCGAGGACTCACACACAATGTCTGTGTGTTGTATGTAAATTCCACAATGAAAATAAATAACGATAATTGTTTTTATTGACATTTATTACTTACCTTAGATCGATATGCTAATATTTTATATATCTTTTTGTTTGTCGCCACCTTAACGCTGTAATAATAAAAATAATGTATGGCAATATTAGTAAATTCAAAGTCAGACTACTTCGACTTAATCTCAAGAATGGAAGGGACAAGGTGGGAAGAACATGAGTTAGGAACACTTATAGATACATTCGTGAATACGTAAAGCAGTTCATACCTGTATGATAATATCTGTAGTGGAGTGCCGATGCAAAAAAAAAAAATTAAAAAAAAAATGGCATCATCATCATCATCATCATCATCATCATCATCATCATCATCATCATCATCATCATCATCATCATCATCATCATCATCATCATCAAGTGCTGCATCCGAACTGAAGGTCGATTAAATATGTCTCTATCAATCTCTGTCCTGCGTCTTCGTGGTGTACTCAGAAGCAGCGTCATCGCCCGCGCAGTGGTTAGCAGTCTTTCCTTACAGTCCGTTAGAGATGTATTCGAATGCTCAAAGGGGCGAGTTTTTGTAGTTTAAAAGTTAATTGGGTTCCCAGATTGTTCTAGCCTAAAATAGACACCAGAAAAAGTTATGGGAAGTAGAAGCGGACCACGTGATATTGGCGACATCATCCATTGATTGCCATTGGCCTATAAATAGATGGCTCTCACCATATACAAAATATGCCTCAAGGCTTATACAAGGGGTCCTTTATTTTGCATTACTCAGGGTGTGTTTTTTTTAAATAAACATGAACATTGATTCCTTCTTACACTCTTCACTTTCACCTTTCCATCTAGCACATTCTTTGAGCATATACTGTGTCTCATTATATACTTGACTTATAATTTAGCTATGTAAACTTGACGACGTTCAAGAATATTTTCTCCACTCTCAGTTTCTGTAATATTTCTTCGTCTTATTACCTTAATATAAGATACACAATTATAAGGCAACACAGCCATATTTCTATAGTAATTTTATGACAAGACAAACACTGGAACATGGTGTGACAACCGAAAAGATTTGCGGAAAGAAAGATAGAGGAAGAGAAAATTCTTTACAGTCTTGTGTCATGGCACGGAAGGGAGTCAACACATGACTCCGATCCGTGACGTCAGAGATCGCAATTTGTGGAGAGACATGATCGTATACGCCAGTCGGCAAGGCACCGGATGATGATAATATGAAAAGAGGCAGTGGAAACAATCGTGACGACTGGTAAGGTCAGCAGTAGGAGAATGGAGGCAGACAGAGAGAAATGGTACTGAATTGGTCTAAGACAATGGCGCAGAGGAATAGCCTCAGCAGAATTGATCCAGAAGACCAAGGACCATGTGGGGAGGCTAGAACGGTTACACTACTTCTCAGGCATGTCATGGTAATGATGAGATTCAACCGACTCATTAGATGATATACGTCTTGCATGTTTTGTTTGTCTGTTTGTTTGTTTGTTTGTTTTGTTTTGTTTTTCATTCGCTCGCTTTGAATTCAAGCGTTGTCAATACAGATGCTACTACATTGTGATGGACTAGTCTGATGTTTGCGTGTGGATTAGCTTTCCCTTTTACCAGTGTCCTTGGCCATCAGGCCAGCCCAATCCGACTTTTGAGATACTAGTAATGTATGTCCTCAAGTTAAAGACGAGAAGTCAACATTTTAGTCCATCTGACCGTGTAGGGGCTGAACCGCTACCTCGGCATCAGCACACTGAAAGCTTAAGAGCAATGGCTTTTATCCATTCATTCATGGTGACCTCCATGTTATTAATGAAACAGAATCATCGCCAGTTCAGTTGACTTCTGCATAACTTCTACATTCTTTGTTTGGACTCGTCACTGGCTGTAGGATGTACACGCGGTAAGACCCACATGTCTTCCTCGGTGGTTCGACACTGTCTCTTTTTGTGCCCATTTCCCCCCAATCTAACTCGAGAGTTTTATACATAAGATGGAACTATTAGTGAGTGTACTGGACTGATCTGAGCATGGGGGTTAGCTTTCCCTATCACAAGTGTCCCATACAATCAGGCCAACCCAGTCCGACTTCTAAGGTATGTGTAATTTACGTCCCGGAGTAAAGTACGAGAAGTCAACATTTAAACCAGTACGACTGTTGTGTCTAAAGAATCCACAATGCTGCGATCGCCAGAAACAATTTACGTGTTAAACCTCTAGGCCACACAGCCTCCGTATGCCGAGAAATGACTTAAGTGTGTTACACACTTTGTAGTGTAATTTTTAAGAGCTATAGATATGCAATAGTTTTCTCCAAGTCTTGAACTATCTGATTCATTGTGCACTGGAAATAGACATTGGCTTCGGATTTCTCCTTTGTCTACTTGCTTAGTTTCATCAGTCTGTCTATGCCGTAGGCAAGGAGGTTTCGTATAGCTATATGTAAGTTTGTTGGAGAACCCAGTTGGATAATCTATACAGAATATGGCTGCCACTCACAGTGAGGTATTTTCTCCCCTGTGGCCAAAGGGTTACGGTCGCAATTCGTATTCCTGCATACCGCTTTCGAAACACAGCTGCGGGCGATTTGGAGTTCCCAAACAAAGGTATGATTGTCGGTCGTTCAGAAAGCAATGGCAAACTACGAAACGTAAACTTGCCAAAAATATATTTAAAAAAAACAGCTAAATATTGTTGGTGTTGATTGCGACGTCCTGTAAAGGATATGCAACTAATTATATAATCTACACCACTTGGTTCAAAGCAGTAGTTTAATACAAAAGATTCTTACCTCAGAGAGTCAAACATACTGACATTCTCTGAGACACTCTGTTATCTGCGCAAACATTCCAGTCTTTCCGTTTGTCTTTGAAATTAGTGGGTGTGTTTTACTTAATATCTTAAGTGAGGTTTGCATGCAATGGACGGCTTTATAACATAGACCGCCCTAAGACACACGTTTTAGTCAGTTTACAATGCATGGTCAGATTTCCATTTACTTCAAGCTAATGAAATAATTATTACATAAATACAGAACCCCCCACCCCACCCCCACTCCACCCCACCCCCCCACCCCCCCTTGACTAGAGACACCACCTGATGAAACTCTTTTCAGGTACTGGTTAAAGAAATATTACATTTGATTCACTTGTTAAATGCATCAGCTAAATGAGGGTTAATTGTGAAGTGGTTAGCACGCTTGCCTACCGGCCCGGCGGTTACGTATTCGAATCTTTTTCGATGTGGATATTTTATTTTCACCAACCTTCACTTCCAATTCGACCCAGCCTTAAATGGTTACCAGGAAATTTTCTTTGAAGTAAAAGCGGCCATCGTGATATAGGCTGGGAATTACGTATCGAGTGCAGATTGGTGTTAAACTATGGGATAAGCATCTTATACCAAATATACCATCTGACGTTAAAAGAAGTTCTTTATTTAACATCTTGATGTTCATTTCTGTTAAATGTAGGGGGAAAACATGAGTTACGTTATGTAAAGTAAAAACTAAAGGTCTCTTTACACGCCGTTAGCCGCATTGGGCATGTGGTGCTAGACCCATTTTTGTATAAACCAATCACCACTTGTGGATGATGTGGTTAGTATCACATTAAGTGACGTTTTGTAAATATTACCCTTAAATAAGCGTATGTCAGTACGTTCGTATGTAGTACTTGTTATTCGGGTAATGATAGTTTCATTTTAAATATTCCAGTGCCTGTTGTATGCCGTCTGTCAATACACTAGAAATAATGTTGTGACCGTGTTTTTTTTTCCAGCAGACTTAATTGACCTAGTGCAGCATGCGTGAAGAATAATCCACTATTGCTTTGTTTATATCGCAGATTCGTCTATTATAAGTATTACTACTCAACAGTACTGGGTTGCAAAACTAGGGCGCGAAGGGAAACAAACAGAATTAAATAAAAGTAAATGAATTCGTGTATTTATGGAAATAAGGGCATCCATTTATTTCTATATAATTAAATAAAAGTGAAGAATTTATTTTTCCCCAGGAGTAATCATTGATATTAATGCATCTGGCCTATCAACAGGATTGGCAGCTTCCATCTGCATGATTGCTGGTGGGCACACTTTCCACATAAATCAGGTAATTACTGAGATTCGTCCCCGTGCATCACTGATGTCATTGGTCTGATGAAGGCGGGAGACATAACGCATCATGCTATGATTTAAGCAGAAAAGTGTATTCGTTCGCTGATTTCGTACTTCGGGATAATTTACTTGCGATGAAAACTCCGCAAGCTGTACTGGACGCAATGACACTAGTCTAGGTAGAAGTGTCAAGTGTTTTGACACAAGTACCAATGTGTAGGTATATAGCTGAAGGTCGGGAGTCTCCGTGGCGAAGTGCTCAAGCCGTCTGACTCAGTCTCCGAAGGTTGTGGGTTCGATTCTGGGCTGCGTCCTTCGGTTCACGAGTGCATTTATTTCGGAGACTCCTGAGGGTCGTCGCTTGAGCTACAGAGTTCGTACTTTGTGCGACGCTAACTGCGCAGCGGAAAGAGACTGAGCCATATGGGATAAAAACCCGGTGAAATGAAATCGATCTTGTCAACTTTTTTTAAGCGACTATTGCTGAATGTCGTCCAGTTAGCTGCATCAGGTGTCATACCTTGATCTGAGCTTCCAGGACTTCCAGACTAAAATGGGTACTACGAAATGACTTGAGAAGTACATACGGCCGGCGTCTTATTGACCACATCATCCCTGGAGTGTCCATTGGTCTATGAAATTACGGGGCTAGCACTATATGCCCACATACGCCACAAGACGTGTAAACAAGCCCCTATACTTTATTTTACTTGACCACAGGGCCGTGCCGTGCTATGATACAGAGACGGGGCCGCATCAAGCGGCACCGTGAAGAGGCTTCATATGGGGCTGGCATGTTTAAAGAAAGTAACATTTTAGTGGCGGCATTTTAAAGATTCGCATCATACTGAGAAAATCCACCGCACGATACTGCTTGACCATATGCCCAGTTGGTCAAGTAACGGCACCTAGATGCACAGGTTAGCTGCAAGTATGTTGGCTAAGCAGTCGTAGACCAACACAGGCGGTGGTCATAGTAAAGAAGCCAGTAAGTTCTTGAGGCCGTTATCTCTATAATATACGTCAAAATATCAAGAGGAGGGGGCGGGGGGGGGGGGGGGGTGGAGTTATGTATGGCGCCCCTTGAGACGCCATACATGACTTCCCCAACCAGATGCCTTGGAGGGTCTGTCTTTATAGAGACAGGCTAGTGGAGTCAAAACACACAATCTGGCGGAAACCTAGGAGAAGCCACCGTTGTATTTATCTCTTGTTGATCATGCTTCTAAGCAAATTCGATCCAGTTAATGAAATTATACTTGCCGATGTGGACAAGCATGAGTGCCCACACAAGTTGGCAAGGCGTTGGTGATGATATCTCCATATCTCTTACAACATGTAAAATAGTCCTTTACTTTACATTTTTAATTCTTCATACACGTTAACCCTAAATATGCGGTGTGCTATTTGTGATGGCTAAAAAAACATGGTCTCGAAGCAGTTTTTTGTGTGTGATGACTGATATGATAGAGACGTCATGTTTGTAGGCCTGAATGCATGGATAAATGGATGAATAGATGGCCAATCTTTAGGTCTCTTAGCAGGTGGCGAGTCCAGGCGTTGAACCTTCGTCCAACCGTGTTCATCGACGTCCCACACGCACAAGTAGCTCAATATACGATGAGAATTGAACACACTCCACTTGGAGTGGCCCCAGCGGTTGAGACTCTGACAGCCCAGATTCTGAAGCAATGGGCTTCACATTACTACGAGCGTATTTCTAATCAGTACTTGGAATTGACACTAAACAAAGCGAGCTTGTGACAATGTGATATTTGTGCTCGTGTGGTAAGGGCGGACGGAGTCTACGGCTTTGGAGTAGTGAGCAAAGCTTTACAATCCTAACACACCGGGTTTGAAGTCAGCCGCTGGCGATTCGGGAGCAGCTGGCTTTGAATTGATTTTCTCACTGGTATGAGTGCTGGTCGTCCAGAAATCCACGACAAACTGCTGAATGTAAAGTTGTCTAGAAAATCACACACATGCAATAAATGCTCGGGTTGATTTGTAATGAGCATGCGATTAACTTTTAACAATCAGCATAGATCATTGACATATGCCTGGGTCATTGACATTGAGGTGAGTGACCTGTAGCGGGGCTATGAGAAAAACAACCAGCCCTGAGAAATAATGGTGAGGGTAGATGGAGACCCCCAGGGTGGATGGGGGAGAGACAGGGTATTTTTGTGTGAAGCCAGGGGACTTCAGGAGGGAGTTGATGTTTTAGACTCCGAACTGGTCGGGAGTCGAAGGATAGGAGTGGAGTTAGAAGGAGAGCTCCGTCCTGTGTTGTGTTGTTCGCCGAGTTCTGAATGCAGACCTAAAACCCAGTGGGGGTTGGATAGTTAATGTAGGCCTGAACCCAAAGTGGGTTGGATAGTTAATGGAGGTCTGAACACAAAGTGGGTTGAATAGTTAGTGGAGGCTAGACCTAGTGTGTGGTTTGTATTGTTTGAGGTTCAGCTGTGGATAGTAGCTGGATAACTGTCTTGTGAAATTGAGATTAATAAGGCCGAGAGAAGGCAGTGATGTGTGCTGGTTAAGTTGTGAGGAGGAGATATATATTCTATGGATTATATCGTTTTCTGGATATAGTATTATGTTCCGGTTGTCTGTGTTATTTCTGCATTAAAGGATTATGTGCGCCAACTCAATCTTGTTTAATGACTGGTGGATGTGTACTGCGGGAGTGAGTGTATTATGAGACAGATGACTAGCTCAACTTAAACTCAGTAGTGACATACAAGGAGCAGGGTAACCTAGACAACGACCATCTCACTCGATTATTATTAAGAACATCGTGAGAATCATGAAGCAATACGTGCACTCTTCTATAGACTTACAATACGTGCCGATACAACAATTTTAACTAATGAAAAGCCAGAGCAAAGACTTGCTTGCGTAATTACTATTTCTGGAATATTACTCAGTGTCACACTATTGATCTAGCATATGGAGGTTGAGGAGTAGAAAAGATATATATCTGAGAAAACACTACATACCAAGTAAATGCTTTAAACCTGAAGCAGTCAAATAACTACCTGGCATAGTATCAGCTTAGACTATGTGCAGTTTCAATTTGTTAATCCAAAATATTATATTTAATAACTCTTTGTCGACTCCCCAAGCTACTGGTAATAGTAGGCTCTCGGGATGTGTCATCCAAAAATGACCCTAAATGTTGACAAATGAAGGCGTTGTTTTCCATGCAATAGATTTCAGATTACCCAGCTCACTAGACAATCACAAAACAAACGCACTGGCAAAGAAAGAGCCAGGGCAAGAGAAGCCATGGAAGGCAAAATCAGTGACAACTATGACATATTTATCTAGTTTATCAAAGACACTTGGATGAAGCGGTGTACCACCGGGAGGAAGGTTCTGCACAGGACAAACCACTAGATGATGACGGTTGAGGTTTGAGGCTCCAAAAGATGACGTCAGCCATTACTTGTTAAGTTTCTGTAGATGAGAGTCAGAGACAATAATTTCATTTGTAAAAGACGCATTAGCAAGCCATTCAAGTGTTCTACGGTGGCAGCCTCAATGATGATTCCCATATTGAATGTTGTGAACGGATATGATCCATTCTTCTTGGTAAGGACTCTAACTCTCAAACTAGTCGAGATACGCCATTCTGATTTTGTCACGGATCGAAGATTACATCGTCATCAAGAAGGTATGCTAACTTTACCACACTTGATTCCCCGTCTACCCAACTATCAGTGTGGAACAGAAACATTGTGAACTGCTAACTATTGCTAATAAAAAAATGTTTGCATATCCTTTACAGGACATTGCTGTCAACATCAGCATCTTTCAGTTGATAATTGATTTCTTAGCAAGATTACGCTCAGTAGTTTGCCATTGCTTTCTGAGCGGCCGGCTCACATACCCCGTAAGTTACCGACGCGATTCGAACCACTGCTGATTCTCATCGTCGTCACGTTACGAGAGTATACGGGATTAAGGAGAAAAGTCGCTAACCTCTAGGCCAGGAAGCCGGCCTATTGCTAATAGAGTGAGAATATTTAATAATTGGTATTCTGCGCAGTAAATGACTAAAATTGTATGACAGAATGACTATTTCGAGGCTTAGGGAAAGAAACTGACGGATTACAGCGAATCAACGGTAGAGGGAACGATGTCGAAGCTGGATGGGACACACGTTGAGGACACCTCATAATAGTGTAACTAGAAAGTCGTTTCACTGGAACCAACAGGGCAAATGAAACAGAGGGAGATCTAAATACACGGAGAATAGAAATCGAGATTGATATGAATAAAGCTAGACGGTAACAGAATAACTTGGTTGAGCTAAGAACCGACATCACTGCACTAAGGACATTCCCACACGCGCTCCTTCCCCTTGTTCAACAGCCAGCGAAGAGTCATACTGCTAATCGTTCCAACTGACATGTGAGTGAAAGTTCTCCTAGTCTTCTCACTCAGTTTTGAGATTCGTTCAGAATCACTGCGGATCCCCAGCCATATAATTCTCTCCACATACGGGTTTTCAGTCTGTTACCCTGCTTTCTCAACTTGGTTCCACCACTCTCTTGTCCATAGGTAATCTACCACAGAGAGGTGCATTCCCTGACACTCTATCATTCTCCCGTACTCCTGCATGACAAGGGCAGAAAATCCACATAGTTCTCACAATATGAGACTTCCGAAGCGAGGCAAGCCATTCTACACGAAACATTCCTTTCTCCACCTTACTAAGCATAATCCATGAGTCCGTACTGAATACAATGTGTTTTGCAGCGGTCTTCTCCAACCATCCGAAGGCTGCAGTTACTGCTTCCACCTCCATTCTCATGCTGGAGGTCTTAGTTTCATATGCCAGACTACTTTTTCAAGCATCGTCCATTAGCCTTCACAATGAAACCCTAGCCATTACGCCCCTTTCTCACCACGGACACATCGGTGTAGATCACTATTTCACCTTGATGTGTGTTGCCCTAGATCAGTTGTTATATCTTAAACTCTGTGCCGCCTGTTACACTTTTTCTACACTCACGACCCAGTGTTACTATCCCTTGTGCCAATCCGACGTGTCTTTTGGTACTGTTACCCACTCTTTTTCATGAAATTAGCTGCAAGTAATAGTAGCAGATAAGAAAGTTTGGACTGAATTGGTTAAGAGCTATTGCTCCAATAAGGGGTAAAAGGCAAAAGATGCAGAATACCCCCCATCAGAAATAACAAATAAGGAAGAAGATCAATTTATAATATTTAGAATATCCTTATCGTTTATCCGGCGCATCAAAGATTGAAACCTGTGAAGAGACATGAACGCCTTCGCCAGTTGGCAGAGCACACGACGAAAACAATATTAGTGACAGCGTGAGAGTAAAATCGAATTGTGACATTACCTAGGTGTTTCGTTTCACTTATCACTTCTGTTTGAATCTTTCCCCACGAAACAGGAATTAAACATGCAAGAATAAAACACTTGATCTGATTTCCCTTCTTAATGATGACGAGCTATATTTTAACATGAAATGCACACTCTGAAGGAATATTTAGCTTCTTAATGTTGTCAAGTGAAATACGCCTTCCTGAAGTATTGAAAATCGATACCTTAATTACGTAGCCCGTGATATTTGATATCATCATCATCATCGAGTGAGTTCTGTTGCACTGTGCCAGGTATGGGTGTCTACTGAATATACAGGTGTGTGTTGTCCAGGCATGGGGAATTTATGTTGTTGTGAATTCCGAGCCTGGGAGCAGTCTTATCTAGAGGAATAGATGCAGTAGTATCTATTTTATTTCCACGGAAACCACAGCTTTACAATCCTTCTGCGGTTCCTGACAAGAGTGTTATACTGAAACTCGTCTTCCGTGCTTAATAAAGCTCTTCACCATATTGTCTATACACGAATACAATTACTGGTAAGAAGAATACGATGTATAATAGAACAACGGTAGCTCTACAGTTTTTGTTTTCTTGTTTTGGTTTGTTGTTGACTTCATATTTACAATTGGTCACCATCGTCTTAATTATAAGTATACGCATACACTTTCTATACTTCTTAAATAGAATACTTACAGGCAGGCGATGTGTTTTCGCCATGGCCTTTTGAGCCCTTCACGGTGTCTCGTTCCTGAATGAATGTCCCACTAAGTCATTTTTACGCTCCGGGCGTTTATCCATTCGTGGGCTAAGTTCTCATCCTGTGCACGTTTCGTTCAGCACTGCCATGAGCCAACCATAGCTCTTATCACAATGTTTCGTCAAGACTGTGGCTGAGTACGTCCGATTTTGACAAGCATTTATCGGTTTTACTTTTCATTGCCTTTGACTATTCCCAGTCTACCTACAAAACAGCAGGTTTGTGTATGACTTCATCTGGTTCCAACTCTGTGACCTGCTCAATACATGGGAGACCCTACCAGAAGCTGCGCTACCGTCGGCATAGCGCTTTGTTGTTATTGCAACAGCAAACTCCTCTAACAAGAATAGGCAGATACATAACAGGGGGTGATGTTTGATATGGAACTGTCATTCAATATTTTGCATTTGTTAGAATTACTGTAGCAGCATGCGAAGAAATCCATTAGAAAGTACGCAATATCAAGAGTATTATGCATCCTCAAATATAAAAAAAAAACAAAACAAAAGCACAGGCACAAAGTTAATATTGGTGCAATACCTTCTTTGGATTGAAAAGAAAAATATAAACCAAACAGCTAAGTTATTAGTGATACGTTTAAATTACTATTTTCCTTATAATTTATTACATTTCGATAACGATATTTCTCTGTCCGATGAAGTTGCTTTGTGCATATACTTATGTAGCACATGTGCTACTTATTATTGTAGGCTATATAACATAAGTGTTATTGTCTACTTATGGAGTTTTGGATTCCCTTTATTTCATGAAGCGTTGCTTTTTGTATGTTACAAATTCCAGTAATCTGACACCAAATTATGTTTTTATAGACATATTTTTGGTAGACAGTTAAAGAGGTGGAGGATTCTATTAATATCCATTCACATCGATGGAAAAAGCTAGATGGCCACTGATTTCAGACAAAGTAGAACATGACACATGCCGGTCGCCGTGGCCAAGGTCTTGCGAACGCGGTTTGTGACCCCGTATACCCGGGTTCGAAACACAACGGTGCTGGTTTTCCAAAAAAGGTATAGGTGCCGGTCGTTCAGAAATCAATGGCAAACTACTGAACGTAAAATTTGCCCAGGATTCACGAACAGCAAAGATGCTGGGGTTGACATCTACGTCCTGTGAAGGAGATGCAACTAAATTAATTTAGAACATGACACATAAAACAAAAATCTGGACACAAAGCTTAAGATGAGTTCAACAGCTATGTGGACGCGAGGGTAAGCATCCCAAACTGCAGAATGTATACCACAACAGTGTACCAAATACAACCCAGATAGGTCATGTCTATGGCTGGATGAAACAGCCATAGACGCCAAACTATGGAAGCTTGCAGGATCAGCGGAAGAGAGTACAGTTCATGCAGGAAACATAATTGCAGGTACAGACTGATTCCAAGCGATGAAATAGAACAAAAGAAAAAGATGCAGCCTCGGGAAAAATGAACGGTCTGTTTTGATGACAATCAGGTGCTTGTTCTGTACAGAGCTCTGTCACTATAACAGCTTTTAAAAATTTCTCTCTGTCATAAGTCCTGCCTCTGGTGCTGTCATATGTACATTATCTATCACATCTTGAATCTATCAACGTTGTAGTCTTCCTCTTCTCCACTTTCCCAATAACACCCTTCTATAATTATCTGTTTCAGGTAGCCATGCCCAAAGTATTTAATTTTGCTAAATTGTATTTGTCTAAGTAGGCAATCGTCCTCAATATGGAGTTCTTATTGGACAAATCTGGTCGTCATTTATGTTTCGTCCAATAAAGTTTTCATGCTTTTCTGTAACACATATTCAATGGCGAATGTGTGTTTTATAGCTGACTGCTTTTTGATTTTTATAGTTGCTTACGCTGGCTTTGAACTCAAGCATAGTGTATACTCGTGCTACTATTTCTGGTACGCTTGATTGATTTTTGCGTGAGGAATAACTTTCCCTATTACCAGTGTTCCTCGCCATAAGCCACCCCAATCCGACTTCTTGAATTTACGTACCCAAGTCAAGGATAAGAAGTGAATCTTTTAGTTCAACTTATCGATATAGGAGTTGATCATGCGACCTCGGCATCAGCACACTGAAAGTTTAAGAGCGAGCTCTTTTACCCATTAGGCCATGCTTCGCTGATTTGTTAAACTGATAAGCTTCCTAAGCGTCTATTGCCACAGGAAATATGCATGCTCTTCGTACTGCGATTTTCGCTTTCGACAATAATTCAAAGGAAAAACCTGATTATAACTCTTCCAATAAAATCTTCTTGACACGACAGTAAGATTTTTCCAATAATCAAGCATGGGTCAAGTGAACGATATGATCTTGATTAGAACAACGTGACATTAAAAGCTGTCTAGCGTAACTGCAACCAACCAGGCATGTCTCCCCTTTCATCATCATCATCAAGTGCCAAGCCTGCTGGCTTAGGCGTTTATGACTCTCCACAGAACTCGGTCTTTGATTTTTCTTGTTCATCTCCGGTGATGATATTCCACTGTCTCAATCCATCCAGCATAATTTCTCTTGGGTTGCCTCTCTTTCCCTCTATCTTTCCAGTTGTCACGATGTTATACAATGCCTCTCTTCTCATCACATGACCAAAGAAAACTGGTTGTCTCTTTCTTATTATTGTATATAATGTTATAGTTTCATTAGCCTCTTTCAGGCAGTCGTTGTTACTTACCTTGTTAACTTCTTAAACATCACAGTCTCTTTAGGTTCCGCGGGTCTATGCATGACGGTTTATTATATACCAACTGACTCGCACGCATTCCTTCTCTGTACCTCCTCCCACCCTCCCTCGTGCAAACGTTCTATTCCTTTCTCCCAACTACTACGTCTCCGACGGCTTTGCCAGGATAACAACGACTTCCATCAAAAAGCCCACGAAATGTTTGATTTCTTTTGCCTTCGAGGCTATCCTGAGAATGTTCTATCTACAGCTCTTCACGGCTGCCAGTCTATCAGTCGCACTGAGGTTCTCTCCTCCAGGCCGAAACCACGAAATAATAGACCTGTCCTCTCCCTCATTAATCATTCCCACAATATTGCTGCCAAGAAATCCTCTTGAGACATCTATCCATTCTCCGGGCGGACCAGACCACTCGTGATGTCTTCTCAGAGGCCCCTCTGGTGGCGTATAGGCGGGATCGTAACCTCAGGGATGTGCTGGTCCATAGCAGTCTACCCCAACCTCACAAGTCTCTTCCTGGCACGGTCGCTTGTCTTCGATCGCGTTGCAAGACCTGCCTATACGTACTTCAAACCCAGAGTCTGACATTCCCTAAAACGACTTTCCATATCCGTGAGAGTTTCTCATGCATCAATCGCAACGTCATCTATACGATTACCTGCACACAATGCGACATGAGATATGTAGGTGAGACAGGCTTACGTCTTTGTGACAGATTTAGACAACATCCTTCTGATATCACCAGCGGCGCCCACAAACCAGTATCAATGCATTTCAACAGTCCTGACCACCGTGGCCATCAAATCATGCGTATCCCACGAACGGGATCGGAAGACATTGGAACACCGTCTCATCCTCCAGTTGGGCACACTCTCCCCTCACGGCCTCCAATGTCCAACACAGCTTCATTTAACTTCCTAACTCCACGCCCTCCCACCCCCTAGCTTACAGTCCACCATCTAGGTACGTGTAGGTCCTTTATAGGACGTCGCAGTCAACTTTCTTGGCAGGTTTGCGTTCGGTGTTTTGCCATCGTTTTCTGAACGACTGCGACTCATGCCCCTCTGTGAGGACCAACACAATGTAATCTTCCGCAGCTGTGTTTCGAGCGCTTAACGAGAATTGCTAATTGTGAACTGCGTCCGCGACATCTTTGCCGGTCCTAATTTTCACTTTTTCGCCCACATGGGCTCTTTTCCACCCCACTCCCCCTCCTGCTTGACCTTTGATCCGTGTACCATACATCCGGTCTATTAATCTACTGACAGCCCTACACGTGTCAGGCTTTCCTAGCAAGGATACAGATTCAGATAAGTATCTTTAATTAGTTTAATATTGTCATAGTGTGTTTCATGCAGGTTTGTGTCGGTTTGTATTTGTTTGTCCTGTGCTGACGAAGGCTTTGGCCGCAACGACCAATTTGTCTCTTGTAGTCGTGTTTTAATAAAGCTCACAATCTACTTCTCGTTTTTTGGGTGATTCATAGTTACATTGGCAGTCCAATGACTTCGCAACATTCTCAAGAACCACATCTATATTGCTTCCAGGTTCTTCCTTACTCGGTCATTTACATTCCGAGATTCACTGCCATACAGCAAAACAGATTCTATATAGCATTTCAGCATTCTCTTTCTTACATTCAATGATAGTGACTTTACACGTTCATAATGTGAAAGACACACCTTAACTGTCCGGTGTGTGTGTGTGTGTGTGTGCGTGCGCGTACGCGTGCGTGAGTGCGTGCGTGCGTGCGAGCGTGCGTGTGTGTGTGTGTGTGTGTGTTGTGTGTGTGTGTGTGTGGGTGTGTGTTTATTGTTTGAGGTATACGTGCTTAACAGCCGTTTCTGAGATCTGTGATGCTATAAACATGTCTGGCTTCGAAATTCTATCCACATACCTCATTTGCTCGTTACCAGACATATTTTTGTTAATGACCACATGGGTTTCTCGTGCTTTATTCTTTCTGGTAATGTTACTAATTATTTACCTATGATTAGCAGTAGTAAACTCGCTTGCTCCCCCATATGTTCCCCATTCACCCTCCCATCTTGTAAAACTCTGCGACACCATAATTCCACATGTTAGTGTCAATCATGATTATCCATTCACAATTCCTGCTTGCAATAATCTATATATGATGGCATGAATCCAATAGTTGAAGGTCCAATGGATTTTTCATGAACTTTTTCTACACATCCAAGAAGAACCACCCAGATACAAGCTCACATACACCTACCCCACCAATTTATTATGAAGCACACACGGATATATAAATTCACATACCCCTACATAACCCTCTCCTCCTTTTCACTAAATCACCGACGCTTACTCTCTCTCTCTCACACACACACACACACACACACACTCACACACTCACACACTTTCTCACACACACACACACACACACTCACACACTCACACACACACACACACAAACGCACACACACACACACGCCTTTTCTCGTCGGTCTCCCTGGTCTAGGGGTTACACGACTTTCTCCATAATCCCGTATACTCTCGTGAGTAACGTGGTTTGCGCGAGAATCGTTAGCGGTTCTTTCCGCTTCGGTAACTTAGGGGTTTGTGAGGCGGTCGCTCAGAAAGCAATGGCAAACTACTGAGAGTGATCTTGCCAATAAATCAACAATCAGCTGAAGGATGCTGATGTTGACAGAGATGTCCTGTAAAGGATATGCGAACAAAAAAACATGTTATGAAACCTTGCTAATAATGAATTCTTAAAGAAAATAATATCTCATTTATGTATAATAAATGACTTGAATGAGCTACTGTTGGATATAAGTGTTCTCTGATGTAGAAGTTTTCATAATTTTGTTTTTATCATATGCTAATACAGCATTTATCATGAGCACGGAAGTTAAGGCTGCGACGGCACGGCCAGACTTGTGTTTGGAATAATAACATTAGTGAAACTGCGGTAAAACTGTGGAAATGAAAACAATATAAAATAATACAAAGTGATGTATCTTTACAGAACAAAATCACAGAAAATATAGAAGCTTGCGGTGACGAGCCTTCATCAGCAAACTAAATACATACATAGAACACGGGCAAGACACTACAGTGACTACATTAAGGCATACGAACGGGATGAGAAGAATCGACAGATGACAAAATGAGAACAATGAAAATAACATTGTCTAATCTTTCCATTCTTCTCATCCCGTTCTCATAATCAAAGTCTTAAAAGTCAAGAGGATCGACTTCATTGCACCGGGTTTTATCCCATATGGCAAGGCGGCCTGCCGTAAGAGTCACACAAAGCACGAACTCCGTAGCTCCAGCGACGATCCCAGGAGTGTCCGAGAAAAATGCACCCGTGAACCGAAAGACGTCGCCAGAAATCGAACCCACGACCTTCAGAGCGCAAAGGAAACGGCTTGACTACTTCACCACGCATGCCTTAATGTAGTTACTGTAGTGTCTGTCCCGTCTTTATATGTTGTGTTTATAACAGACGCACATAACTTCAGAAAATGGTAACTGGAAAGTTCCTGAATCAGTGGTTAGCATCGCTTGACAGGGCGGAGACTGAGAGAATATCATGGGTTTTCTGCCCAGGCTATGTCGGTGTGCTGGAATATGAACATATCAATGCTTAGCTGCTATTGCTCTTCTAGGTTTAGAGTTACTTTATGATAAAGGTAACGTGGTGACAACTCTCTGTAATCGGATAGAGTACAACTAACTAACTGGGTATTCATATTTGAAAAGACTGACTCAGGAGCGAGTGACTAAAACTTCTGGAGGATGCCCAAAGCGTAAATGAAAAACCAATCGGACTATTTATTAATTAAATTGCCAATAGTATAAACAGCATTGGAACTCTTCGGTACGGTAGGCTTTGAAGAGAGAAATGGAGCATGTGAGGGAATGTTCAGAGTGCCATTATTTAGATTTTTAGATTTAGTATTCATAATTTTTATCGGGAAATGTACAATTATTTTTCTTCGAAATAACAAACAATTACAAGTCTGGAAACGAGTCCGTTGTCACACAGTAGTTTAAAGATGTCTTCATTCATGGTACAAAAACTCGAACAGTTGGTTTCTCTGCCTGGCCTTCACTCTTTTCTACATCTTCACATGCATTTGCTACGTTAACAAGTTTTATTATTTGTGTCTGCTGATGATGCGTTGAAGACTGTTGTGTTTTCAAAGTAAAGGTACGTGTGCTCCGCTGCAAGATTCCATCGAACCAAACCTGTTGTAGTGGCCAAGATGGCAGCAACACGGGACTTATAGAGAACCGACCCAAACCTTTTGTGCTATATTGCTTGGTGCATCGACTCACCCTGACTTATGTGCACCAACAGGTGAAGGCCCCTTTACGTCCATGAAACAGGAAATGCTTTAGTTGACACCATTGAGAGTAGGGAAAATAGGTCAATGAACGGTAATATTATATGAGATAGCAGATTCCTAATGTCTTACACGGAATGACAAATAAAACACTCCAGTCTATGTCTGTGGCGATTGTATTTTATCTCCTTTTAGGCAGTTTCTGATAAACCTTTCAGAAACAGTCTATGAAACAAAAAGTTTGCACGTTTGAAAATGTTGTGGCATTTTGTGGATTTTATATATGGTTTGTTGTTTTCGAGAAGACTTCATTGTGTAAAATCACTACAACATTTTGCTTTCATGATTAATACCACTTGCTCTAAACATGAGCACTAGATCGCTTAAAGTGAAAGTAAGTAAGTGACCACTTTATACTTCTAAAGGCGCACTGGACATATGGTGCTTCATTTATTTATTTCATGTATCACATAGTTTTTCACAGCCTTCCTTCAGAAGCAGTTTTGATTAAAAATCTATCATGTATGGATCGAAAGAAGTTGGAATTATACCTGCCTGTGACAGAAGGAGATAAAATAGCAGCATTCTAGGACCGAATACGGTAAATATAACACATGTCTACCCGTGGTCCAGTGATCAAAAGAAGTGCACCATTGAAAACCTTGACTGGAGAAATCATAACTGACAAGAAACAGCAGATGGACAGATGGGTAGAGCACTATTTGGAAAAAAAGTAAAAAAAAAAAAGTAAAAAGTCGACAGGGTCGACTTCATTGCACCGGGTTTTATCCCATATGGCTCGGTCTCTTTCCGTAGCACGGAAAGCGTCGCACAAAGCACGAACTCCGTAGCTTTTAGTGACGACCCACAGGAGTCTCCGAAATATTTAACTCGTAAACCGAAGGGCGCAGCCTGGAATCGAACCAACAACCTTCGGAACACGAGTCAAACGGCTTGACCACTTCGCCACAGAAACTCCCTTTATTTAAGTCTTAACTGAAAGAACCTGAGAAAATTATAACTAGAAAGTCCTTTGAAACCCAGGGAAACTAAATAGGTACGGTCAAGGTAATCCCATGGCAGATGCCGCAATCGGTGTGTGAAGTGTTGGCTCTTAGATGGCCAAAAGGATTGGAGAGTCATGATTGGCCACATCTGCTCCAGGCCTGGCCCCTGAAGAAAGGGGACTATCTATCCATGGTGGACCTCCTGAAGCATGGGTCCAGAGACTAACACAGTGCTAGTAACCCTTGTAGCAGCCCTTGCATAGACCTGGGGTATGCAACTGTTACCTCTTGACCAGGTTATATCATTGATGTTATAGCCCTGGT
This sequence comes from Cepaea nemoralis, assembly GCA_014155875.1. Taxonomy (NCBI): domain Eukaryota; kingdom Metazoa; phylum Mollusca; class Gastropoda; order Stylommatophora; family Helicidae; genus Cepaea; species Cepaea nemoralis. The sequence goes on along the minus strand of JACEFZ010007879.1, from coordinate 273,708 downwards.
GTTATAAACAACATAGTTCTGGCAACTCCTGCGACGGCACCGATGCCAAGTTACATTGGCTACTGCCTTTCCCTTGGTCAACATCGGCGACGTGGAGAGGGGGAACATGCTACTAGGCAACAGCTGGTTCTTCGCATTTCATTGCCTAGGCTTGTGTCCTGAAGAGGCCACTTCAACACCACGTAAAGCGGTGACACGATACAGGAAACAGCAGTTACCGGTTATAATAATAATAAAAATATAGTGTCTTTTATTGTTTGAGATAATGGACTGGGTTCAACACTAGCAAAGGCAGGGTTATATTTTATGAACAGTGTGGCTCAGGAGTCACCAGGCACTATTTGGAGCTTTACTCAAGTGAGACCAAACTAGCGGATGATGCCCTCAACGCCATAGAGGCTCTACCAACTCTTGACCACCTGGACACACTTCCCACCATAACAGAAGTTAAGTGTGCTATTAATGAACTTGCATCTGGCAAGGCTCCATGTAAGGATGGGATTCCAATAGAGGTTATCAGGAGTGGGCAAGACACACTCACTCTACAGATCCACCAGCTAATAGAGCTATGATGGCGAGGAAGGACAAGTTCCACAGGATTTCAAAGATTCAAGCATTATAACACTGTACAAGAACAAGGGCGATCGGAGCGACTGCAACAACTATAGGGGTATCTCACTTCTGTGTATTGTTGGAAAAGTATTTGCCAGAATTGTTCTGCGCAGACTTCAAGTCCTAGGAGATCAAGTCTACTCCGAATCACAGTGTGGCTTTCGACAGAACCGGCCTACCATTGATATAATATTCTCATTGCGACAAATGCAAAAAAAAAATGCCGTGAACAGAATCAACCAATGTTTATTGCCTTCATCGACCTCACAAAGGCATTTGATTTGGTCAGTCGTGAGGGTCTGTTCAAGGCACTGAAGAAGATTGGCTGCCTACCAACTCTTCTGTCCATTGTGGAATCGTTCCACATAGGCATGAAGGGTATAATCAAGTTCGATGGTGCAACTTCTGAAGAGTTTGAAATCAAGAGTGGAATTAAGCATGGTTGTGTACTAGCTCCCACGCTCTTTGGAATATGCCTTTCGTGATCAGGATGGTGGTATATACATTCACTCACGCTCATATGGTGGCCTCTACAATGCTCAGAGATTGAAGGCCAAGACCAAAATTAGGAGGGTACTGATCAGAGAGTTGCTTTTTGCAGATGATGCTGCAGTTATGACCCACTCTGAGGAAGAATTGCAATATCTACTATCTGCATTCTTCAATGCTTGTTCTGAATTTGGTTTAACAATTAGCAAAAAGAAGACACAGATTATGTCACAAGGTGCACATGGGGTACCATCAATCTTTATTGTTGGCGCCGAACGTTGGGCGGCGCTTACCAAACCCGACACCCCACATTGTGCCAACTGCTTCGGGCGGAAGAGCGCAATTGCGAGGGTACAAGCCTTACTCTGGTGCGAGGAAATGCAAGCTAAAGACAAAATTGTCATGGCAGGGCAGACCAGGCCCTAAGCCTTGGTTGGCGACTGGTCTAGGATCGAAGCTCCGACAGGCGCACAGTTAGAGCATTGCTTTGCTGATCCGGCAGCTTCTGCAGCTTGTCTTGTTCCAGATGTAGGGGGGTTTTACCTTTCCTCTGGAGTGAACTAGGCAGGTCGAGAGAGGGATCATGCTGCATGGGCAACACATGATCTCTATATTTTAGCCCAGGCTTTGTGCTATGGAGAGGCAATAACTCCATCCCTGGTCTTAACTGGTCTCGGAATCAAAGCGAGAGACAACTGTTACGGGTTATAAGTCCTTGTCAGTTGGCGTAGACATGGGGCGCCACGCGTTGCCTCTGACGGTGGGAGACACCTATAGGTGTCACTGATCAGCTACCGCCCGCCTCAAGCTGGGCAGCCCCCAGCCAATTGGGTGCTGATCCGCCACAGCCTGCCTGCTTCAATGGGTGCTTGGGGCTAGGACAAAATCTGAATCGCAGGCTGTAAAACCAATGCACCAGGTACAAACAAAAATAAAATTAGAAACCTCAAGCTACGGCTTGCAACCTGGAACGTGAGAACCATGTGTCCAGGATTTTCCACTGACTTGACCAATATTGACGATGTGAGAAAAACGGCTGTGATTGATGCCGAACTCAATCGTCTTAACATTGATATTGCTGGCCTGCAGGAGACTCGCCTCGCTGAGGAAGGGTCACTCAGGGAAAACAACTACACCTTTTTCTGGAAGGGTAGAGGGCAGGCAGAAAAAAGGCAACACGGTGTGGGCTTTGCAGTGAAGAATTCGCTACTGGGAATGATTGAAATTCCAGCAGGAGGAAATGAAAGACTATTATCCCTGCGCTTGGCAACCTTTTGTGGGTTTGCCACCATTATTACTGCATATGCACCGACACTCGATTCCTCTGATGATGTGAAGGATTTGTTCTATGAGGAGTTAGACTCCGTGATCAAGGCTGTTCCAAAATCTGACTACATTTATATGCTCGGTGATTTCAATGCTCGTGTGGGCAAGGACTCGAGTTCATGGCCAGTGTGCCTTGGAAAATACAACATCGGTCGCATGAATGAAAATGGGCAAAGGCTGCTGGAGCATTGCACCAGTAATGACCTATGTATTACAAACTCTCTTTTTAAAACAAAAGAGATGCATAAGGTCACATGGAAACATCCAAGATCCGGCCATTGGCACCAGCTGGACTTCATCATCACACGGAGACAACATCTGAACCATATATCATTGACTCGTAGTTACCACAGTGCTGACTGTGATACGGATCATTCTTTGGTTGTTGCAAGGGTTAGACTGAGACCAAAGAGAATCTACACAGCTAAACACAAATCTAGCCCCAGGATTAATATTATTAACACTCATGATCCTGAAAAGTGCTTTCAGTTTCAACAGCAACTTGAAGACGCTTTCACTGATGCACCAGAAAATTGTACAGTAAATGAAAAGTGGGGTCAAATTAAGGAAACTTTATAAAACTGCCGTAGGGGTTTACGGCACTGTGGATCATAAGAGGCAGGACTGGTTTGCGGCCAACAGCGAGACTCTGCAGCCCTTGATTGATAAGAAGAAGAAAGCTCTCTTAAGAAACAAGGAAAGACCAAAGCGTAACACTCTGAGTGAACTAAGGCAAGCTAGGAAGGATGTGCAAAAGGCTGCCAGGCAGTGTGCAAATGATTATTGGATCAAGTTATGTGAGTCCATTAAAATCGCAAGTGATAAGGGAGACATAAGAAGCAAGTATGAAGGAATAAAGAAAGCCTGTGGTCCAGTGATCAAAAGAAGTGCACCATTGAAAACCTTGACTGGAGAAGTCATCACTGATAAGAAACAGCAGATGGACAGATGGGTAGAGCACTATTTGGAGCTTTACTCAAGTGAGACCAAACTAGCGGATGATGCCCTCAACGCCATAGAGGCTCTACCAACTCTTGACCACCTGGACACACTTCCCACCATAACAGAAGTTAAGTGTGCTATAAATGAACTTGCATCTGGCAAGGCTCCAGGTAAGGATGGGATTCCAATAGAGGTTATCAGGAGTGGGCAAGACACACTCACTATACAGATCCACCAGCTAATAGAGCTATGCTGGCGTGAAGGACAAGTCCCACAGGATTTCAAAGATTCAAGCATCATAACACTGTACAAGAACAAGGGCGATCGGAGCGACTGCAACAACTATAGGGGTATCTCACTTCTGTGTATTGTTGGAAAAGTATTTGCCAGAATTGTTCTGCGCAGACTTCAAGTCCTAGGAGATCAAGTCTACCCCGAATCACAGTGTGGCTTTCGACAGAACCGGTCTACCACTGATATGATATTCTCATTGCGACAAATGCAAGAAAAATGCCGTGAACAGAATCAACCACTGTTTATTGCCTTCATCGACCTCACAAAGGCATTTGATTTGGTCAGTCGTGAGGGTCTGTTCAAGGCACTAAAGAAGATTGGCTGCCCACCAACTCTTCTGTCCATTGTGGAATCGTTCCACACAGGCATGAAGGGTATAATCAAGTTTGATGGTGCAACTTCTGAAGAATTTGAAATCAAGAGTGGAGTTAAGCAAGGTTGTGTACTAGCTCCCACCCTCTTTGGAATATACTTTTCACTTCTACTGAAATATGCATTTCGTGATCAGGATGGTGGTATATACATTCACTCACGCTCAGATGGCGGCCTCTACAATGCTCAGAGATTGAAGGCTAAGACCAAAATTAGGAGGGTACTGATCAGAGAGTTGCTTTTTGCAGATGACGCTGCAGTTACGACCCACTCTGAGGAAGAATTGCTTGTTCTGAATTTGGTTTAACAATTAGCAAAAAGAAGACACAGATTATGTCACAAGGTGCACATGGGGTACCATCAATCTTTATTGACGACGCCGAACTATAGATAGTAGACCATTTTACATATCTAGGATCAGTGGTAAATAGCAAATTATCCCTAGATCAGGAAATCAACATCCGGATTGATAAGGCAGCAACAACAATGAACAGGTTAAGAAAAAGAGTCTGGGAGAACAGGAAGCTTACTGCCAAAACAAAAGTCCTTGTCTATCAAGCCTGTGTCCTTAGTACTCTTCTCTATGGCAGTGAAACCTGGACAACTTACTCACACCAAGAGAACAATTTAAACAGCTTTCATATGCGGTGTCTGCGAAGAATTCTTGGTATTAAGTGGCAAGACAAAATCACAAATACTGAAATATTGGAAAGATCAGGTTGTGTGACAGTTTATTCCATGCTCAGTCTTCGTAGACTTAGATGGATAGGACATCTTAGGAGGATGGATGATGGTAGAATACCAAAGGATATCTTTTTTGGTGAATTACAGATGGGCAAGAGATCTCAGGGTCGGCCTCTACTACGATACAAAGATGTGTGTAAGCGGGACATGATTGATACAGGCATTAATAATGCACATTGGGAGCAAGTCGCCGCTGAACGTGTTGCATGGAGGGCAAATATCAGAAATGGAATAAAGTCAAAGGAGAAAATTATTGCAGAAAAGTCACACACCAAGCGTTTGAGACGTAAGATGGTGCATGATGGTGGAAATGACCACGTGTTCACATGCACCCACTGTGAACAGACATTTACAGCGCAAATTGGCCTTATCAGTCACACTCGCTACCGCCATAGTTAAAAGTTATTATGCCTTTTTAAAGCACAAACTATCGTCTGTCAAGACGGCAAGGTGCCAATGCAATGTATTGACGACGCCGAACTAGAGATGGTAGACCATTTTACATATCTAGGATCAGTGGTAAATAGCAAATTATCCCTAGATCAGAAAATCAACAACCGGATTGGTAAAGCAGCAACAACAATGAACAGGTTAAGAAAAAGAGTCTGGGAGAACAGGAAGCTTACTGCCAAAACAAAAGTCCTTGTCTATCAAGCCTGTGTTCTTAGTACTCTTCTTTATGGCAGTGAAACCTGGACAACTTACACACACCAAGAGAAACGTTTAAACAGCTTTCATATGCGGTGTCTGCGAAGAATTCTTGGTATTAAGTGGCAAGACAAAATCACAAATACTGAAGTATTGGAAAGATCAGGTTGTGTGACGGTTTATTCCATGCTCAGTCTTCGTAGACTTAGATGGATAGGACATCTTAGGATGATGGATGATGTTAGAATACCAAAGGACATCTTTTTTGGTGAATTACAGATGGGTAAGAGATCTCAGGGTCGGCCTCTACTACGATACAAAGATGTGTGTAAGCGAGACATGATTGATACAGGCATTGATAATGCACAGTGGGAGCAAGTCGCCACTGAACGTGTTGCTTGGAGGGCAAAGATCAGAAATGGAATAAAGACAAAGGAGAAAATTATTGCAGATATGTCACACACCGAGCGCGTGAGACGTAAGATGGTGCATGATGGTGGAAATGACCATGTGTTCACATGCACCCACAGTGAACGAACATTTACAGCGAGAATTGGCCTTATCAGTCACATTCGCTACCGCCATAGGTAAAAGGTATTATGCCTTTTTAAAGCACAAACTATCGTCTGTCAAGACGGCAAGGTGCTAATGAATGAACACATGTCTATGATTTCCTGGTCCAACCAACAGTTGAGTATCTGCACATTCGGTCGCTAGACACGCAATACCAACACTTTTATTTTACAATGCCATCTGGACTGAAGAGACTATTTAACAGAACGAAAGCAGGGGTCAACAACGACATCTGAACTTCCCAGTTCAGGTACCACCGTAAGATAACAAATCAGCATAACCCACTGTGCCGCCCATCTGCGTCATCCTGTAATCGGTTTACTTCCTGGAGAGAACAGCCTTGAAAGTGTAAGGTCGTTTACGGACACATTCTTCCGTTGTCTAACTACAATTTGGTATGCATTTTTGTTGTTGTTTTGTGTGTGTGTGTGTGTGTGTGTGCGTGTGTGTGTGCGTGCGCGCGCGCTCGCTCCCCTTCAACTCGAGCGTAGTCCATAAACGCTACACATAGCAATGGACTACATTTTGCGTGTCATCATTACAACTCCAGAGGTACTTGAAATTTACGTATCCAAGTCAAGGACGAAAAGTAAACATTTTAGTTCAAATGTATGTTCTATTCAGGATGCTGTGTTGCCCTACATGTATTAGCTAACAACTAGAATATACATTTTCAGAGTAACAATAAAGACATAATCCACAGTAGCAATAGTTTCAAAACATATTCGGTTTACTACCTGATTACGTCTTAAACAACACCTATTCATCCCAAACATACATACGCATATACAAAAGATCAAACACCTCTTATTGGACTATCAAGTCTGCTGCCAATGGATAACATTACAGCTTTCTAGATATTTCCATCGCCCACAGAGTGGTTGTACACTTTACATTGATAACTATCCGTTTCAGGCAATAACTAGTACAGAGTAGGTAAAAGAAAGAGCTGAGACGGATTGGATACCTGTTGTATATTTCAGCCTGAAGGATTCACTGCTTCGTGTTATGTTGATTTGTTTCTGCAGTATGCACCTGACGAGATGCAGCGAAATATGCCAGGCCATACACTGTACAATATATTGTTTGTTTCTTCATTATGTAAACTATGCTTATTGGCAAATCAGAAAGCAACTCAAATTTAAATATATAAATAACAGTCAGGATTAAAATTGAGCTAAAGACGAGAGGGTCGCATTCACTGGCCCGGATTTTTATCCAATATTCTTTTATCTCTCTCCGCAGAGCAGCTAACCTCTGGCCGAAAAAGTCGTCCAGAGCACGAACTCCGTAGCACAGGCGAAGAACCCCAGGGGCTCCGAAAAACTGCACTCGTGAAAACGAACTCACGACCTTCTGAGCAGGAGGCAGAGGCATAACCACTTCCCCACGGAGACCACCCCCCCCCCCCCAATCTCAGTCAAGCAAAAGCCAGGTCTATTCTGTCTAGTTTATAAATAAACGACTCTAATTTTATTCATTTTATCACAGTCCACACGTATAGCGTTGGTTATGTCCACTCACGGTCTACTATCTACTCTACTGCCAATCACATCGTTCAAGTTGAATGAATTGTTGGGTTCAGACATTATTTGCTTAGCATCTGTAAAGAATACTTTCTGCCACTGCTTTCCTTCTTAGCAGTGACCATACTGATCGATGACCGCAGCCATTATATCTATTAAGAGATCTTTGCCTACTGCCCCTGAAGCTTGAAACCGTAAGTAGCAACTATCTGAGTACTACTAAAACACTCCAATTTTCTGCTCTTTGCTTGGTTTATACAACCGTTATAAGCGCACACAAACTGACTCCATTAGCGTGCCAGTATGTCACTATAGATTACACCAGCTCTCAGCAACGTCTTGAAACCAAGTGGATGTGCAGAGGAAACCACAGCCTATCGATATTTCTTTTCGGTGATTGGTGTGCCCCCCCCCTCCCCCGCCACTTTATTTCTTTGACAACAAGCCTGAGCACCAGTCTCATCGACCTGTTATTTTCGATTTCCGACTGCGGATGTGTTACACATTTTTGCAACGTCTTTACAGCTTCTGCTATTTGTATTTTTATCTCATGTCCAAAGATCACAAATTGTGAGAATTGTATGGATTTTCTGCCCTGGCCGTGTGGGAGTACGGGGGAATGAACAGGCTGATAGGATGGCAGGGAATCTAATTCTCGGTGGTAGATTAACTATGGAGAGGTAGTCGGACGCTTGTGGGACCAGGCGGAGAAAGCAGTGGAACAGACAGAGCACCCGTATGTGGAGAGAATGATATGTCGGGAGATCGGCAGGGGCTCTGGACGTGTCTCAAAACTGAGAAGGAAGACCAGGATAACTTTCAATCAGATGGCAGTTCGAACCATTAGCAGTATGACTCTTCGTTGGCTGTTGAACGAATAGACAGAGCGCGTGTGGGAATGTCCTGAGTGCAGTGAACTGTTTCCTAGTTCAGCTCAACTCAATTCAAAAACTCAATTAATGTCAAAAAAAGAATTAGCAGACAAGCAAGAAATTATGTGGAAACTGTTGAGATGAGATTATATAGAATAATGATCAGAACACAGTGGACGGGTAGAAAGGTAATGAAGATATCTTGACAGAAGTTAACTTACAAAGAGAAGACAGTCCAAATTCTTTGGGCATGTCATGAGGAGGGAAAAGATGGAGTATGTCATTACAACGAGAAAGTTCCAGTGGAAGAGAGGCAGGGGGAGACCAAGAAAGGAGATGCTGTACAAATTGACATCATGGCACGGAGAAACATCAATATAAAAAATGTTTGGCAGCAAACGGGACTGAAAGCTACGTTGGACTAATTCCACTAAACAGAAAAACAAGCAAGAGAGTGTCCAACCCATGAAACACATTAAATGCGTGGAGCAAGCGACTGTCTCAAGCTGGTGCCGGAAGGCTTTGAAAGTTGATCATTCTTGGTTTTTACTCTTAAGAAGGAAGCATCGAATATCTCGGACCCGAAAAGACTTATGACGAATTAAATATCTCGCTTAATAGTTCATTTTAAATAGTTAGATTTCAATAATGTTATCTATATATTATTGTCATTATGTGAAAAATAGTTAGATCGCGTAGTAGTTTATTATTATTATTATTAGTATTGTAGTAATATGTTAATAATTATACCAGTCTAAAAAAAGGGGGCTGAGAGGTTACGATTTCCTTCTCAGGCACCGGGTTTGCTTCCTGTATCGGGCTGGGTTTTTTCCCCTGCATGTTCAGAAAAATGGCGGCCGGCCGGTCGTTGAACTAATTGGGATGCCCTATGCAGTAATGTGTGGCTGCTGGTTTTCTAGTGACTGCCGCTTCCATCGACTATGAACTGTATTTTTCGTGGTGGAGTTTAGTGTTGACATTCTGGCAGCGGCATTATTCATAATATACCTGTGGTGATTGTTGGTTTGTCGAGACTCCTGTCTGTTCCACTTCAAACTTGGGACAGTAAGAAGCATTTTGTGTGCTATTCACTGCACAGGATATGAGCGTAATGGGACGGCCCTTTGTCGTGAACTAACTAACTAACTAACTAACTAACTAACTAACTAACTAACTAACTAACTAACTAACTAACTAACTAACTAACTAACTAACTAGTGATCTAACCAACCAACCAACCAACCAATCAACCAACCAACCAACCAATCAACCAACCAACTCCCGACAGAAATATAAGATTAAACCATAGGAACCATTATCCATGGAATCTCCTAAAATTTTCACAGGTCCTTGCGGTAGATTTTCTCAATATGATGCAATTCTTCGAAATGTCGCCCCTTAAACGTTTTTCCTATAAAAATGTCACTCCCTTACGGTGCTACCTGATGCGGAAGCCTCTCTGTATCATAGCAAGACACGGCCCTGACGTTTCAGTAACATAAAGGAGATGCGGTAGCGTAGTGGCTAGACACTCGCCTGCCGTCCGTGTTGGTCATGGGTTCGATCCGTAAATGGGTGGATCGGATTTTTAAAAAAAATTACCGAGGCTCCCAGGTCGACCCATGCTAACATGCGTACCAAGAATGTATTGGGAAGTAAAGGTGGCAGGAATGATAGCGAACACATTTTCCATCGAGTGGCGCTTGCAATATGAGTCTAGCACCATATGCCTCATGCGTTTGAAGGTCTCTAATAGGGTCCTTTATTTGTATTTGACTTATTTCAACAGCATCATGCCATTAAGTATCTTTCATATGACCCCCTAACACGTCATTATTATTCCTCTTCTTTGTCGTCCATCCGATGTTGTTTGTTTGTTTGTTTGTTTTGGGCGTAATTATACAACAGAGCTGCGATATTTGCACCATTCGGCAGTCACATCTGACTTCTGCGGGCGTTTGTTGACCGGACTAGCCTTTCCGGTTACAGTCATGATTCTATACCAAGCATGATACATCTCTCTTCGGTTTGTGACTAAACATAGTATTTTTCAATGACTGTGTATTTGGTTTACGGAATAAACTTGTGTGTAGTCGAACATAAATGTTGGCTATAGTGTTATTGTCCTAGCAGTGTCCTATTACAAAATTGCTTTGTTTGCATTCTAGTGCAACTAAACCGATACCCAATAATTTCTAGGGCTTCCTGATATTATGAAAAGGTGTGAACTGGAACACATCCTGTCAACAAGGAATTTGCATTGGAAGAGTAGCTTGATAGCGCAGCAAGTGGAAACATGTCTATAGACCATGACTGGACAGTAAACGAGATAGAATGTTGTGGGGCATGTTTTGATCAACTTTACACGTCACTGACTCAAAGATAAAGATATCAATACAGTACATTTCATAAGGCTTCAAAGACTTACAGCGGCACGATTCAGACTTACTTACTTAATATGTATAGGTCAGCGTGGCTGAGAAGTTTAAAGGGCTGGCACTTAGGCTTTCTGTGCACAGACGGCGAGGTAGTGGGTTAATTCCACACAACTGTCTTTTAAACTTAAACGGTGACTTCTTGTTCAGACAGCAACTAACGAACTTAAAATGACCCTGAAAATCAACATGGGATTGATCGTAACGTCCTGTAAATGACATGCAGCATTTATTTACCATATCTGTAAAACATATTCACAGTAATTGGGGATCAGAATACAAATTTAAAACATATTAAAAGCCATTGGAGATTAGAATACAAATCAGTAGACATAAAATGTATTTTAAACTGTTTGCCGTAGATTCGGATATGCTGGACTAAGCGTATCTTTACCGTACCAACTTAGAGAACGAACGAACTTTATTTTCAAAGGGTCACAAACTGGGCACGCAGGCCCGTCTTACATTCGGCCCTTATAATCACTCAACTTTTCGTGCATCAGTTGTGCATGTTGCATTCACTTCGGAAAGATAGTAAGAGAGAGAGAGAGAGAGAGAGAGAGAGAGAGAGAGAGAGAGAGAGAGAGAGAGAGAGAGAGAGAGAGAGACGCAGTATAGCAGCGGCTAGTACGCTTACCAGATGCCTCGTTGGTTATGTGTTTAAATCCCGATTGAGGAGGGTATTATAAATGGATCTTTGCTTCCAGGTCAATCTAGTCTAAAATGAGAATCTGGACATGTTTTAAGAAGTCAAAGCGACTGGCGGGATATTGACCACGTGACTCTTGAAGCGCCGATTGGTCTATAAAATATGATTGTCACATTGTTCTATATAATAACTGAGTGACATGGTCGTTGTCTAGGTTTCAATGTTCCTTGTATGTCACTATGGAGTGTAAGTAGAGCTAGCCACCTGTCTCACAATGCAACTCACCCCAGTAGTACAAATCCATCAGTCAGTGAACAAGATTACTTTGGCGCACATAATCCTTTAATCAAGAAAGAACACGGACAAACGGAACACAACTCTATATCCAGAAATAATATAATCCATAGAATATAAATATCCTCCTCACAACTTAACACGCACACGTCACTGCCTCTCAAGGCCTGCTTAATCTCAAATTCACAGGACAGTTACCCAGCTCCTATCCACGGCTGGACCTCACACAATACAACCCACACACTGGGTCTAACCTCCAATAACTATCCAACCCACTTTGGGTTCAGGCCTCCCTTAACTATCCAACGCACTTTGGGTTCAGGCCTCCATTAACTATCCAACCCACTTTGGGTTCAGGCCTCCATTATCAATCCAACCCCCCACTGGGTTTTAGGGCTGCATTCACAACTCGGAGCACAACACACCACAGGACGGAGCTCTCTCTCAGCTCCTATCCTTCGACTCCCGAACAGCTCGGAGTCTAGACATCCCCTGTCCACACGATCCGACCCGAAGCCGGTTTCAGCTCCAACTCCCCTGTCAATGTTTTCCACTCTCTTTTATGTCCCCTAACTTCACACGACACTAAACTGTCTCTCACCCCGTCCACCCTGGGGTTCTGCACCCACCCTCACCATTATTTCTCAGGGTTGGCTGTTTTTCTCGTAGCCCGGTCACTCACCTCAATGTCAATGACCCAGGCATATGTCATTACCCCCCTCTTAAAAGAAAACATCGTTTTCAAATGTTGGGAGACTAAAACTTATTAAATATGTGACCCCGACATATTGCCTGGGTAGCCCTAAGTATGGCTCCATCTCACTTTAAGTACCACCCTAAATAATACATCAAATAATCATAGTCAACTTCTATATTACCAACACATCACTACAACCAACTTTCCATCTTGTGTACCAATGCATGAGCTAATAAATGGCATAATAATCCATATAACATAGAAAAGTATTATATTTAGGTACCCGCAGGTCTATTAATATCTTCAATACCACACAAGCCATGTAACTTTGGTAAATAATGGTCCATAAATAAATGTCGAGGCGCTGCATTGCCTCTGTCTTCCATCACTCTCTTGAGAGTTTGTGTACCGACCATATATCAGTTGGTTCTTTTCTTGCATCAACCCACCTCTGATTCCTGTCGATGCTGTGTCTACCCTTCATATACCCATGCCTCATGTTTCCTATATCTTTAAAACATCTATTTGCTAATCCTACCCCTGGTTCAGTGATGTCTTTAACACTCTTTTGAACTGCGTTACCATTGCTATCTGCATATTGTACCGTTACACTGGAGTCTCTGTTTAGTCTGACCTCTTTATTAAATCTTGGCCCATATACCTGGCACCCTGCTCTCTGCTCTCTTTCCCAGTGCTGAACTTCTTTCAATTTTGCTTCTGCAAACTCCTGTAACTCTTTACCCTTCAGGCCTAACCTTTCACCTGCTTCAATATATTCCATTAAAGTAGGCATCTTGTACTTGTGGACATGTTGCTGTCTGTCAGCCAACTATAAATGTAAAGACTCTGCTGCTAGTATTTGTGTCGGTTCCCTAAGTACACCACTACTCACTGTGTACGTAAATTGGTAGTACTAATAATATCACTCTGCATTCACCCAGTCACTCTGCAAGCACTAGGTAGTGAGGGGGTATTTACCTATACTCCCTTATATATATATGACAACTAGTTTCATAAAGTCTCTGGACACACACACACACACACACACACACACACACACACACACATATATATATATATATATATATATATATACACACACACACACACACACACACACACACACACACACGAATGAATGATACGATAAGTGCAGTCTATAAAACGCTAGACGCATAGGCTGGTGAAACGCAGACGGATGATTACATAGAAATAAAAACCACTAACATTGACATGCCCATGTAATACAATACTGTGCGCGTAATATATATAAACTGACACAGACCACTAGACAGTAGAAATGACGAAAGATCACAATAATAACATATATCCGAAGAACCACATATCATATGTAAATATTATGAAAAGAAAGAAAAGCACTCTAAATTAACAATATACACAACTCTGACGTCATACACAGCGGCTCTAGATATTGGTTAGGACCCCAATGCCAATGCACGACCACGCTAACTTTTTAGCGTTGTCCTTACAAAAATATCGTAAGCACAAGAACCACGTTTTGCCAAGCCTATCCTGATTTAGATAGAAATTGCAAAAAATGCCTATCCAACAACTACATGTAATAACATATACATATATAGATACACAAACGATAAAGACAGTTAGAACGATGAGAGCAAACAAAGTGTCCAAATGGTTGGCCGACAATAATGTGCTTATTAACCAGTCGCCAAAAGTTATTATTTTGTTTTTAATAGTTTTCCACAATATGCTGTAAATGTCTGTTGGTAAATGTTCCGAAATGTCTACGACGCTAGATTCCAAAACGACTTATTGTTTTGATGAGTGGTTACTGAATTTCACGTGGTGATCACAAGTTCCAACTGTCGAAAAAGTTGAAGGTGATAGTAATTATCCAAACTGTTCTGTCTCGACACAGTCCGTAACGTTATTGTGCTTTCCCTGGACGTGGTGACACCACAGTAATAGTCAAAACGTCTTTATACCTTTGTTGCGGAGATGACGCTTTGTTGCATCATCTATTAGGATTCACATTAACCGACCAGGTTCAACAAACAAAATGGCCACAAATGTCCAACGTATTCAATCTGTATATATAGATACTTTTTTTGCGAAGAAATGCGACCATTCTAGTGGTGACGGCACTTGATTGTCTATTGTAGCATGTTTGCTTCGTGATATGATGACGACAGTGGAACAGTTCAACAAAGACGAAACATAAAGTCTGGTTTTCGTTCAAAACAACTTGTTTATCCAGTTCTCCTATGGAAAATTTTAGTCACTTTCCACCGTTCATGACCTTGACCATGCAGGTCAACCTCAGTCAGTACCTCAGTACTCTTTGTCACAATAATACACACTTAATCTGTCTGTAAAATGACCGGAAACTTTCCCGTCATATACAAACACTTTCCACTTCTGCCCCAGCACGGCTGTAGTAGGGGTACTGTTACTACCCCCGTCGGTCACCTCTCCTGCGAAACCGCAACTATCAAATTCTGTGTATTCTACACATCCATGTAAATCTCCCCTTCCCGAGAGTTACCTTTTCTCAGTACTTTACCTGTACTGTCCACTGTCTCTTGACCTATAAACACATGCGCCTGTCTTCTCCACAAGACATTTTATTTTTCTGTGCGCTCTTTATGACAAGTGACCAACCCCGTCACCCCACACTCTCCGTTGATCTGTGCCGTGTCTTCTCCACGCGGGCTGTTTTTGATGTGCCGTGGTGTCCTCGCCACACACACGAACTGTCAATATCTTTGATTTTCAATCCTGTCCTGTCACACACACACGCCTAGGACTGACCTCTTCTTGACCTGTCTGCGTTAATTCTCTGACGTATCCACTGGTTTCAGCAATAATGCCCTGGTAATGTCTAAACAGCTTTCCCTTTCTGTCAACTCAACCTTAACCCTGCCGGTGTTTTTATCTGCTAGCCAGTTTATCGCACAGGAGAAAATCTTGTGTTTATATCGTGGCACCTTTTACTGGCCCTCTCTCCTCTTCGAGTGTGCGCTGTTATTTTCTCCTGGCCTCTCATGAATCGTCTGCCAGCCTGGGACTTCAGTGCCGTCTGTCTGTGTTAATTATCTGGCGCACACCCCACAGAGTTCCCATTAAACTCTTGAAGCAACAATGTCTAAATTGTCACGGGTTTGTTTGTTTATTAGATCGAACGTAGTCACCAGAAAATAACTCCTCTATAAGCGACAAGCTCAAAGATATCTCAATATATCACCGTGGACCTTGACTGAATGTAGTTGTCGGAAAATCTTTACTAAGCGACGAGTTCCCAGATAAACAGAATGACAACAATGTCTATATTGTTCTTGACCGGACTAGCCTCCCAGATAATTGCCACATTGTTCTATACAATAACTCAGTGACATGGTCGTTGCCTAGGTTTCAATGTTCCTTGTATGTCACTATGGAGTGTAAGTAGATCTAGCCACCTGTCTCACAATGCAACTCACACCCGCAGTCCACATCCACCAGTCATTAAACAAGATTGAGTTGGCGCACATAATCCTTTAATGCAGAAAGAACACGGACAAACGGAACACAACTCTATATCCAGAAACAATATAATCCATAGAATATAAATATAATCCTCACAACTTAACACGCACACGTCACTGCCTTCTCAAGGCCTGCTTAATCTCAAATTCACAGGACAGTTACGCAGCTCCTATCCACGGCTGGACCTCACACAATACAACCCACACACTGGGTCTAACCTCCAATAACTATCCAACCCACGTTGGGTTCAGGCCTCCCTTAACTATCCAACCCACTTTGGGTTCAGGCCTCCATTAACTATCCAACCCACTTTGGGTTCAGGCCTCCATTATCTATCCAACCTCCCACTGGGTTTTAGGCCTGCATTCACAACTCGGAGCACAACACACCACAGGACGGAGCTCTCTCTCCGCTCCTATCCTTCGACTCCCGAACAGCTCGGAGTCTAGACATCCCCTGTCCACACGATCCGACCCGCAGCCGGTCTCAGCTCCAACTCCCCTGTCAATGTTTTCCACTCTCTTTTATGTCCCCTAACTTCACACGACACTAAATTGTCTCTCACCCCGTCCACCCTGGGGTTCTGCACCCACCCTCACCATTATTTCTCAGGGTTGGTTGTTTTTCTCGTAGCCCTGTCACTCACCTCAATGTCAATGACCCAGGCATATGTCAATGATCTAGCACCATATGGACCATATGATTTAAGGCTCGAAAAAGGGTCCTTTCAACTTAAGCAGCAAGTTAACCAGGCTCTGTTTGAGTATACTTGCACCTGACACCTGACGACAGTTTGTAAAATGGAGTTATACCTCTCCATAGCAAAAGCCTGGATTGAATTTAGAGACAATCTGTTGCCCATGCAGCATGATTCATTTCTCGGCCTGTCTAGTTTACTCCAGAGGAAAGATAACACTAATACATCTGGAAGAAGACAAGCTGCAGAATCGACTGGATCAGTAAGGCAATGCTCCAAATGTCCGCCTGTCGGAGCTTCCATCCTAGACCAATTGCCCACCAAGACTTAGGGCCAGGTCTGCCTTCCTAACAGAATGCAGGCAGGTAGTACTGTCTACTATCATAAGGTAGCTTAGTAATATCATTTCTATTTGAGAATACACACTTAGATATTGGTTGTCATGTCTTGCAAGAACATCCCAATTCTGGCCTGACGCTTTTGATCAAGTCAGTCCTCCATTCTAATTTCGATACATGCTCATAAACTTACTCTTGGGAAGATAATGTGGTAGTTTTCGTGTAACTTCCCCACCAACTGGGTAGTTTGTGACCTGCACCACCCTCACATCAAGTTTGTGTTCTTGTCCCGATTATGCCATGGGGCCAAGCCATCCAGGTATTTAAATCTTTACTTTCCCATTGCTTTTTCCCCAATTAATTGTGCCAGTTGTCATCCCGTTTTCACATTTATTTTTCCTCATATTGTGCCCAAAAAATCTTGACCGTCTACGTCTAATTTCTCTTATGATCTAAAGATTTGTGTCTTTTTCATCTATAGATTTCTCAGTCATTTTTCTGTTCGCCTGTACTAATCTTTGTATTTTATCCAGCATTTATTGCATAATAGGAGCTACTGTTCAAGTTTAAAAAATAAAAAAAAATAGAAAAATACAATAAAACAATTAAAACTAACGGCTCAAACTTGTTCATCAATCACATACATTTCATTTCATGTCTTTTAAAACTTCGGAAATCATAAATCTAAATCCTAAATAATGTTTTCCTTGTGTACGTAAACGAAGAAGATTCATAACACTATTGTAATATATGCTAGACTTGTTCTGGGTAGGCTTTTGATGACATAGAGTGAAATATGCCAGACGTTAATTTGTACAATGTATTGTTTGTATCTTGATTATTCAAACTAAACACACAAATGTATTGCACAGTGTATTATGTGAAACGAACAAATGAATCCTTTTGGTCTGAAATACAAACCCATAAAGACTAACACTGAAATATTATTCAACGTCTGCTTTACTAGATAGCCTCAAACTAACAACCATGTCTTTCTGTTTACAAGGAGGTGGTCACGAAACGCAAGTTTTAGGAAATTTATTTCTGCAGTTTGCACCTGACAAAATGCAGTGATATTTCTCAGATAATAAATGGTGCCATCCGTTGCCCGTGTCTTCTTCTTTCAACAGACATTCTTTCTATCTAATCCAACATTAGCTCAGTTCTGTTGCGTGGTGGACTGTTTATGTCTAATATCCAGTTATTCAAATGTCTGCATTACATCGTTTCTAGCCTGCGACTCGCTTCCAACACTTAAACTACACGCCAGCTGACGCAATGAGAGAATGATGTCCGTCTGTTGCAGGTCACGCTCTCTTTTCTGTCAAGAGCATCCCTCCACACTGCCTGTTTACCAGTGTTAGTGTTGATTGTTTGTCCATTATCGGTCAAGGAATATGTATGCTTAGGAAATAGGATAAACGTTATATTTGTGTTAGAAGAAATGTATGTATTTCTATAATTAAGTAACTGGTAGTTGAAGCATGTGAAATTAAATTTTCATAACAGTTAATTCTTCTGTGAATGTAATATTATTTACCCAGACTAGTTAAACTCGACAGTACTATAAAAGTAAGATCATTTAATTCTGAGAGCATAGATCTAGAGATCAGTGAATGTAAAGTTATTTATTTCAGAGCAGTTAGTGTACTAGTAATGTTATTTGCATTATTTTATAACAGAGCAGATAGTTGACCAGTACTGTGAATATTGTTTCATTATACACTATGAATTTATCCTTGTTTGTTCATGTAATATTGCTGAACATTAGAGATGTGTTGTGACGGATGCACACAATTTGTTTGAAATTATCATTCCACAAGGAAGGCTAATTAATTATTTCGTCAGAGTGTTAAATTAATGTTTACTTAGCAACAGGTTTCCACACCAACAGGTAATGATTCTATTGCCGATTTTATGAAGTTATTTACTATAGAATATTCATCACTTTGGGCACATAAATTGGTGCTGAGTCTTTTGTAGTTAAGTATAAGTATATTAAATGCCACTTGAGCTTATCGTGTCATAAGGTATTTCCGCACAATATTGAATTCATATTTATGAAGTAATTTTATCGTTTTATTTTATATTATGAGTTTCAGACAGTTTTGTCCCATGATTTTAACTTGACGATTGAAGTAGTTTAAACTAACGTAAGTTGTTATGCAAATGCAAAATAAATTAACATGTGTTGAATTTATTTTCATTCAATTATAATGATCTCAAGGATTCACCAACAATGGCTATTCAAATGTGCATGCCACTTCTAATGGGATGTGCTGTATCGTCCCAATGCAACCACAGATCGAGGGGAAAAGAGGCAGAGGCAGACATAGAGAAATGATGCTAGATGGATTGAGACGATGACATGGAGGAATATCATCAGCAGAGTTGATATAGAAAACCGCAGACCGAGATATGTGAAGAGTCATGAACACCTACGCCTGCCGGCATAGCACTTGCCGATGCTGCTTATCTGCCTTGGCAATTGCGTTAGACATGGCTAATTTCTGGTTTTATTTAATTGACACAATATAGAAGGGAGGAAGAGGACAATTTAAATATAAAATAGGGGGTGGGGTGTGGCATTCCTGATGGTGCAGTCTACAATAATCTTAACTCTTCCAGTTCTAAGTAACTCGTAAAGCATTATTTCGGCTTTACTGTGAATACGCACCATCACATAATGTGTTTTTTTTTAAACCTCCTACATTTGGCAAGAACATACTACAGAAAGTGTAGCTGCTGTAGTGTAGTGGTTAGTCGCTTGCCAGCCGCTCCGATTATAATGGGTTCGAATTCGCAGGTTTAAAAAAAATAAATGTACCTTGTTGCTGTGGAAATGTGGTTTCTGAGGAAAATACAAAGAATACCATGGGCAGACAGAAAAACCAATGACCAAGCCCTACAAGAAACAAATGAAAATCGTAAACTGATTAGAGAAAATATACGTAGACAGTCAAAATTATTTGGCCATGTTATGAGAAAAAAATAAATTGGAGAACTTACAACTGCAAGATCGGGGTGGGGGGGGGGGGGGTGGGAAGAGAACAAGGGGAAGGCAGAGAAATATATATCTGGATGCCTTGACCATCTGCTATGGTCGAGACAAGAACACTGAGCTAATCCACAACTCTTGTGAACGAATGAGATGGCGAAGCATGATGAATGATGAATGAATGTTGTTGTTGTTGTTGTTGTTATAATAATAATAATAATAATAATAATAATAATAATAATAATAATAATAATACAACTCTTTACTTTCGGAAGATGTGTAGTCACCTCAGTTTAGTCGTTGGATCAACATCACGGCACACGGGTTTAACCCATAAGTGCTCCGTTCTCCTCCTAACTCAAACCTGAGTCTAGAGAAACTCAGCTCAGTGCACGAACTCCGTAGCACCGGCGAGGATCCTGAAATACTTTGGGTAGATTTTTAATTCGAAATTTTGCCCGGGCAGCGCCGTTAGGCTACTCTTTTTCGATTTCCAACTGCCAAGGAATCTTTTACGTGCGCAACAATACACACGGGCGTCCGATCTCACTACCTAGAGACCAGGGGAAATGTTATTACTAGAAGTCCACGTGAAAAAATCCCGGTCCTCACAGGGGCTTGAACCCGGGACCTCCAGCACTCGAGGCGGACACCATACCTCGAGACCACGCAGCCCCTTAAGTCACCTCTCCACCTCTTGAAGTAACTACTTCATTAACACATCATAAACGGTCAGTTCGTCCTTGACTTGGGGACGTAAATTACAAGTACCTCAGAAGTCGGAATCAGTTCGCCTGATAGCGAGGGGCACTGGTGATAGGTGAAGCTAACAGAATGATATTCTTAAATCTCATGATGTTATTTTCCCTCTTATATCGTTGTATACCTCTTGCTCGGGTGCCTTCAACCTTGCCCTTCAGTATGGTTTTTATGAGAGTGTAATGTCTTTTAACGTGGCCGAAATATTTAACTCTGTTTTTATTTCTTTCATCAACTCTCTTTTCTTTCCCAGTTTTTTCTAGAACCTATATATTTGATTGTTGTTGCTTCCATGAAATACGACACATTCTTCTATATGTCCACATCTCCAGGGCCTCGATTCGACTTTCTAATTGCTTGTTCAATGGCCAAGCTTCTGCACCATATAGCAGTGTTGCATATGCATAAAATCTGACAATTCTCATTTTTATTCCGTTGTTAATCTCTCTAGATGTTAATAATCATTTCATGATGTTGAAAGCAATCTTGCCCATTTCTATTATCTTTTTAAATTTCTGTTTCACTTCTGCCATCATCTGTTATTGCATGTCCAAGATAGGAGAAACTTGTTACTTGTTGTAGTATCTCTCAGTTTACTGTGATGTTCAGTGCTGATCTTTTCTTTTCACTGCTAATTATCATAGTTTTCGTTTTTTGGATATTAATATCCAAGCCACATTCTGCACAATGCCTGACTACTTGTCCCACTAGGTTGTGTTACTCTTGCTCGCTTTCTGCTTTTACCCCTGTATTGTCAGCATACCTAAGATTGTTTATAATTCTTCCATTGATGTTAAGTGCAGAAGGTTCTACCTGTTTAAGATTATTTATTTGATATAAATTAAAGAGGCTTGGTGACAACATGCATCCCTGCAGTGCTACTCTTCTTATCTCTATGGGCGATGAATAATTATTTCCGTATCTAATTGACGCCACTTGTTCCCAGTACAAGTTACTAATTGGGGGCTGAGTGGTCTCGAGGTATGGTGTCCGCCTCGAGTGCTGGAGGTCCCGGGTTCAGGCCCCGGTGAGGACCGGGACTTAGTTAAAAAATCCACCTGGACGTCCAATAATAAAATTCCCCCTGGTCTCTGGGTAGTGAGATCGTACGCCCGTGTGTATTGTTGCGCACGTAAAAAATCCCTTCTTCTTCTTCTTCTTCTTCTTCAGCTTTCCGAGCCATTGAGGTTCTTTGCTGCAAATACAATCCGTCTCCATTCGTCTCTCTGGTGGACCTTCTCTTGCCAGTCGTTGATTCCAAGTGCTTGTAGGTCTGTACATGTATTATCTCTCCACCGTCTTCTTGGTCTACCTCGGGGTCTACGGTCATTTATTTCCTGAGTGTAAGCGAGTTTTGTTTCCCTATTATCTTCCATTCTTTCTATATGCCCCAGCCATTGTAGTCTATTAGCCTTCATGATACCAGTGATTAGCGGGGACTTAAACAGATCATAAATGTCTTTGTTACTTCTTCTTTTCCACTCTCCACTTTGTGTATCCCTAATGGGTCCAAAGATGCGTCTTAAAATTTTGTTCTCAAAGGTTTGTAACAAGGCTTCGTCTCCTTTCGTTGTACTCCAGGTTTCAGAGCCATACAGCACAACTGGTCTGATCAGTGTTTTGTATATTGTGATTTTGGTGTTACGAGATAGCGCCTTTGATTTTAGTAGATGTTGTAGTGCATAGTATATCTTATTTCCAGAGTTGATTCTAGTTTGTATTTCTTCCCTTATGATGTTGGAGCAGTTGAAGATTGTACCCAGGTATTTGTATGTTTCCGTTCTTTTAATGGTCATATTATCTATTTGTATGTGGCCAGAGTTTTTAGCCATTCCGTCTCTTGAAATTACCATATATTCTGTCTTATCGTGGTTGATAACCAGCCCCATCTGTTGGGCTTTTTCCTTTAAGTGAGTCAATATTTCCAATGTCTTTTGTTCACTTTGCCCTATAATATCTATATCATCTGCATAACCAAGCAGCTTGGATGTTCCTCCAATATCACATTCCTCCTTTATCTTCCTTACAACTTTCTCTAGAGCCAGATTGAAGAGTAGCGGCGATAGTGCATCACCCTGTTTCAAGCCAGATGTTATTTGGAAGGGGTCTGATTTTCTGCCTTTATATGTTACTATATTATAAGTATCTTCCATGC
This sequence comes from Cepaea nemoralis, assembly GCA_014155875.1. NCBI lineage: Eukaryota > Metazoa > Mollusca > Gastropoda > Stylommatophora > Helicidae > Cepaea > Cepaea nemoralis. The sequence goes on along the minus strand of JACEFZ010007879.1, from coordinate 250,781 downwards.
ATAGTGTGGTCATGTTGATTAACTTCCTTGGTATTCCAAATTCCTGCATAGCATTCCATAGACTATTCCTATGGACACTATCATAAGCCTTTTTAAAATCCACAAAAATGTTATGGAGATCTCTTTTATATTCCCAATTTTTCTCGGCTATTTGTCGTAAGATAAATATCTGATCTATTGTTGATCTGTTTTGTCTAAAACCCGCCTGGTAGTCACCTAATATGTCTTCTGAATATGGTTTTAGTCTATTTAGTAATACTGCGGCTAGTATCTTATAGCTTGTGGACAGTAGTGATATTCCTCTATAATTTCCACATTGGAATTTGTCTCCTTTCTTAAAGATAGGTATCAATAATGACTCTTTCCAGTCATGGGGTAATTCTTCAGTTCTCCAGATTTTTATTATTAGTTCGTATAGCTTTAGATGTAATGCATGGCCACCTGCCTTTATAAATTCAGCAGCAATTCCATCAGTCCCAGTTGCCTTATTGTTTTTAAGTCGTGTGATTACATATAGGATTTCTTCAAATGTAGGTTCTTCAATTTGTGGTTCGCATGTTAGAACCTCTTCCTGTGGGAAAATGTTACTTGGAGCTTCACAATTTAGTAATTCAATAAAATATTCTTTCCATGTGTTGCACATTTCCTCATTGGTATTTATCATATTCCCATTTTTGTCTTTTAAACCATATGTGTTTTGTTGGTGCCCTCGTTTCATTGACTTCAGTTCTTTAAAAAATTTCTGGATTCATTTTTCTGGTGATTAGTTTCCATATCTTTGATTATATTACTCATATATTCTCGCTTCTGCTGTCTGACTATTTTTGTAGCCTCTTTACATTCATTTCTATAATGCTCTTCCTTTTGGATGTTATTGATGTCATTTAACCATACATGTCTGGCATTCTTCTTCCTAATGACTGCTTCTTCACATTTTTGATTGAACCATCTGTTCTTTCTATGCGTGGTTAACACACCGAGACATTCTTCTGCGGTAGATTGAATTGTATTCTTGATGTTCAACCAAGTTTGGTCAACGCTTTCCTCCGAAGGGTTTTGCAGAGTTTCAAGTTTACATTTTATTTCACCTGTAAATTTCTCTTTGACTGTAATGTCTTGTAGTTTTTCTCTGTTATATGTTGGGTGTAATCTTTGTAATTTAGTATAAAAAGCTCTCTTAAGTTTTATTTTAAATTTTGCTCCAACGAGGAAGTGGTCACTGTGGCACTCAGCTCCTCTATAACTTCTGACTTGCTGTATGTTTGATGCATTTCTGTTGTTAATTGCTTGCTTGCTTGCTTGTGTTCGTTGGCTTGAGCTCCAACGCGAAGTCCTGTATGTCGGATGAAGGCATCCTGTTGTCCAACATCAGTGTGATGTCATACAGGCCCTGAGTTTTGCGTGAGTATCCGTTGTCCCATGTCTGGCTTATTGGTGTGCAGACTGGTGGTGCCTCGCCGTACAGGCAGACACTCTCCGACTTCGGAGGAATCGGCGATCCTACTGACTTTAGCCAGGACCCCGAAAGGACCTGTTGCCCAGGACGCTCGACGAGGACGCGTCAATAGGTCTTGGCCAGTATATAACCCGGCCCTGGTGCCTTGGAAACACCTCTGCGTCCCTGTTGTTAATTAAAATGTGATCTATTTGATTATAGGTTCTATTGTCACATGATTTCCTAGTTTGTTTGTGTATATCCTTTCTTTGTAGTCTGGTACTGCTAATCTGCAGTCCTTTGGCTTCTGCCAGGTTGATGACTCTCCATCCATTATCATTTGAAGTTGTATGTAGGCTTTCCATACCGGCCACTTTTTTATTAGTTTGCTCTCTACCTATTTTTGCATTGAAGTCTCCCAGCACAATCAGGATGTCCTGTTTGGGGGTTTCTTCTATGACATCTTCCAGATCATTATAAAAGTCTTCTTTAATATCATCTTCTTTCTCTTCAGTAGGTGCATGTACATTAATCATCGTTATATTTTTCCATTTACCTTTTATTCGTAATTTACTAATCCTGTCATTAAAAGCTTTAAATTTTAAAACGTTAACCCATAACCTTTTTTGATGACAAATCCTGTTCCTAATTCATGTTTATTTTGGGTGTTTCCTCCATATATTATAATCATTCCATTTTGCTCTAAAGTACCCTCTCCTGGCCACCTTATTTCTTGAATTGCTGTTATATCCATTTGATGTTCAACCAGCTCCCGGGTTAGTTCTTCGGCCGCTCCAGCTCGATATAGTGTCCGTACATTCCATGTTCCAAATCTCAAAAGTCCTTTAACGTTCCAAGGTCGTTGTCCAGATAAGTCAGTCCGATATCGAGGCTCATGTATTTGTTTCGTAACAAAGAAAGGTTTTTACAAAGGTGGGGATGTTAACCCCACGCTTCAACCCCCAACCTGGAGGACCAGGGTGTTTCTCTTTGTCTGTTCTCTACCCTTTGACCTGTCCGGCTTGGGAGGCCCTGCTGGTAGCTACGCTACCGCCGGCATAGCTCTCAGGGTCATTGAGAAACTCAAGCTCCCCCACCATGACAAGGTGGAAACACCATCGGGGGAGTAAAAAATCCCTTGGCAGTTGGAAATCGAAAAAGAGTAGCCTAACGGCGCTGCCCGGGCAAAATTTCGAGTTAAAAATCTACCCAAAGTATTTAAGGATCCTTGCCGATGCAACGGAGTTCGTGCATTGAGCTGAGTTTCTCCAGACTCAGGTTTGAGTTAGGAGGAAAACGGAGCACTTATGGGTTAAACCGTGTGCCGTGATGTTGATCCAACGACTAAAACTAAAAAAAACTAAAAACAAGTTACTAATAAGTCTGACGTCATTTCCGTCTACTCCTATATCTCGAAGATATGTAATTAATCGTTTATCTTATACTCTATCAAAAGCTTTTATGTAATCTATAAAACATACATATATATTTTTATGAACTTCTATATTTTTCAATTAACATCCTCAAACAGATTATTGCTTCTCTCGTGCCTCTGGTTTGCGGAACCCAAATTGTTCTTCAGTGACTTCCTCATCTATTTTATTGTAAATTCTTTCTTGTATAACCTTGCAGAGTATCTTAGTTATATGTCTTATTTAGCTAATTGTTCTGTAATTCTCACAATTATCAGCTTTTGGCTTCTTGGTAGTGTGATGAAAATGGATGTTTTCAAATCCTTGGAGATGTACGCAGTATTATATACATCATTACATAATTCTGTGATAGTATCAATGCCTAAGCTGGGTAATGATGTTATCATCTCTGTTGTTATCTTGTCGGGACCTGTAGTCTTTCCTTCTTTAATCTTTTAAATAGCCCTCTCTAATACAGCCTTTCTCCTATCCAACCTTTCCAACCTTTCCTATCTCCAACATTTCTATGCCGGTCTCCGTGGCCAAAGGCTTGCGTACGCGGTTCGTGAACCGCTTACCAGGCGTTCGAAACGCAGCCGTAACCGATTTGTGCAGCAGACCGTGCCGCGTTGTATTATAACGTGTTGGTATGCGAGCCGGTCGTTCAGAAAGCAATGGCAAACTACTGAACGTAAAATTTGCCTAGTACATCAACAGCAGCTGAAAAATGCTGGTGTTGACTGCGGCGTCCTGCAAGGGATAAAAAAAAAAACAGCCTTTAATAAGTTTGGTTCATTTTGGTTATTGTACAATGTTGGTTTATTGACCCTGCCGTCCCAGAATAAATCGCCTCTGTATTCTGTCCATCTTTTAATTATATCAGTATTTTCAATTATAATTTCTCAATTTCTCAATTATTTTCCTTCACTGGTAAGTTGATATTTGCAAATTGTTTGCTAGTGTTTACACATTCTCGTGTCTGTGTGTCACTCCACTATACATGTTTCTATATAATTATCAGATACTGGCCACGTTACACACCGAGCTCGGACTGGTCTATACAAATATTAGTTTAGCACCATATGCCCCATGCGACATAATACGCGTAATTCATTCTTGGGAATCCGTTATCAAAAATCATATGTGCATGTTTCCCCTTTCCTGCAACAGACATAACAGAGATTATGTGCATTCTATAAATATTATGTCTATACCGTTTCTAGTTTTGGGATTTTGTGTTTGCCCGAAAAATTACCCCTTAAGGCATACTCTCTAAAATGTTTAACTACTGAGGAATTTTTATTGTGAGCAAAGTGGACACGCGATATCATAGATTTTATATTTTTCTAAGAAGACTGTATACATTTCCTCCATTCAATCATCTTAGCAAGATATATTTATTAATTTCTAAATGTACATCAGTTGTAATTCCTCCCAGTAAACTGCTAAAATACATATAGGAACATGAAAGACAGATTTTATTCCAGATATCGATTTATTTTTCAATAAAGTCGTAAGTATGATGGGCAGGTGTGCTTACGGATCTGAATGTCATCCAGCAGCTTATGCTAGAGAAATTCCTGCTAATGAAAGATACACTCGAAACGATTTTCCAGCTCTTGCTTATGTCCTGATCAGATCAATTTTCCGTGACGAAACTAAACTTTCATCGTAAAATGTGAACTTTTTCACATGTCACAATTCTTATCTATGACTTGGTGAGCAGATTTTTAATATAGCAAAGTGATTTTTAAAAAAAATCCAAGCATTATTACATGAGATGATCCACGTTTATTATTTATCTTGGCTTTCCCTGCTATTGCAGACAGACATATCGACAGACAGATAGGTAGACACATAAAAAACAACCAGACAGACAGAACGAATAAACGAAATTTAATTTCAAAGGGTCACAAATTGGTCATGCAGGCCCGTCTTACAATCGGCCCTTTCACAATCTCATCTTACACACATCAAATATCTGTTATGCGTGTTACATTAACATAGAAGGAACATTTAGAAACGAATGCAGTGAACATAAATAATGCATATTACAATGTTATGAGACAGACGGGAAGGCAGGCAGATAGTCACACAATAAACACAGAGACACTCACACATGAGTAAACGTATATACCTACATACACATATTCATACATATTTTCACCATTTATACAAACACTCAGTCATACACCCACACAATAGCACTCTCTCTCTCTCTCTCTCTCTCTCTCTCTCTCTCTCTCTCTCTCTCTCTCTCTCTCTCTATCTATCTCTCTCTCTCTCTCTCTCTCTCGTTCTCTCTCTCTCTCTCTCTCTCAATCTCTCTCTCTCTCTCTCTCTCTCTCTCTCTCTCTCTCTCTCTCTCTCTCCCACTAACAATCACAAACTGACTAACATACGTTCATTCACTCATGCATAGCCTAGACGGTATACGTTCATTATCAGGTTCTCTTAGGAAGTGGACATTTCCTCTATATTCCTACTAATTATCGATCGTCTACCTCATTTTGAAATCTATTTTTAGGTTTTATTGATTTTTTTTTCCTGACGCTGGCTGGGTCTGGTCTAATCGCGTAAGAAGGGTGGTTGTGTTTGAAAAAGTGATCACTGGCTGTAAAAAGGGGCGGGATATGTGAAAAGATGGTTTAGTGTAATAAGTGTTGTAGAAACCCCATCATCAATATGTACATACTTTTTTATACCATAAAGGTCACTTCTGTCTTAGATGAGGGGCATAGTTGTATGACAGGAGGGGCACATTAGTATGAGATAAGGAACACATTTGTATGCTATGAGGGAAACGTTTGTATGAGTCGAGGAGCATTTCTTTACAATATGAGGGGCACTTCTACATGTGGTAAGGGACATAATGTCTAGAAGTAAGGGAAAGAATGCCTACAACATATATCATACCTTTGATGTTACTAGCGAAGTCACATTGTGAAGTGATAGCAAAGTTACTGGATAAAACTTGCGTCGATCGTCAAAGACTGGCCACCTGTTCCTTCGTGCACGCAGACCTAAAATATATGATGATCCTAACACTTCACTTAGCCACTTCAGGTGGCTGATAGTTGGCTTATTGTGTGTGTGTGTGTGTGTGTGTGTGTGTGTGTGTGTGTGTGTGTGTGTGTGTGTGTGTAAAATAACAGCAATCCTCACATGTGGAACATCTGTCCATAGTCTACAATCATCAGTACAAAAATACACACATTATATTTTTGATGTTGTGTCCCCTCCTATGGTGATGTATTTATGTCTTTTACATTACTAATAATATTTGATAGTAGACGAGACAAACCTCTGGACACATTTCTTATGTCCTTTTCAAGTACTTTTCGTAAGTAGCCGATATTAATCTACTTCATCATCAATTTGTATGGCAGTATACACTTGTCACTACACATTATTTACAAGTAAATAATATTTTCTATCGACTTGGAATTCTGCGTGATATGCCTGGGCTCTTCTTCTTCTTCTATTGGGTCATAGGTCCTCAACCAGCTCACTCCAAGCCCTCCTTCCGTTAACTATCCCATCCTGCTCTGTCCATGTCCTTCCCATATTGTGCATTTCTGTTTCTACTTCTCTCATCCATGAGATGTTTGGTCTTCCTCTGTTTCTTCTGCGTTGTGGGTTCCAGACTAAAGATTTTCTAGGTACACTATTTTCGGGATTTCTCAATATATGTCATATCCACGCCTGTATAAGGCAACTACATATGTAATTATTTCTCAATGGCCGACTCGGCTGAATGAGATGATCGTATTTCTATGGCAATCTATTTTGCAAATTTCCGAATCAAACATTTAAATGCCTAACAATATAAAGTTTTCCTAGCTGTGATTTGGTCATTTATAATATTTCAATTTCTTGTTCAAAATAATTATTATATACAAAGAAGATGAAACGATATGTTGAAAAACAACTTCAGTTGATTGCTACTCTTTCTTGTCCTAAGTGGCCAAATGCCCTAACAGTCAGGGAGTTGGAAGAATATTTGAAATTTGTAAATGACACCCTAAATACATCCACTAGTATTTGATCGTCAATTCATGTAAGATAAGAAAGAAAAGTAGAACTGAGAGAAACCTATCCATCCATCATGTGCCATGCCGATAAGCGTGGGTGGTCATGTACTGCCATGTCACTCGATCACCAGAGTCGTGGATCAGCTCTGTGTTCCTGTCTCGGCCATGCCACGTGGCCAAGCAATCCAGGTATTTACTTCTCGGTCTTCCCCTTGGTATCTTCCCTTCGATCTTGCCAGTCGTCACCAAGTTCTCTAATTCATTTCTTCTCATAACATGCCCAAAAAAGTTTTGACTGTCTACGTCTAATGTCTCTAATCAGTTTACGATCTTCATTTGTTTCTTGAAGGACTTGTTCATTGGTTTTTATGACTGTCCATGGTATTCTTTGCATTCTCCCCAGAAACCACATTTCCACAACCATCAGCTGTTTTTCAGCTTGACTTCTTATTGTCCACGCTTCACATCCATACAAAAGTATAGGTTCTATGTAGTACTTCAACACTCTTTTTCTCATTTCAATTGATATCTTGTTATTGGTCAGTATGTTTTTCATCTTGCAAAAGGCTACCTTCGCTATGGCAATTCTTGTTCTAACTGTGCCGAGATAACTGTATCGATTAACTTGCTTAAGAATATGCCCATTTACTCGTATATCAGATTGTGGTATTTCCTTCTTCCCAGTGACGACCCTAATCTGTGTCTTCTTAATATTCAGTTCTAACCCTAGATGTTCACTGTGTGCAACAACTGCATCTACTAAATTTTGCAGGTCCTATTCATTGTCTGCAATCAAGACTGTATCATCTGCATATCTAATGTTATTGATGTATTGTCCCCCAATGTTGATTCCTTCCATATCTTTTATATTTCTGAAAAGATCTGGAGACATTACACATCCCTGTCTCACACTCTTTTAATAGGCTGATATTGACCTGCATTGTTATCAGTTCTGATGGCAGCTTGTTTCCAATATATGTTATTTTACAAGTTTAATGTCTTTTCCATCAATTTGTAGATCTTCAAGCATCCTTATCATGTCGACGTGACAAAAAACTCATTGATCCACATGTTTGTTGTCAATTTACCATTGCTCATCACCGATTTCCTCAACTCTCCAATGCTTAGTGTCTAGTCAAATCTCTTCATCTCATCAATGAGTTTTTTTTTCTTGGGCTGCCTGAGCCTGGTTTAATGACGTAAAAAGGGTGGGGGTATTTGAAAAAGTGACCACTTGCTTTAAAAAGGGGCGGGATATGTGAAAAGATAGTTTAGTGTAATAAGTTTTGTAGAAACATCATCATCAATATGTACACACTTGTGTATACCATAAAGGTAACTTCTGTCTTAGATGAGGGGCATAGTTGTATGACAGTAGGGGCACATTAGTATGAGATAAGGAGCACATTTGTATGCCATGAGGGACACTTCTGTATGAGTCGAGGAGCAAATCTGTACAATATGTGGAGCACGTCTTTATGAGGTAAGGGACAGAATCTAGAAGTAAGGGACATAATGTCTAAACACATAACACCATTTTGATGCTGCTAGCGAAGTCAAATTGGGAAGTAATAGCAAAGTTACTGGAAAATTCTTACTTGCATCGAAGTCAACACACGGAAGATACATAGTAGACCTTTAAATAGCAGAATTTAAGAAAGTACGGAAGGGCTGTTTGAAGGTTTTGACTATGTGAAATGTAAAGCTAGTGACGTAAACAACGAAACTGCAGCTCGCAGAAATGGAGAAATTCGTATGTTATTATTAGCAAATGATGCTCACACAACGAAAAACAACGCCAAACTGAGCAGAAGAAGGCGTGGGTCCCATTGTCTTCACAAAATTAATAGCGATGTCGTGTCGGCACATCGACGAAAACCGAGGTAATCGGATAAAACCGAGACACATTTTACGCGAAAAAAATCGACTAAAACGGAAGGCAACGAAAATGAGATTTGACTATATATATATATATATATATATATATATATATATATATATATATATATATATATATATATATATATATATATATATATATATATATATATATATATCTTTTATCGTTTCTTTACTTATTCAGTCTCTCGGTAGGGATTTGTTCGCAGCAGACGAGCATAATCTCCGGCGGGCCTATTCTCGCCGGTCGCGAGATCCGCACAGTGGAAGGATGGGGGATTTGCTCGCAATAGACAAGCAATATCTCCTGCGGTAGCTCTGGCGGGCCTATTCCCTCTGGTCGCGGGGTCCGCTAAAGTCAGGTGGAGAGTCTGACGATAGTGCACGCTTTACACAGGACCGGACACTTGTGATTGATAGATGTGCGCGCCCCTACGGTCCGGGCTCGTACGAGGCCCTCACTTGGGGGACTTGGCTGAACGCCTATAAGCCAGGTCCCTTGGGTGTCAGGGTCTGGCCATCACACGCCACCTGATCGTGGTGGCGAGGTCTCGGAGGTTGACGCTGTGCCGCTAGCGTCTACAGCCTACCTTGTGCCAGACGTATTGGTTACCCATTCCTCTGTATAACACAAGATTAGGTCGAGAGAGGGATCATGTCGTTTGGGCACCACATGTTTCTCTGAAGCTCTGCCCAGGCATTGTGATGGAATATTGGCCACATTTCAACTCACATACTTTGGCCTGTCAAGACTGCAAGGTGCCAACAAAATATATATGTTTTAGTCGATTTTTTTCGCGTAAAATATGTCTCGGTTTTATCCGATTACCTCGATTTTCGTCGTTATATATATATATATATATATATATATATATATATATATATATATATATATATATATATATATATATATATATATATATATAAAACGGGCACTCTCCCACTATTTATACTTCACCTTGACACCGCAAGGTACAAGAGGAACAAGATTAGATGAGATGAGCTGTGTGTGTGTGTGTGTGTGTGTGTGTGTGTGTGTGTAAATATTAATTCATAGTAATGTAATTATTATGTAATTATTTTAATTTGTCATTTCATATTTACCTCTAGCCATGTAACTATTGTGTAACATATCATACGTTAATAAACACTATTACTTACACACAAAACATGTATCCAATCTATACAAGGTAATGATCAATTAACACAACAGACAGCCAGTTAGATATGCAAATACTTAGTGTAACTACAACCACCACAACATTACACTTGCGAAGCAAAAAGAGGATATATTACTATATTACAGACTACAGTTGTACGTTCACTAATCGATTTCTGACACACGGGGTGGTCACTATACACCATTATTCTTTTTGTTTTTTTTTAAATTGCATATCCCTTTCAGGACGTTGTAGTAAGTACCAGCATTTTTCAACTGCTGTAGATGTTCTTGGCAAAATTATGCTCAGTAGTTTGTCATTGCTTTCTGAGCGACCGGCTCACATACACCGTAAGTAACCAACGCGACGCGATCCGTAGCCGAATCTCGAGCAGCTGTATTCCTCACGTGGATATACGGGATTACGGAGAAAGTCGTTAACCTCTTCGCCAGAATATCTAGAAGCTATGAGCGGAATCACCCTTGACTGATGTAACATCAACAACATTAGATATGCCGACGATACAGTATTGATGGCAGATAATGAGCGGTATCTACAACATTTAGTAGATTCCGTTGGTGCACACAGTGAACAACTAGGGTTATAATTAAATTGGAAGAAGAAGACATATATTATCAGGCTTGTCCATGGGAAACATTTTTCAGTCCCATTCCCATCCCATCCCACTGTCATTTTGCCTGTCTCATCCCATGGGATTCCCATGATAATACTAATATGGAATACAGTTCAAATAAAATTATGAAATTTATAAAAGTTTAGGATTAGTGTCTGGGGCATATAGAAAGAATGGAAGATAATAGGGAAACAAAACTCGCTTACACTCAGGAAATAAATGACCGTAGACCCCGAGGTAGACCAAGAAGGCGGTGGAGAGATAGTGCATATACAGACCTACAAGCACTTGGAACCAATGACTGGCAAGAGAAGGTCCACCAGAGAGACGAATGGAGACGGATTGTATCTGCAGCAAAGAACCTCAATGGCTCGGAACGCTGAAGAAGAAGAAGAAGGATTAGTGTCTACTAAATAGGACTACATGTACAAAGATACATCTAAAACAACAGAATTTATTAATTTTAATATTCAAGAGTATTTTATTAAAACAAAGTTAATTTAAATATGATAATTCAGTGTCATTCTGACACTCTCATTCTGTTTCAGAGTCAGTCTGCTCATTCAGCACATTATCAATTTCCTGCTGATCGACTGTTTCTAATAATTCAGGTAATCCAGGTAATCCCTGAACCATTTCCACAATTTTCATCTTACATGCAAATCTGATATACACAGAGTTTATAACGAGAGCTGGCACTATCCGTTTTCGTAACTTACTCAACAAATTTTCCAACTGCATTAAATAAGTGCTCTACTGCTGCTGAGGACACTGGTATGGCCAAGACAATTTTCGCACTTGCTTTGTGAAGTTGGTTGCCGTAATTTTTGAAACATAGTGACTTCATCCTCAAGATATTTGTTTCTGGGGTCATCAAACTTAAGTCCTTTGTTTGGTGGAGGATCAAAAAATAAGTCAAAATCACTTTTCGGCTTTTGTTCTACATCTCCTGCTACTTCACATACAGCAGATGATTCAGAAGAAAGATCTAATTCTTTGATGAATGAAATAACAGTTGGAACAACAGACTTAGAAAAAGTGATCCAATCATTGGCCCATTTATTGGTGTCCACATTCCCTTTCTTCTTAGTAACAAATCACTTAACCATGTCTTCTATTTTGGCTTTGATGTCAACTCCAGTAAGGAATACTGCAGTAACTGCCAAAGAACTGCCACAATATGGCCACAGTTTTCCTCCAATAATTTTCTGAAAGTTCTGACAACATTTCTTCACCATGCTGCTGGAGGTTTCTTCGCCAATATCAACAATTGATTATTTGGTTGTTTCGGGATTTGAAATTTAAATATTGAGCACAACTCACTACTGGCAACGCTGATCGTATTCTGGTATGAACCTAGGGCCTATCTACGTCAATATGGAAGCACTATACTCGAGTTTTGCTCTCGTTTGAGCTCGTCAGTAGTGCATATCCCTGACCGGTCACCATTTTCTTTGATATTACCATTGTTACTGTTTTCTTGATATTCAGGAAGAGTCCTTTCCTTGCACTCTCTGTTACTACAACATCTAATAATTGTTGTAGGTCTCTTGAATTGTCCGCCACCAATACTGTGTCATCTGCATAGCGTATATTATTTATATTATAACCTCCAACTAGTATTCCTGGGATCTCTTTGATTTCTCTCATTATTACTTCGCTATACAGGGAGAAAAGATCTGGTGACAAGACACACCCTTGTCGTACTCCTAGCTTTATCTGTTTGTAACTACCCTCTTTATTTCCCATTTTAATTGCTGCTACTTGGTTCCAGTAAACATTCTTTATTATTCTTAAATCTTTTCCATCAGTGTTGATATCTTCCAAAATTTTAATCAGTTCATCATGTTTTACTTCATCAAATGCCTTAGTATAATCTATGAAGCACAAATATATGTCTCTCTGTTTCTCTATTGACCTTTCTATTAGTGTCCGTAATGTATAAATTGCATTGTTTGTGCCCTTTCCTTCCACAAATCCATACTGTTCTTCACTAATTTCCATTTTTATTTTCTTTTTGGTTCTTCTCATTATGATTCTGAGTAGAAGCTTAGTGATATGGTTTATAAGGTTAATTGTACGAAAATCTTCACAATCAATTGCTCCTGGTCTTTTTGGTATAGCTATAAATTTAAATATTGAGCACAACCCACTACTGGCAACGCCGATCGCATTCTGGTATGAACCTAAGGCCTATCCACGTCAATATGGAAGCACTATACTCGAGTTTCGCCCTCGTTTGAGCTCGTCAGTAGTGCATATCCCTGACCGGATCCGGAAACAGTCCCGGATCACGCGTGGGAAGCGGGTGTGTAACCACGCGGCACACACTGGACACACCAAATTATCACAACAGAACATCACAACGCTACCCATCGTAGGCTATGCTCAAGATTGCCCAATCGCCGCGACCGACGTCCGTCAATCGATGGAACCCGAACGATCAGGACTTCTCACTGGCAAGGAACACCAGGCCTCCTAAATCCAGTGAGCAATAATCAATTGATTATGTGGTTGTTTCGGGATTTCAAATTTAAATATTGAGCACAACCCACTACTGGCAACGCCGATCGCATTCTGGTATGAACCTAAGGCCTATCCACGTCAATATGGAAGCACTATACTCGAGTTTCGCCCTCGTTTGAGCTCGTCAGTAGTGCATATCCCTGACCGGATCCGGAAACAGTCCCAGATCACGCGTGTGAAGCGGGTGTGTAACCACGCGGCACACACTGGACACACCAGGGCGAAACTCGAGTATAGTGCTTCCATATTGACGTGGATAGGCCTTAGGTTCATACCAGAATGCGATCGGCGTTGCCAGTAGTGGGTTGTGCTCAATATTTAAATTTCAAATCCCGAAACAACCACATAATCAATTGATTATTGCTCACTGGATTTAGGAGGCCTGGTGTTCCTTGCCAGTGAGAAGTCCTGATCGTTCGGGTCCCATCGATTGACGGACGTCGGTCGCGGTGATTGGGCAATCTTGAGCATAGCCTACGATGGGTAGCGTTGTGATGTTCTGTTGTGATAATTTGGTGTGTCCAGTGTGTGCCGCGTGGTTACACACCCGCTTCACACGCGTGATCCGGGACTGTTTCCGGATCCGGTCAGGGATATGCACTACTGACGAGCTCAAACGAGGGCGAAACTCGAGTATAGTGCTTCCATATTGACGTGGATAGGCCTTAGGTTCATACCAGAATGCGATCGGCGTTGCCAGTAGTGGGTTGTGCTCAATATTTAAATTTCAAATCCGGAAACAACCACATAATCAATAGCTATAAATACAGATCTCAGCATATCACTGGGTAAATATCCACTGCTGTAAATATCATTCAACATTTTGGTTAATATATCTACTCCAAATTCTCCCAATACTTCTAATTCTTCTATTGTGATTTCATCTGGCCCAGCTGTTTTTCCTTTCTTCATACGTTTCATAGCGTCAGCGACTTCTTCTTTCAGAATAAGTGGACCTTCTAAGTTACTATGTTCTTTTAATTCTTCCCTTTCTCCATCATATAATTCTCTTATATACTCATTCCACCTCTTCATTATAGCACCTTCCTCTAATAATATTTTTCCTGTGTTTGATTTCAAACACCCTGTATTTATTCTTATTTTTCTTCCTGTAAGCTCACTGATTTGTCTGTGCATATTTTTTGTATATTTAATGGAATTTAATTCAATTCTTTTGCATTGCTCGTTTAACCAACTTATGTTTAGCCTTCCCACATTTATCATTTATTTCTTTATTTATCTTAGCGTATTCTTGTTTGTCATTTTTACTCTGTTTTCTTTTGTCCATCAGTTTTAAGATTTCTTCATTCATCCATTTTTTCTTAGCTATTTTGCCTCTCTCCGGTAATACTTCTTTGCTAGTTTGATGAATGGAGTCCCTTAACATTTCACATTGTTCATTTATACTCTGTATTTTAGCTATTGCATTGTACCTATTTTTCACAGTCACTCTGTATTGTTCTTGCATTTCTTTATCTATTTTCAGAACCTCTTTATTAAGTCTCATGTTCTTAACCATTTTTTTCCCCTCTCTTTAATCTTACTTTTATTTGTCCACATAGTGGTACATGATCATTATTACAGTCAGCACCAGGCACTGTCTTTACATTAATTAAAGCATTTCTAAATCTTTTATTAATTAGTATGTAGTCAATTTGGTTGCCTATTTTCTTATCAGGGCTTTTCCATGTGTACAGTCGTCTTTTATGGTGCTTAAACCATGTGTTTCCAATTATCATATCATTGATATTTGCCCATTCTATTAGCTTTTCCCCTCTTTCATTTCTTGTACCTAAACCATAATTCCCCACTACATCCTCCATTTTTCCCTTTCCTACTTTTGCATTAAAATCACCAAGTATTATTTTTATTTCTTGTGATCCAATTTGAGCCATCACCATTTCTATTTCGTCATAAAAGTGTTGTATTTCTTCATCACTACTGCTTGTTGTTGGTGCATATACTTGTATAATATTTATATCTATTGGTTTGCCTTTGATTTTTACCATAATAACTCTATCTGAAATACACCAGTATCCATTAATTGACTTGGCTGTTTTTTCATCTAATATTATTCCTACACCTTTTTCATGTGTATCCCCTCCAGAATAAATTATTGTGTGATTGTCAGCTATAATTTTGCCCGATCCCTTCCATCTCATCTCACTAACGCCTAGTATATTCATTTTCATGCTATCCATCTCTCTTAGAACATTGGTCAACTTTCCTAGCTCATTTAATGTCCTAACATTCCATGTTCCTACTCTAAATTTATTTATTTTAGTTATGATTTTGCCATCAGTAGCTGGATGACGGTCTGGTGTCACCTGTGGCTCATGACTGTCCCTACCGGACGAGGATGTCCTAAGACAGCCATTAACGTCGTTCACTAACTCTGATATATGTTTTGCCATGAAGTCTTGGGAAGATAATGTGGTGGTTTCCCCTTGCCTTCCACATTCACATGGTGGTCTTTTTACCTCTGCCTTTGACAGCCATTTCCGACTGTCAGGACAAGTGAGTGCCCTGCTCTGCTCAGCTGCAGAGTTGTCCACTTATTCCGGTGGATACTCGGTCCCCAGAGCTGTGTTAGCCACACCGTGGTGTGTTTCCATCCTCTACCACGGGGAGGTGCAGTTGGGATTTTCCCTTCATAAAGTTATGAAAAGGGTAAAAAATAAAAATAAAAACAATTAAGGGTAACTCTGACGTAGATCAAGTTGCTATGACATGGCTACTGTCCCATGGGAAATACAAATGTGTGCTATTCCATTCCATTCCTTCCAATGGGACCTTTCCCATTGGGATTACCATGGGAATAATATTCCCATGGCCACGCCTGCTTGTTACAAATTGCCGTAAAAACAACGCCATTTAAATCCACACTGAGGTGGCCTTACTTATCAATTATAATGATGTTTACATTTTTATCCCTATTTGCACTAGCTGATTGTTCTCAAAGTAGGGTTTGTACGAACCATGGCACTAGAGGCAGTGACCAGTAACACAACCCTTTTCTATCCTTCGATTCCGTAAAGCAATCTTTTTAGTAGCTGCATTTCCTTTCGATGCATTTCCTTTGCAGAACATAGCGATCAACTCCAACTCCACGTTGATTTTCTAGGCAATTTTACGTAGAGTAGTTTGCCTTTTTAACGAGAAGGACAGGATGCAGTCCAACTGACACGTGTAGAGATTGCATTCCTACCACACCCTCAGCCTACTGGAAGTTTAAGTTCAAATGTATTAAGCCCCGCGGTCAGGCATACTTCATAACAACCTTATACTCACGTAATATTGTTTGTAATATGTTATCTGTTTCTCCTACATAGGGTTTGTTATAAGGTAATAAGGCAAAAGGGTAAACAACGTATTGGCTCAATTCTTTAGATGTTTTAGGTGCAACTTTATTATCTATTTTAAGTGAATCTGTGCACATCGCATCAAGTCGAATACTGTCTTTGTAACATACTCGTATTTTTCTGTCAAACTCTGTGTAAGGCACTACAACTATGTCTTTACCATCACACAGATTTTCATGCAACTCAAGTTACGAGGGGAAGTCAATGAGTAAGTCACAAATTTCTGTAGACAAATAACTAAATATGATAAAAACTTGAAACCAGTTTATTTTTATACATACATTGTCCCTTTATTTCTCAACATAATTTCCACCAACATTGATGCACTTATCCCATTGTTTTATCAGTCCTCCCAAACCTGCAGCATAGAACTGCATGCTCTGTTTTGTAAACCACGTTTTCACTTCACATTCAACTTCAGCGTCATTCGCGAAATGTCTCCACCCAAGGTGGGTTTTCAGTGGACCAAAAAGGTGGAAATCGCTAGGTGCTAAGGATGTTGCAGAACTTCCCACCTTAGTTGGTTAATTTTCTCCTGAGTTAATCGAGCCGTATGTGGTCTGGCATTATCATGAAGAAGCAAAACTCCTCTAGTCAGCAGTACTGGATGTTTTCTTCGAATTGCATCATGAAGAATCGATAGAACTTCACAGTACGATTCAGAATTCACATTGTCACCTTTCTTCTTGAAATTGGTTAAAAGCACTCCTTGAGAATCCCAGAATACTGTCACCATAATCTTCACTGCTGATGGCGTAGCCTTGAATTTTTGGACACAAGGCGAAGAAGGATGTTTCCATTGCATTGAAGCACTCTTTTATTCGGGCTGCTAGTCTGCATAAACAGGAAGCATTTCTTTATGAATGTCCTTTGCAGGCAGTCCTTTTGCAGACCCCCCCCCCCCCCCCCTCCAAAAAACAAACAAACAAACAAAAAAACAACAACCGCACAACAGCACGTTGCTCTTTGGCTGTACACTCCGTAAGTACAGTCGCCATTTTGTTTATGCGCTGCGCATGCACATCAGACACCTAGCGCCACCTGACGAACGGGATATAAAGTTCGATGTTGCTGTCACCTAATGACACCGTTAGAAAACACCAACTACATTTATCGGCCAACCCACAAACTGTGTGACTTACTTATTGACTCGCCCTCGTATGTGTCATAGCTTAATTGTTTAGAGGGACGACATCGCGTCATGTGGGTTCGAATTCGCATTGTGGCGACATTTTTTTAATATGACCTGGGCTTCCAGGTCTACTCAGCCTACAATGGGTATTAGAAAATGTCTTGGGAAATAAAGGCGGCCATCGTGATACTGTCCTTATCATCCACAGAGTTCCAGTCGATCTATGCCAATAGGGGTTAGCACCTCAAGCACAATGCACCTCCGGTGTGCAACAATCGTTCTTTACTTTGTTACTTATTTGATTAATAATCTCAGCTTTTCATTTCTTAGGTACAGGGTGTAGTTTTAATGACCGTGCAATGGGTGAAAATATTGCCGGTCCAAGTTTTGTGTTACGTTGCATGAACTTTACAGAGGGTGAATACAAAAACTTGGATCGGCACTGTTTTCAAACACTGCACAGTCATTAAAAATACACCCTATAGTTTTCAATTGTAACTTATAGACCTCTAAATCAGATTGAGAAAATATTATAGTTTCTTTATTTGTATTCCACAGGTAACTAGTCTACCACAGTTGGACATTCACTAATAAGACACCACAGCAGAACGATGTATAGTCTGATGGTTCATCTGCAAATAAAGTTGTGATACTAATATTTATCACGGTGACATAATGTGCTTTTTATATAAAAATATTCAGGTGACTTTGAGGGTGCTGTTATGATTTCAGTTTAAGTAACCGTTTGGCATGCATTATCAATAATTACTGATTACTATGAAATGCCAGTCGATTCTACTATCAATTGTGAACAAAGACTTCACAATTACTGCTTATTTGCCCTGATTTTAAGAAAATAACAGGTGCAAATTTAACAAACGCTACATTAGTTGAACAATGAGACATTTGTTTAGTTTGTTTCAATTTTTAATCATAATTTTATTAAGTTATACCCGCGAAATCTTATCATATCCGTGAACGTTGTAACATTGACCAGATCACACTGTTTGTGGTCATTACATTATAACCGTGTTGAGTGCTTGTTAAAGCTCCGCAAGTATAATTTAACGCTTTTTCAAAATTATTATTATTATTATTCACTTGGAGTGTTTGTCACAACACATTAAAATATTTCGTGGGCGAATTCAAATTTGTATAACTTATTTGCTATTTTGGTGCCTTTTCTAACAACTATGATACACACAAAAATGAGACGGTACTTATCTCGTCGGACTAGGGGTATACGCTTGCTGATTATGATGTGTGTGTTTTTCATTGGCTATGTATGTACAATAGCGACAGCTGCTTATGGTTACATGCTGAACTCAGCTTCAAAGAACGGACAACTTAGAGTTCAGAATCTAGAGGACGAAATGATAGAAAATGAGCCGTTGAAGAGTTTAACTTATCTAAAAATAAACGTCCCATGCAGATTAATCGCCTCTGATAAAGTTTCTTTCAAAGTCGGAAGGAAGCTGATGGCAAATTCTAGCGAAGCGGACCCATCTTACCCCAGGGATGTGTTTACACTGACACAAAGGCAGCATGGAGCCGTGGTCCTGCACATATTTGGAATGGTGTATATGTTTATCGCGCTTGCTGTTGTTTGCGATGAGTTTTTCGTTCCCGCCCTGGGGGTTATCACAAAGAAACTGGATATTTCCGAAGATGTTTCTGGGGCCACTTTTATGGCTGCTGGCGGCTCGGCCCCGGAGCTGTTTACAAGCATTATTGGCGTGTTTATAGCAAATAATGATGTGGGTATTGGCACAATAGTTGGTTCCGCCGTGTTTAATATCATGTTTGTTATTGGTATGTGTGCGTTGTTCAGCAGCGAAGTCCTGGCCCTAACCTGGTGGCCTCTGTTTCGAGATGTAAGTTTCTACAGTGTTTCCCTATTGCTTCTAATTGGATTCTTCTCGGATGACAACATTGAGTGGTGGGAGGCCCTTATCTTGTTTTTAAGTTATATCGCCTATGTAACATTCATGAAATACAATAGCAAAGTGGAGCTGTGGCTAAAGACATCGTTGAACCGCTGTAAGTGCCTGGAGAACAAAGTGAACATCAGCAACGATCTGCTCAGCGAACGGGTATGTTTCTTAATACGTCATGTTAACTTCTGTTAGCGCTGTACTGTGTTTCTTGTGGAATCTGTATGTGTATACTCGTCTGTATCTCTTAACGTGTTAAAAAGGTGTTACCATTGTCTTGTGTGTAACGCGTGACGTAAAATACTTTTGTTGCAGACATTAACAGTGAAAGAAAAGTCTTTTTCGATGCTTATTAGTTATACGGTAAACAGTGAAACAAAGGATCCTCTTACACGGCTTCAAAAGTAGCATGTCAATGGTGCTAGTCCGATATTTTACTGATCAGTTTGGACTCCCTGAGTTACATAGTCAATATTACATCGACCGCTTTTACTTTCAAGAACATTTTCTGGCACCCAACTAAGGTTGGACAGATCTGAAATGCCAGCCTAACTGGGGATACGAACAGATCATCATTGGACTTGGAGACATACGTGCTTGCCACCGGCCTACGGCGACACCATATTTACGAAATACTGGCGCTACGGAAAGTGGGGATTTGCATTATTTATGATGAAGTCTTAAAAGTCTTACAAGTCGAGAGGATCGACTTCATTGCACCGAGTTTTATCCCATACGGCACGGTATCTTTCGCCAGGGCGGCCTGCCAAAATTGTCGCACAAAGCACTAACTCCGTAGCTCCAGCGACGATCCCCAGGAGTCTCCGAGAAAAATGCACTCGTGAACCGAAAGACGTAGCCCGGAATCGAACTCGCAATCTTCGGAGCGGGAGGCAGATGGCTTGACCACTTGGCCGCCCGTATTAAAGGTTATAAAGTCTACAAACATGTCAGCAATTACAAGGAACTAGGAAATGCAGATTTGATAGATAACTATGATAGGTAAGTATGATAGGTAACTATGATAAGTAATTATGATAGTTAACTATGATGGATTACTATGATAGATTACTATGACAGATTACTATGATAGGTAACTATGATAGGTAACTATGATCGTATTTCCTGGCAATAGCTCCAACCACAGACGTTTATCTCAATGCCTTAACTTCTGTCGAGCGCGAATTCAAGTTGTAAAACATTTTTGCTAGCTTGGTGCCTTTCAGTACAGTAATGCGACTTATATCCCGTCGGGATATAAGGAATACGCATACTGACTATGATGTGTTTCGATTCGATTCGATACTTTCGAAGAAAAAAAAATATAATTCGACCTCGTTCAACCTGCTTCTACACCGTCGGTTATAACAGGTCCGTATTTTGCTGTTGCAGAGTTTGATTATCTTTCCTTTCTTTGCCCTCTTTCGAGTCAGTCCTAAGCAGGACTTGTTATTTGTTTCCATATGTGCTCGTTGAGTTCAGCTGAGTCTTATATAGCTCTCAGCTGATTGGCATTTTTTTTTTTTTTTTTGCGTTGAGTTCGCCGTGATGAGGACCGGTCCTGAGAAGGATCTGCCAGATTAAGTAGCCTCCCAGTTGTTCGTCGTTTTCTCTAGTTAGCCCTGACCAGGACTAATTGTTGTCAGGAAAGATTCGTTTACATCTTCTTATAGTCTCATGATGTGTATATTGGTACACGATGAACTCAACTTGAAGGGACGGAAAACTTAGACTGGAAAAGGAAGATTTTAAAAATGACTTGTTGAAAGGTTTAACTGACATAAAACTAAACGTCTCTTGCAAATTGAAACACTCTGATAACATTTCGTTCAATGAATATGTTTGTCTAGTTTACTAACAAACATGTTCTATGTATGATAGAGTACCGATGTTAGAGGTTAGAAAGTCGACAAATATGTCAGCAGTGACAGACAGCTAGGAAAGGCAGATTTGACAGGTGACTTCAGGGTGTATGTTAACTCTCACTACACTTTGCATGTAGAACAAATCTGAAAAAAAATATTCTTTCTTCCATTGCTAACAATGTTCTGTTTGGAGTACACATAATTACTCCAGCAGACAACAGCCGTTCGCTGCATAGTGCTTCACGATAGACTGTGGAGCAAATTTATTGATGTCATCATATACTTTATTTTGCAAATTTGTTCTACATGTAAAGTGTAGTGAGACTTTACAAACACCCTGTGTAAACATATTTCCATCCAATAGCTCTAACCACAGTAGCATGGAAAAAAATATCTGTATACCCTAGCAACATTATAAGTTGAACAGAAAAACATATTTATTCAAAACCCCACTGCATGAAGTTTAGAGAGTCAAATTATATCTAAGTTGTACACAAATGAGTTAATATATATATGTTAATAAATATAACCAGAGGTCGAGTAAAATGTAATAATTTAACGGAATCGTAATTTTTGTTCACTAGGCTTTCGTCTAACGTATGAGGGATTTTCAAACGAATGTCTTACATTTTAGATATAAATTGGAAACTTGTGCATTTGGCATGTGCGTTGGCAGTGTTATTCTTGAAGACGACTCACAAGGAGCAATTTGTAGAAGTATAAGGAAGGCTTTACCACTTGTGTGACATGCATTAAAGATGAGCTGTGATTTATGAACGATTTTCTGATCAGCGAAAGACGAAACCTGTATAAATTAATCAGTGAATGAAGGTCCAGTAGAGCGATGTATGCCTGTCACTCAAGTAAGGAGTAGAAATGGAGTGGGGCATTCTAAAAGGAAATGAGTTCTATAACAAATGGTTGTCTGCTGCTTAAGCATCCGTCTCTACCCGAGCCCAAGTTCCAGGAGTCTGTCAAAAGAGCACTAACCAGTACTCGATCCATGGCATTTACATCAAAATTTCAATCCATCCTGGATAAAACAAAACTAATCATTATCTTTCATCCCTATAACTTAGCTGCGTCCATAATTCTTCACCGCAATTCCAACATCAATCGCTCAGATCCTAACTCGCCAGATCTTTAAGGAGAACCCTATAACCCGACAGTCGCGGAAGCCCAGTGGCTAGCATGCTTGCCTGCCGGCTAGGTGTTCGAATCTTCAGCCCGGTGAATTAAAAAAAAAAAAAAAAACCTGGTTTCCTTGTCTAACCGGTGCACATGCGTGCCTTGGAAAGGTTTGCTATTGGCAAATGCATTATATTTGAACATATTCAGTGGTTAAAGATCATTTATATTTACTTAAACACCACATTGTTTTATTTTCATCATCACTATAGTTTAATTCTGGACATATTTGCACACTGGGGTCAATAACAGAGGGCGCATTGGTGTAATGGCTGTGACGTTACCCTGGTAATAATAACATGAGAATGGTGGGACGAGAGGTGACGCCTGATTGCACTGTTCGCTACGAGATGAAAAGATAGGTCGCCTTTTCCTCCGTGCGCTCAAACGCAACATATATGATGGTCCTAACACTTCACTTGCCAACTGCAGATTGCTGCTAAGGGAGCTTGGTGTGTGTGTGTGTGTGTGTGTGTGTGTGTGTGTGTGTGTGTGGTGTGTGTGTGTGTGTTCATCAAGTGCCATGTCAGCTGGCGTAGGCGTTCATGTCTCTCCACATATCTCAGTCTTTGGTGATCTGGATGAAATCTGCTGATAGTCCTCAATTCCCCCGTGTCAGTCCATCAAACATCATGTATCTTGGTTGGCTTCTGCCTCTCTTCCTATCGATCTTTCCATTCCAATGCCTATCTTCTCATCACATGACCAAAGACAGCTGTTTATCTCTTTCTTATTGTTGTATATAGTGTTCTAGTTTCATTGGCCTCTTTCAGGCAATCACTGTTAGTTACTCTGGCAGTCCATTGAATGTTCGTGTGAGTGTGTGTGAGTGTGTGCGTGTATGCGTTTGCGAGTGTGTGTGCGTGTGTGCGTGTGTGCGTGCGTGTGTGCGTGCGTGTGTGTGTGTGTAAAATAACTGCAATACTCACATGTGGAACATCTTTCTATAGTCTACAATCAACTCTACAAAATATATATTGTTGATGTATTGTCCCCTCCTATTGTGATGTTACTAATGCTTTTAAAATTTCTGATAATATTTGATACCATGCGAGATAAGGCGATGGACACATTCTATATATCCTTTTCGCTTACTTTTCGTGAGCTGCCTATATTGATCTACTTCATTATCAATTTTATGGCAGTATATACTTTCCACAACACGCTAGTTACAAGTAAATAGTCTTTTCTATCGATTGTGAGGTCTGCGAGATATGCCTGGGCTCGTCTTCGTCTTTTGCCCTTATTGGATCATAGGACCTCAACCAGCTCACTCCAAGCCCCCTTTTCGTTAGCTATCCTATACCGCTCTGCCCATGTCCTTCCCATATTGTTCATTCCTGTTTCTACTTATCTTCCCCATTAGTTTTTATGTCTTCCCATATTTCTTCTGGCCTGTGGGTTCCAGGCTATGGCTTTTTTAGATATACTATTCTCGGGATTTCTCAATTTGTAGCATATACATCGCCTGTATAAGGCAACGACATATGTAATATTTCTCAATAGCCGACCCGGCTGAATTAAATGATCGTATTTCTATGATACTCTTTATTGCAAATTTCCGAATTATACATTTAATAAAGTGTCAACTTCTTGTTCAAAATAGTTATAATTTATAAACATGATCAAACGAAATACTGACATAGTTTCAGTTAATTGCTACGTTTTCTTGTTCTAAGAGGACGAATGCCGAAGCAGTCAGCGGGTGGAAAGAATATCGGAAACTTTTAAATAACACCTAAATACATCCACAAGTATTGGATCGTCAGTTCATGTAAGATAAGAAAGATAAGCAGAACTGAGAGAAACTTATAGATAATAGAAATATGGAAAACTGTCAGCACCCCAGAACTTCAATATGATGATGTCGTCTCTGGTGATCGTGTGAGATGGCGAAACATGATCGTCCACGCTTATCAGTAATTCACATGATGATGATGACGTCTTTTGGTGAAGACTAGTTCCAATATAGGTTATCTAGAACGTACAGATTTTCTATTGTCTGTTGTGTCGTTTAATTTCTGCATCAGTCCAGTGTCTCATGGTGACAATCAATTTTCGTGAAATTATGCCTTATCTTATTTCAAAGATCTCTTTGGTCTTCTGGCTATTGAAGATTGTATATATCATCACCATCAAGAGCCATGCCAGCTGGCTTAGGCGTTCATTTCTCTCCACAGACCTCGGTTTTTTGGTGTTCTGGACCAATTCTACTGATGATATTCCTCCATGCTACCGTCTCAACCCACACATCAGCATTTCTCTTGGTCTACCTCTGGCTTTCTTACCCTTGAGCTTTCAGTTGTCACGATGTTCGCAAATGCCTCTCTTCTCATCACATGACCAAAGAACGCTGTTTGTCTCTTTCTTATTGTTGAATATAATGTTCTAGTTTCATTAGCCTCTTTCAGACAATCATTGTTAGTTACTCTGTCAGTCCAAGGAGTTTGCATAATTTGTCTTAGAAACGACACTATATACAGGGTGTTTGTAAAGTCTCACTACACTTTGTATGTAGAACAAGTTTGAAAAAAATAATTCCTTCTCTTGTTGATAACACCATTCTGTTTGGAGTGCAAATAATCACTCCAGTAGGCTACAGCAATTCGCTGCATATTGCTTTACGATGGACCACGGAGCACATTTTTCTATGATATCACGTACAACATTTTTCACATTTGCTCTACACACAAAGTGTTATGATACTTTACAAACACCCGGTACATATATAAAATACACGTCCCGAATCAGAACCTACTATGGACTGTAGGGCTAAGACTATCACTTTGTATTAGGTCTGAGTGCACAGAGGGATAGGTGGTCAGTCTTTCCCTCACTTTAGCAGACGATGAACGCAGGAGCCGAACTCTCGTCCGACTGCACTGGTGATACTACCAGCCCAGCCACTTAGCATGAACGTGCTCTCTGAAGTTTGTCAGTTTGGCACATATATTTTTCACTCTGATCTCTCACTTTGAGTACATTCTTTATCTCTCCGACCTAACCTTACATTTCACTCTGAAATGTTCATCTCTCCGACCTAACCTTACCATTCATTCTGAAATGTTTCTAATAGCCATGAACATTTCTAATAGCCAAGCTAGTGATTAAATGCCATTGTTCATATCTGTCAATACATTTCAATTTATATCTTGCCTTTGAGAAAATTATCCATACATTTCATCAGCTCTTACATTTCAAGTAGGATTTCAATCTTGCGTTCACTTACTTCCGCTGATGACATTTAAACAAAAATATGTCCCCATGGAGATGTCACTACTTAATCAGACTGTATTGAAGTAGGTGTATTGGTTTTCATTCATATTATCCGCTAATCCTTAGTAAAATCTGCCTGCCTGCCTGCCTGCCTGCCTGCCTGCCCGTCCGTCCGTCCGTCTGTCTGTCTGTCTGTCTGTCTGTCTGTCTGTCTGTCTGTCTGTCTGTCTGTCTGTCTGTCTCCACATCTCGCTCTGTTTGGACTACACTCGAGTTCAAAGCTAGTGAACGTAAAAAACAACAAGGACAATAACAAAAAGTGTTGCAGAAGACTGAAGATGCGACAAAGAGATAAGAATAATGTTACAAAAGGCAAACAATGTGACTCACCTGCTTTTACCTTTAATCAAACAACCGAAGATTTCTATTCAAATGAAGCAAAAAATGATAAACAATGCTTTTTATCGAACACTTTACGATCAATATTAAACTCAGCTAATATTTACATCATACAAGTGAAACCTCGTCACAGGTAAAATGGAATGCTTAAGAAATCCTGTCGGAGTTTCCAGGAAACAAACAATGTGCATCTACGTAATCAGAAATATGATAATCGTCACATCAAGGGGCCATTTTCACCGAGCGACAACAAATACAATTGTTTGAGTATCTTTAAAGAGGTTTAAGCGCAAGTGGGTTGACTTCATTGGACCGGGTTTTATCCCGTATGGTTCAGTTTCATCCCGCAGAAACTCTTACCGAAAGCATCACACAGAACACGAACTACATAGCTCGAGCGGCGACCCTAGGTGCCTCCGACAAAAATAAACTAGATTCCTAATCTAGTGACAGAATCTGAAAACTAGCCAACAACCTCCGGGTCCTAAAACAGTCAGGTTGACCACTTCGTCATGGAGACCACCACCTTAGGCAACTTTTGAGAATGAAATCTGATCAACTAGAAACGATAGCATAGAAGCCATTCACATCTTAGTAAAATATCACAACCAAACCAAGAAAACTATGATGACAACATCAAGGTTACGTCAAACAAACATCAATCTTTCTTTAAAGTTGCGTATCCCTTACGGGACGTTGCAGTCAACACCAGCATTTTTCAGCTGCTGTTGATGTACTAAGCAAGTGTTACGTTCAGTAGTTTGCCATTGCTTTCTGAACGACCGGCTCCCATACCAGCACGTTTTAACACAACGCGACACGGTCTGCTGCACATATCGGTCGCAGCTGAGTTTCGAACACCTGGTACCCGGCTCACAAACCGCGTTCGCAAGCCTTTGGCCACGGTGACTGAACAGGAATACTACACAGCAAAAGCAATACATCTCATCTTGAAAAACCAACTTAGTTTCGTCACACTCCTACTCTTAATCCCAGGTTAGGAAAAGAGATATCATCCAGTAGGCACTAGACAAAAGACAATAGCTGCAATTTTCAATACAAATATGTGTGTGTGTGTGTGTGTGTGTGTGTGTGTGTGTGTGAGAGAGAGAGAGAGAGAGTGTGTGTGTGTATGTGTGTGTGTGTGTGTGTATATATATGAACACCTACGCCAGTTTGCAAGGCATATGATGTTGATAAATGCACAGAGAAAACCTCACAATAAATCTTTGACAAGTTGAACATTGCAGCTACTGTCTAATCTCTATACACAGTTAGTTGGATGACCTTTACTGGACGTCACAATCCATCCCAGCACTGTTTGGCTGTTTGTGATTTACAAGGCAAGTCTTGTAATCAGCAGTTTGTCATTGCTTTCTGAACGACCGACGCTTCATACTATCGAAATCAAAGTAAAGCGGTCTACTTCCAAATCGACCGCAGCTGATTTCGAACCCTCGATTCGATATGTCGGGGAATTGTGAAACGCGTTCACTGCCAATATATACCATATTCATTAATGTTTTATGTTTGATATTGGTATTTTGCTCTCATAAGTAAAGTTAATGTTCCCCACACGAGCAAGGTCCAATATATGTAGCTATCGCTTTAATGATGAAAATTCACCGATTTATACATATCTTTAAAGATATTTTATTATGAAATTCGTTAACACCATTACCATTGGCATCTTGCTATCCTAATTAAACTTAAATTCTCCAAAGAAGGATGACTCAATATATGTAGCTGTTGTTTTCTAGAGATCAGTTCTACAAATCCACATACGATGTGCTTGCTTGCTTGTGTTCGTTGGCTTGAGCTCCAACGCGAAGTCCTGTATGTCGGATGAAGGCATCCTGTTGTCCAACATCAGTGTGATGTCATACAGGACCTGAGGTTTGTGTGAGTATCCGTTGTCCCATGTCTGGCTTATTGGTGTGCAGACTGGTGGTTCCTCGCCGTACAGGCAGACACTCTCTGACTTCGGAGGTATCGGCGATCCTAATGACTTTAGCCAGGACCCCGAAGGGACCTGTTGCCCAGGACGCTCGACGAGGACGCGTCAATAGGTCTTGGTCAGTATATAACCCGGCCCTGGTGCCTTGGAAACACCTCTGCGTCCCGCATACGATGTCATGAGCTTGTTTTTTTTTTTTTAGTGGTTTGTTTACCATAATGAGGTGATCAACGCCATCAGTTTTATTGGACAACATCATGTTAGTGTAGCTTACATATGGCTCCTCTGCGCTTTCTTGTCCCCTGACCCAGTGAACTGTACAGCCAGTAATGACTGGAAATTAAGAGCAGCCAACAAGAATATGGCTTTGCAAATTATTTATCTGTCCATGTGAACAAGTAGATATAAATAAAGATATTCCAAGACCAATTATCAAGCTCGCCAGCTTTTGCTGTTTGTCATCGCTACATTAACCATGATGTTACTGTCTGTTTTACATCATTATTATCATTAGTGGCCATGACGATAAGTGTGACATTATGGATTGTCACCTCAGACAATCAACTTAATATCTGCTTCAGCTGTGTCTTATGCTGATTATACCATTTCCATCCATCATGTGCCATGCCGGTAAGCGTGGGCGGTCATGTTCTGCCATCTCACTCGATCACCAGAGTCGTGGATCAGCTCCGTGTTTCTGTCTCGACCACGCCACAAGGCCAAGCCATCCAGGTACTTGCTTCTAGGTCTTCCCCTTGGTCTGTTCCCCTCGATCTTACCAGTCGTCACCAAGTTCTCCAATCCATTTCTTCTCATAACATGCCCAAAAAATGTTGACTGTCTACGTCTAATTTCTCTAATCAATTTACGATCTTCATTTGTTTCTTGAAGAACTTGTTCATTGGTCTTTCTGGCTGTCCATGGTATTCTTTGCATTTTCCTCAGAAACCACATCTCTACAGCCATCAGATGTTTTTCAGCCTGACTGCTCATTGTCCACGCTTCACATCCATATAAAAGTACAGGTTCTATGTAGCATCTTAACACGCTTTTCCTCGTTTCAATTGACATCTTTTTATTGGTCAGTATGTTTTTCATCTTGCTAAAGGCTACTTTTGCCATGGCGATTCTTGTTCTAATCTCTTCAAGGCATCTTCCATCAGATGTTATTACTGTTCCGAGATAATTGTACCTATTCACTTGTTGAAGAATATTCCCATTTACTTGTATATTACATTGTGGTACTTCGTTCTTCCTAGTGACGACCATAATCTGTGTCTTTTTACAATTTAATTCTAATCCTAGTTGTTCACTGTGTGTAACAATCGCATCTACTAAATTTTGCAGGTCCTGTTCATTGTCTGCAATCAAGACTGTATCATCTGCTTATCTAATGTTATTGATGCATCGTCCCACAATGTTGATTCCTTCCATATCTTCAATATTTCTGAAAATACGCTCACTGTACAGGGAAAACAGATCTGGAGACATTACACATCCCTGTCTCACACCTCTCTTAATAGGTTGATATTGGCTTACTTCATTATCAACTCTTATGGCAGCTTGTTGTTTCCAATATATGTTTTTTACAAGTCTAAGATCTTTTCCATCAATTTGTAGATCTTCAAGCATCCTTATCATGTTGACATGTCGCACTTTATCAAAAGCCTTAGTGTAGTCAATAAAGCAAAGGTGTAGATCTTTGTTTACTTCTATAGAACGTTCGATTATGGTTCTCAGTATATACACAGCATTTACTGTACCCTTGCCTTCTACATACCATACTTCTTTTATACCATTTAGCGAAGCCATATAGGGATGTGTTGTTTTCGTCTTCCTGGTAGTCTTTCCCCATCCATTTAGCCATATTTATTGCATCTTTGTATACTGGCGACATACTACGAATGGTATACTGGCTTGCTGTCCTGGTGACACTGCCACTGTTGATACAAACCAGGTCGATGGTTTCCAGTGCAGTCTCGAGCTCCTCCCCCTGTGTATTGGAGGAAGTGTTTCCCCATGATCTGCCTTTAGCGTTGAAGTCACCACGGAAAATAACATTTCTCTCGCGGCCTAATATGCCACTTAAGCACTGCCACTTCCGGGCGTCCACACTGGCATTGCGGGCATAAACATTAACCACCACGAATGGTATACTGGAATGAACTCTCAACGCCTGTATTTGTATATCGTCACTGTCCCAACTGGACATGTCTAGCTCTGACGCCACCATGCTGTAGCGAACGAGGATCGCCATTCCCAGATGTCGTCTGTTGTAGAAACATTTGAAGCCGGCAATTTGGAGTAGCTGATCGCCCAGTCTCGTCTTCTGGAGTGCTACAATGTCGTTCCTGTAAATTAGGGTTTCTAAAATAGAGCCCCGTTGTTTTACACTGGCACAGTTTCAATATAGAATACGGATGTTCCTGAGTCCTAGGTGTAGATCCGAGTTATTGCATATATATGGAGCATAAGTGCATGGACGAAATAAGAAAACTAGAAAAGAACACGTGTATGCAGATGTAATAGATCATATGTGGGCACACAAAGACCTGTGAATGATCGTAATAACATACACACAGCTAAATGGTGCAAGTGGGCATGGTTCAAGATTGCCGAATGCTATACTAATTTGACTAGACCCAGAACATTGCTGCAGACAAATAATATTCAACAATGCCTAGGAAAAAATCTGTGAAGTAAGTGGCATATTAATACGAGGCTGACATACGTGGAAAGGGGACCAATTTTGCTCACCTGCCGGCCCCGTCTTCATGCATTCGGTCCGTATTGGAACGGATTGGAATTCTGAAAATTGCTTCCAGGTCAACCCAGGCTACATTTCGCACCAGGAAATGTCTTGGGAAGCAAGGCGACCGGCGTGCTACTAATAACACCACCCCCTGCGTGTCGATTGGTTTATAAAAATATGGATCTTGCACCATGTAGCAAAATGAGTCTGAAAGCTTTAAACGGGGTCCTTTCCTGTAGTTTACTGACACGTAATAAACAGATCTTACAGAATACAACACTGTTGATTGGAGACGGTTTCTAGTTTACAGAAGAAGGAATGAAGAATAATAAATGCATCTATAAACATTTTTGCCTGAAAATAGATTAATTATTTTTCAATGTGAAGACTGCCACACTATCTACGTGAAACACATTTAGGATTTCACATAGTCTTGTATCGCGGAAACGTATCGATCCAGACCAGCATAGACAATGTGAGTTTGATGTAATAATTGTTCAGTTTGCAACTAAAAATGAAAACCAGTTGACTGTGGAGATGATTATGCCTAAGTGGAGGGTGGATTTGACAGCAATGAGCGGCAACATGGTGAATAGCAATAAACAAAAAGAAACTAACATGGATGTTATTGCAGTAGGCCACCTGGAAGGTTGCCAAATGAGTAAGTTCCTGGGTGTGCAATACTATCCCAGAGAAGCATGGGTTTACACAGATCAAGTGTTTGTTCCCTGCTAACTAATCATACGGCACAGAATAGTCTGGAAGATTATGTCACGCAAACGTTTGTATCGTTGTGCCATGTTCAGCAAACAAAATACATAAATGTTGAAATCCTGTCCTTGACTTGGGGACGTACATTACAAGTACCTCAGAACTCGGAGTGGATTCGCCTGATGACGAGGGACACTGATAATAGGGAAGACTAATCCACACAAAAAAATAAGTGCAGTGCATTAGAAGTAGTAGCAACGTATACGGACTACGCTGAGTTCAAAGCGACCAAACGCAAAAAAAAAAAAAAATACATAATTGTTATTGAATAACCGGGTGATGTTTTGTATTCATAGTTGTCTATGTTAGATCCTTTATGTGGCCGATGAGCAGCCAAGTAACAATGTCTAATAGATATTTTATTTCAAATCTTCATGCAAACAAACATAATTAACCACTGTGCTGCGTTTGGCACACAATAAACACAGTGTAATTGTTTTAAAACAGTCTGCATTATATGCTTTAGGCTATTGAATTCTCCAAGACCTACCTTGAATGGCCTTTTGGAATTTTTAAAATATAATTCTGTCGGTGTCTCTTTCTTTTTGTGTGCTGACGAAAGGTTTCTTTCCTCAACGTCCATTCTGTGACTTGTGACTGCATTCTTGTAAGCTGACCATGTCTGTCTGAGTTTGTTGATTTACTCAACATTCTACAGGGTAATTCATGCACACTCTTTTATTACCGCTGTGACATAGTTAGCAAATATATACATAATGTACTTGTTACTGATGAAAGCAACTGAATTCAAATGGGGGAGAATAATGTGGATGTTTCACTCTTTGATTCACTCTTTGATGTTCCGTGAGAAGTCTCGCTGCCTTTCGTTTAGCAAAGAAAAACAGCAGGTGTGCTTATGCATCAGTTATAAAGACAATCGCAAGGGATCATTGCATTTAAGTGTAGAAGAGGAAAGGCTACGGACAATGATGATTGTTATTCCATGCGAACAACAAAAGGCTTTGTTAATAATGACCCCATGGTGACGTTGGAAATGCCAATGGTATCATTCTTCTTCTTTAGTCCTAC
Source organism: Cepaea nemoralis (assembly GCA_014155875.1). Classification (NCBI taxonomy): domain Eukaryota; kingdom Metazoa; phylum Mollusca; class Gastropoda; order Stylommatophora; family Helicidae; genus Cepaea; species Cepaea nemoralis. The sequence goes on along the minus strand of JACEFZ010007879.1, from coordinate 218,076 downwards.
ATTTCGTATTTTTATGTTTACACTCCCACAGCTGTGTCCCAACTTTAACCCATTTCATTTACGTTGTTTCCCAGAAATTGTACGATTAGTTCGTAAATCTGAAACTTGCTACTTCTACATTATTAGAGGCATTAGCGTGGAAATCCGAGTGGGGAGAAAGAAGACGTAGCAAATATCACTTGACCGAGTTCTTCATTTCTGATTCTCTATTGTTTCTTTATACCGAATAATTTTCTCGAGAATGCATGTCGGCTGTTTACAATTTCGTCTTTTCTAACGATGTGAGCGTTCATGTTTGCATTCATAACACATGATTGTATGGAATATCAATGATATATGGCATTTTCAGTAATATATTATATCAACCATCAGATATTACCATTCTTAAGGAACAGATCAGGCGGGTGAATTAGTGTAGTTAAGAGACAACACTGATAGTGTCATAGGGAGATTGGACGGTCATTCGACGCCTGCGTTCGTCGTCCGTCAACAGAGGAAAATACCGTCCACGTAATTCTCCGTGCGTTCAGGCCTTCAAAATGCCATAGCCCCTAGCACATCACAGACGCATAGGAGGAGTCTGATTAGAGAGAGACTGTGTTAAATAACAATCACTTCACTTGCCTTTCCACATGTTGTCAGTTATGGTCTTTGTGTTTTTGTTTTTAAATGTTTAAATACATATTTGCCTTTGAAAAATGGTACTCTCTGGAGTCTATAAAATACTTTAATTATTGTTTCTCTTTGCTTGTATATTTTCTCTTGCGGGTGTCATCAGCTGTGATTTGCGTTTTCATAGGCGTCTTTGTATATTGCTTTCAGTTATGAATTGTTATTCAAATGCTGTGTCAGGACTGATGCGCTGTTTGCTCCACTTACCTTTTCTTTTTATACTATTCTCATGTTTTCTCTATGTATGTCCTATCCAGTGCAAATGTCTTTTCGTGACTTCTGAATTCACTGGTAATTTTATTAGCTCTCTCCATAATTTAATAGTTTGAATCACTTATAAAAGTTTAGTTCTTATATTTTGCTCAAAACTCCCATCCCCCAGTTAATGAATGTATGTAGCTTATTAATCCCTGTTTGTTGTTCTTCGTGTTTCAAATCCATACAATAGTACTGATTTAATATTACAATTTAATTATAAGTGTGACATGTTTGATTGAGTTGCCAGAGGACCTAGTTAGTAGTGTTCTCTGGAAATATATCTTGAATAATATGTTGTTGTTTGTCCATCAAGAATGATGATGACCATTCATTTCATCCAGTGGGGTTGAAGGTGTGGAGCCGTGGGTTCTAAGATGGCTGATAAGGCCTATTTTGGCTCGAATTATTCTTTGACAATGTGGACAAAGAATGCTTGATGTCTCTGGAGGAGGATTTCCTGCAGTGGTTTTTCTGTCCTGCCTTTTCTTCACAGCTCTTGCAGTCCTGGTTGCCTCACATATGACTGCACCCTTGCGCAATGATGCACGCCACGAATTTCGGTCTCTGGCTGCAGCCTCCCAGGTGTCATGATGAATTCCAAAATAATAATAACAAGATAAAGGATATGATTTAGCACGTTTTGTCTAGAGGTCACTCAAATGAGCTAATCATTCCCGCAATAGCCTTTTTGGAGAACCACTTTTCTTTGGCTCAAACCCCCACTGTGAGACCACTATGTATCTACACAGAAATTTATATAAGAAGTAACTAGTTCACCCAAGGCCAGAGAAGATCTGAACTATTAGCGCCTGTACAACTGAGGATCCCTCTCACTCAACATAATGTTGCCAGTGTGCTGTTCGTCCGTCACATAGATCTTCTCATATATATTTTGTCATTTTGTGACCTATATCAGTTGTCCCATTTCTTTGGGAATGTAGGACTCAATTATTTGTAGGCAAACTCAACAATAACTGTACATTGCATCTGTTGGACAAGACATCTACATGACAGTTTCTTGACAAAAGTGGGACATACATTCACAAGGAATTGTGTACACCAACCATTGTACAAGACTTACATCATAAGAGATACTTGACAACATCTATACAAGACTTTTCACAATATGTATAATCAACCACAGCACTTAGGACAGTCACCAGAGACAACACTTGACAGCACTGTACAAGAAATTCACTGGGGACATGTACTTAAAACACTGGTCCATTGAATACACAATTTATTGAGTTGATGGTGAGTCGAGTGATGACCATTGTCTCATCTCCTGTCATGTCAACACTTCAATTATTGCATAGAAAATGCATAAAATATGTCACACATGCATGTAGAGAAACAAGATACACCACCTCCCCTTTTCTCCACCAACTAATAACTAAACTCTCCTCCACCTCTCCTCTCTAATTACTACTACACCATTGACTTTTATCCTTTCCTCTACTGTTAATGAGGGAAAACCAAGATAAGCCATAACCTGGGGCAAGCATAGGGACCTTCTGCTCCACTGGTCTGTTTAATCCTTTTAGCACCTATGATGGGTGTTGGACAGCTCAGGTTGCAGTTCTCCCCATGATGATTTTCCAAGTCTGACTAATTATCCATTACTGTCACAGTTTGAAGAAAAGCTACAACCTTGTCTTTCACTGGTGAGTTGACTGTTCATGAAGTTGAGATTTAGGAATCTGTTCTCCTTTTCCTGTAGAGGAAGATCTAAGATACAAATATGTCCCAGTCTTCTTCCTTCTCCTCAGTCTATCTCACGTACTTAATAAGTCTTCATTCTGAAACACTGTGTGAGCACCAGGCTGGAGATTAACTAAGATAAGTCCTAGCCAAACAATCCATTGTCCCAGTCATTTCACCAGACGTCTGGAATGAGGTTCACCACCATAGACTTGTTGTTTAGTTCTCAGATGACATTTGATTGACTCAAAGATCACTGACCAGTTCACCACATTTGTAGTGCTTCAGATTGTGATTTGCTCCCATTTGTGCATTCAGCTGTTGAGAGCTGAGAGAAAATTCTTCTTTGATTTTCCTGCATTTTGATAGGGAGTCACTTCTGGATCTAGGACTTCTGTTTAGTTCTCCCAGATGATATATGGATGCCTCTCCTCCATCCTCCTGTTCTCTGTCAATATACAAAATGGCACAACATCTCTTTACATGTGTTAAAAGATGATGTTATCATACATTAACATACACAGATGGAGATGGGGAAGGTTAAGGTTGATGATGTAGTGAATTTCACTGTGATACACTGTGGTAATCACAAGACTATATGCTGAGACAGGGTAGCTTAACACAATTACAAGCATTTATGTGGTCTAAGTTCCACCATGTTTGAACCACAGTAGACCTGGGCACCAGGAGGACCAGACACAGTACAGCAATCATTGTGACATAGCAACATGGGACAGGCATTGTGAAGGGAAATGGAAAATAGGCATTTACAACTGCAATATGCATTATGTATTAACTAATGGCATTTACCCAATTAGCAGACCAGACATCCATTCCTATGGCTGTGATGTTGGTGCATGAATGTCCTATTCCATATACACTCACTCAGCAATGCCAGACCTCACCCCTTTTCTCAGACAGACCTGACTCACAGGTACATCATCTTTATCATCATCATGTGCTCTCTCCCCACTGAGTAATTTTCATGTCTACTACAGTAGGTAACAGAAGCTCAATTGCATACACAATTGTTCACATATGCACCAAGCACATATGGGAAAAACATGTTTAGTCCTTGTAAATTTGCATGAGCCATACATTATATTCAGCCAACTATGACACAGGTTCACACACCTATGGTTCTCTTAAGAACTAGTTTATATGAACCTACCAACAGTAGAGGTACCAGTGTAATACTTCAAAGAGAAATTATATTAATTCTCTTGAGCTTATAGCCACCAGGCATCACATGGACTTAGCAATTCTGGCGTGCCATCACCGTCCTGTTTACATATGGATATTTGAAGCATCTTTCTTTCTACTAATGTGAGAGGCTACTTATCAAAGCACCAGCTCATTCACTCCAACATTCTCAGCGTTTTACCAAGGAACTTGTACATGTTTACATCACCCATTCTAATTCAGACTGCCATATGTTAACTCGCGAGAGCAAAGGTACAGTTGATTTAAGATTAAGTCATCCTAGGCATGAAGAATGCACAAGGGGTTTGGGTTTGCGAATTTGCATTGAGTGTACTATACATTCATCAAGCATACGCAACCAGTCACAACAAGGGATTGATATGCACGTGGAGTATACAGCGTGAAAGACATGTCAAGGTTGAAGAAGCAATATTCAGAATTCTGGCGCACAGAAGTTCTGGTTTTCCACTTTCACATTTTATTCATAAAATACTCTTATATTCTTTTCATCCGTTCACTAGGCACAACTACAACATCAAAGTATGTTTTAAAGTGGTACCTGTTGTCCAGAGAACAATATATTATTGAATCTTTAAGGGCATTGTTGGGTCATCACATCACACTAGCGACCGCTCCCGGTGAAATCCCCGCTCAACTAATTAGATTTTAAAATGTGGCCCAGGAATAGCGTGGGCTCATTACTTATTAACGAATCAAAAGACAAGCGCATATACCGCTGCCCTCCCCCAACTCGTTCTAGAACATACTAGTTCCAAGAATCGTCCTTCTATTTGGAAACGCCACTTAAATCGGAAGTATTCTTATGAATGTGTCGGGCTGGGAATGGGGAGTTCTGTTTCATCATGCTACATGGCCCCTCTCTTAAATCTTTCATAGGTATGACAGATGATCTCAGAATCCACAGTTCCCAGATCCCTCAGGTGGTTTTGTCAATTACTCCCTGTCTCCCTTTACCCTACTAGAGTAGTACATTTGGAACTAAGTGATTTTTCTCCTTTAAAAAAGATCTGCCCCAACATTGCATCTGTTGATGAATTTGGTGGCAAACGCAAAGACCATGAAGTCAGCCCTGCATTATGTTCCTTTAAGTCACTGGGAGCATCAGGAGTCCTGACTCCACTCATCTGTGAACTGCTCTTCTATTTACCTCTGACAGTGTTCCACTGCTGACATCCTTGCTATATTTAATGTTGTGATAAATGATCTCTCTGAGTCACACCATTTCGTAATGTATGAATGGACCATAGAGATTCATTATGTGAAGTAATGGCTTTGCAATCAAGCCAACTTCCGGATGAGGTTTAGAGAGAATGGTTGCATTCCATGTATCTCTCAACCTTTCACCTTATCAGAACTTCATTCTTCCCTTCGCCACTGGAGAATGATAATCCTGCGAGAGTGTATTTAACTGAACACTTTCTCCAACAGTAATCTTGGCATTTGGAACTGGGTTAAAATTTTTGATCATCACCGGAGCAAAGACAATCACTTCCGGGTGAACTGTATAGCAGCCGCTGCAAATCTTGTCAAGGCTAAAATCTACTATTGTAAATTTGGTTAGCGTTGGACACAGGATCTACCTTTCCAATAAGCCTCTTGTGTTTGCAGATGGTAGCAATTTCCCATTATATTTCCTTGACTTATTTCTATAGTCTTACCATAGATTTAGAGGTGCACTTATTGGCTGAGATTTCCTCATTCCGATTTTTTGATGTGTTGTGAGAAGTGACAACATTTTCTCTTCTTAGTTGCTAATTAAGCTGTTTCCAACGCAGCAACTGAGTTTGTAGATGCAGTTAGACTAACATCTACTACTACTAATATAGAAATCCAGGTGGAGGTTCCAACTAGTTGTCTTCAGCCATGCTTTAGCTAAGTGCTTTTGAGTGACTGGGAAGTATCCGTTCTTTCTCTCCCACATGAGCAAAACGTTTACTTTTGGCGATTGAGGCGTTTCCTCTCATCATAGAGAAGTCCGTCATTATCACAGCCACCTTTGAAGGTGTGTGATTATGTGGGTTAGCTTCTTAGTTACCAATATTGACTGGAATTTTGGAAGCCAATATTTACTGACTTTGAGGACAGGACTGGCCAGGTCTTGTGAATATACCTCGCATCTCAGTAATAATATAAGATCCCACTGCTCAATGCATGGTTCTTATTATATAAAGAGTCGACTGCTGGAGTGCAGGGATCTTTATCTTGAAAGGAGTCAGCTGTTTAAAACTGATCTTTCGTTAGTCCACTTTCGCAGACATTGTGTATAGAGTGTCAACTGCTGGAGTTGCAGTGATCTCTACCATATAAGAGTTAACTGTTTAAGAACAGTAATCCTTATTACATTCCTACCATTTTCCGGCAGAAAGGTCTTCCCAATTGAGAATGAAAAAGGAGGAAGACATCAGTTGTACTCAACTTTGTCCTTCCTTTAGTCTCCACCATTTTTCAGGCAGAAACGCTTTCTCAACTGAGGATGAATTGACGTCCGACGTCGGAGACGGATCCTGTTTTATCTCTTCATGAAATCTTTCAGGTTGTCCACGTTATGCTCCTAGTCGTATGATATGCCAATGACATCAGGTTGGTTATCCATCGTTTCCTGGACACATACTTTGCGTACGCTCTTCACTTCCATATAAATGGCTAGGGGTCCGGTTATTTTGATGGCCTTCCTGGAGATTCAATGAGTTAACTCCTGGTGACGTGGATCCTAGTACACCAGAGAGATTACACCATCGAACAATAGACTAATGCCTTATAGACACCAGACTGTGGTCGGTTTTGTATGACCGCCCATAACATCAGATAGAATTTTCCCTTCATCTCGTCCATCACGCATCAAGTACGCTTAATAATCCCACTACTTCAGGAATGGCAAGTGACTGAATTGATAAGGATGTTTCTCCTGGAGATTTCAATTGTGTTCACTTTCTCAGCAGCTTGATCAGGGCTACCGACAAGATTACACAACTGAAGAATAAATCCAACGTCGAATCGACACTGGACAATAGCCGGTACGAATACTGACTATCACCGAGAGAGATTGTCAGTGAGGTGTCTTAATGGTTGCCCAAATTTTCCATCAGGGTTCACACTCTCTACTCTCAGTGTTGCAAGCATGTTATGGGGAGAAGAGAATATAGGGAGTTGTTATTTTATGTGATGTGGTGACATTAAAAATGTTGTAGTTACAACAATATTCCCCCTCTCTCTCCCATGCCAGCAATTAATTTTGGAGATGGAGTAGGCCCCATATTATTTACTGGATCAAGTTTCCTAATTTCAGGGACAAAAATGAATTTTTCCCTATACTAGCTGTCTCAGTTATAGTTAAAATAATTTGTGTTCTTTGGTGTTTCAGGTACCTTAATCTTTGGATACACGTATTGAATAACCAGCATGCACAAAATTATACAACATTATTGACAAGCCAATAATCATTTCATTCTGAGAACATAAATATCATGGATACATCATTTATGTTGACCCATAAGATATTTATACATCATTTTCAGTCTGCCACATTGAATTCCTAACTGATATATTAAAACAGTGATACATGCAATATTATCACTATTATTTAAATCAAACCTTCTAGAGATTTATTGTGGGTTTACATGTCTGGACAGTTGCCCTCATATAAGAGACAGGGTCCATTAAACAACACCATAAAACCTTCAAGAATTGGGTCTGATTTGCGAGAGGTCACCCCGGATTTTAATACCAACATAGAGATCCCAAAAGTGAGTCTTATGCAGGGTATGCCCAAGGTTTGTATCCCGTCATCAGGGCAACAGGTATGTGAGCCCCTAGCAGGTTATTACCAGGGTTTAAATCCGAGACGAGTGTTCTTTTTCCCAGGGTTTATAGCCCGGAAAGAGCAACCCAGTTATGTGCCAGGTTTCCCCAGGGTTTATATCCCGGAAAGAGCCTACCCAGTTATGTGACATGTTTGATTGAGTTGCCAGAGGACCTAGTTAGTAGTGTTCTCTGGAAATATATCTTGAATAATAAATAACAAGATAAAGGATATGATTTAGCACGTTTTGTCTAGAGGTCACTCAAATGAGCTAATCATTCCCGCAATAGCCTTTTTGGAGAACCACTTTTCTTTGGCTCAAACCCCCACTGTGAGACTACTATGTATCTATGAAATTCAGGGCTTTGCTGACAGACACGATATGAAAAACTTCTACGACTCACTGAAAGCGGTCTATGGTCCTTCATCACCAGGCATAGTTCCCCTCCTCAGTGCAGACGGGGGAACATTGGTCACCGATAAGAAAGAAATCCTCCAACGCTGGGCAGAGCATTTCAGCAAAATCTTAAATGCAACTTCCTTCTTCGATGATGAAACCATCAATTGCCTTCCTCAAGTTCCCACCAATGAGACTCTTGATGACCTGCCAACCATAGTGGAAATAAACAAAGCCATCCAGCAACTCTCCAGCGGCAAGGCACCTGGTCCTGATTCCATCCCAGCAGAGATATACAAGGCAGGTGGGCCGGTCCTAACAGAGCAGCTTCACCAAGTCTTCACAAACATATGGATGAACGAGACCATGCCACAAGATTTTAAGGACGCGTCAATAGTCCACCTTTACAAACGTAAAGGAAACCGCCAATCCTGTGACAACCACCGAGGCATCTCCTTGCTTTCAATTGCAGGGAAGATACTCGCCAGAATTCTTCTCAATCGCCTCACAGCCCATCTCGATCAAGGTCTTCTTCCTGAGAGTCAATGTGGCTTCAGAAAAGAACGTGGAACTGTTGACATGATTTTCGCTGCAAGGCAGCTGCAAGAGAAATGTCAGGAACAGAACTGCGAAATGTTCTCCACTTTCATTGACCTTACCAAGGCTTTTGATACAGTCAGCAGAGAAGGACTGTGGAAGATTATGGCAAAATATGGCTGTCCACGAAAGTTTGTCCAAATAGTGCGGCTATTTCATGACGGCAGGCAGGCAAGAGTACAGGAAAATGGGGAGCTGTCTGAACCCTTTCCTGTCACCAATGGAGTGAAGCAAGGATGTGTCCTGGCACCACCACTGTTCAGCCTCATGTTTTCAGCCATGTTGATGAATGCCTTCGAGAACGACGACATTGGAATAGACATCAACTACCGTATGGATGGAAAGTTATTCAATCTCAGAAGGCTGAAAGCTAAAACCAAAATTGACAGCGGCACCGTCAGAGAGCTCCTGTTTGCTGATGATTGCGCTCTATACGCCAACTCAGAGGCGGACATGCAACATAATGTTTCAGCTTTCTCACATGCCTGTGCCAACTTTGGAGAAGACTGTAGTTATGTACCAGCCAGCTCCAGGGAATAATCACACTGTGCCGAATATCAAAGTGAATGATCATAGACTAAGTGTTGTGGACAAATTTACCTATCTTGGCAGCACCCTGTCACAAGCTGCCACAATCGATGATGAAGTGAATGCAAGAATCTCCAAGGCCAGTGCAGCCTTTGGCAGACTGTACAAGAATGTATGGGACAGAACTGGAATAAGCCTGCAAACAAAGCTAAAAGTCTACAAAGCAGTTGTATTATCCACACTGCTATATGCTTGTGAAACCTGGACTGTTTATCAGCGACACGCTAGGAAATTAAACCACTTCCACACAGTCTGCCTAAGGAAGCTACTGAAGATTAAATGGCAAGACAAGATTCCAGACACTGAAGTCCTAGAAAGAGCATCCATGCCCAGTATACACACGCTACTGATGAAGAATCAGATTCGCTGGGCTTGTCACTTGACTCGCATGCCAGATCACAGGCTCCCTAAACGAATTTTTTACAGCGAACTGCGTTGTGGTAAACGCTCCCAAGGTGGCCAGAGGAAACGTTTTAAAGACACTCTGAAAATTTCACTGAATGCTTTTGGAATTCATCATGACACCTGGGAGGCTGCAGCCAGAGACCGAAATTCGTGGCGTGCATCATTGCGCAAAGGTGCAGTCATATGTGAGGCAACCAGGACTGCAAGAGCTGTGAAGAAAAGGCAGGACAGAAAAACCACTGCAGGAAATCCTCCTCTAGAGACGCCAAGCATTCTTTGTCCACATTGTCAAAGAACATTTCGAGCCAAAATAGGCCTTATCAGCCATCTTAGAACCCACGGCTCCACACCTTCAACCCCACTGGATGAAATGAATGGTCATCATCATTCTTGATGGACAAACAACAATGTATCTACACAGAAATTTATATAAGAAGTAACTAGTTCACCCAAGGCCAGAGAAGATCTGAACTATTAGCGCCTGTACAACTGAGGATCCTTCTCACTCAACATAATGTTGCCAGTGTGCTGTTCGTCCGTCACATAGATCTTCTCATATATATTTTGTCATTTTGTGACCTATATCAGTTGTCCCATTTCTTTGGGATTGTAGGACTCAATTATTTGTAGGCAAACTCAACAATAACTGTACATTACATCTGTTGGACAAGACATCTACATGACAGTTTCTTGACAAAAGTGGGACATACATTCACAAGGAATTGTGTACACCAACCATTGTACAAGACTTACATCATAAGAGATACTTGACAACATCTATACAAGACTTTTCACAATATGTATAATCAACCACAGCACTTAGGACAGTCACCAGAGACAACACTTGACAGCACTGTACAAGAAATTCACTGGGGACATGTACTTAAACCACTGGTCCATTGAATACACAATTTATTGAGTTGATGGTGAGTCGAGTGATGACCATTGTCTCATCTCCTGTCATGTCAACACTTCAATTATTGCATAGAAAATGCATAAAATATGTCACACATGCATGTAGAGAAACAAGATACACCACCTCCCCTTTTCTCCACCAACTAATAACTAAACTCTCCTCCACCTCTCCTCTCTAATTACCACTACACCATTGACTTTTATCCTTTCCTCTACTGTTAATGAGGGAAAACCAAGATAAGCCATAACCTGGGGCAAGCATAGGGACCTTCTGCTCCACTGGTCTGTTTAATCCTTTTAGCACCTATGATGGGTGTTGGACAGCTCAGGTTGCAGTTCTCCCCATGATGATTTTCCAAGTCTGACTAATTATCCCCTACTGTCACAGTTTGAAGAAAAGCTACAACCTTGTCTTTCACTGGTGAGTTGACTGTTCATGAAGTTGAGACTTAGGAATCTGTTCTCCTTTTCCTGTAGAGGAAGATCTAAGATACAAATATGTCCCAGTCTTCTTCCTTCTCCTCAGTTTATCTCACGTACTTAACAAGTCTTCATTCTGAAACACTGTGTGAGCACCAGGCTGGAGATTAACTAAGATAAGTCCTAGCCAAACAATCCATTGTCCCAGTCATTTCACCAGACGTCTGGAATGAGGTTCACCACCATAGACTTGTTGTTTAGTTCTCAGATGACATTTGATTGACTCAAAGATCACTGTCCAGTTCACCACATTTGTAGTGCTTCAGATTGTGTTTTGCTCCCATTTGTGCATTCAGCTGTTGAGAGCTGAGAGAAAATTCTTCTTTGATTTTCCTGCATTTTGATAGGGAGTCACTTCTGGATCTAGGACTTCTGTTTAGTTGTCCCAGATGATATATGGATGCCTCTCCTCCATCCTCCTGTTCTCTGTTAATATACAAAATGGCACAACATCTCTTTACATGTGTTAAAAGATGATGTTATCATACATTAACATACACAGATGGAGATGGGGAAGGTTAAGGTTGATGATGTAGTGAATTAATTTCACTGTGATGCACTGTGGTAATCACAAGACTATATGCTGAGACAGGGTAGCTTAACACAATTACAAGCATTTATGTGGTCTAAGTTCCACCATGTTTGAACCACAGTAGACCTGGGCACCAGGAGGACCAGAAACAGTACAGCAATCATTGTGACATAGCAACATGGGGCAGGCATTGTGAAGGGAAATGGAAAATAGGCATTTACAACTGCAATATGCATTATGTATTAACTAATGGCATTTACCCAATTAGCTGACCAGACATCCATTCCTATGGCTGTGATGTTGGTGCATGAATGTCCTATTCCATATACACTCACTCAGCAATGCCAGACCTCACCCCTTTTCTCAGACAGACCTGACTCACAGGTACATCATCTTTATCATCATCATGTGCTTCTCCCCACTGAGTAATTTTCATGTCTACTACAGTAGGTAACAGAAGCTCAATTGCATACACAATTGTTCACATATGCACCAAGCACATATGGGAAAAACATGTTTAGTCCTTGTAAATTTGCATGAGCCATACATTATATTCAGCCAACTAAGACACAGGTTCACACACCTATGGTTCTCTTAAGAACTAGTTTATATGAACCTACCAACAGTAGAGGTACCAGTGTAATACTATTATATTAATTCTTTTGAGCTTATAGCCACCAGGCATCACATGGACTTAGCAATTCTGGCGTGCCATCACCGTCCTGTTTACATATGGATATTTGAAGCATCTTTCTTTCTACTAATGTGAGAGGCTACTTATCAAAGCACCAGCTCATTCACTCCAACATTCTCAGCGTTTTACCAAGGAACTTGTACATGTTTACATCACCCATTCTAATTCAAACTGCCATATGTTAACTCGCGAGAGCAAAAGTACAGTTGATTTAAGTGAAAACAGAGGTATAAACAGGAAGCAAGGACCACTTACTTCTGCTACGGTGATGTGAGGAGAAGAGCGCAAACCCTGACTGCGTAGGGCCAAAGAAGAAAATGAATAAAGAGAAAGAACTTCTCACCGTCCTCGGTTAACAAGAATAGAAAAGAATTAAGGTTTAAGAAGATCCCAGGGTGGGCCGACAGGGGATTAGAACAATATTCTCCAATCCCAGACAAAGAATTACTCCAAGGGCTGTTCTAACACCAATGACTATAACACTAGAGTCTATCAACTAAACAACAAAGTAAGGGTAACACAAGCATCATTTGTTTATTACCCTTCTAAACTTCACAATAATATACAGACATGTAGCATCAACAAAGAAATTAGGATACAGCAAAAATCAAACAGCAAAGACACTAACCTAACAAACCAAATTCCTAAGTGTAGCAAAAACTTCTAATCCAGTAAAAGCTACAAATCTACCAAACACTAATCCACCAAAAACTGATCCACTAAAACTAATTTATCAAAAACTCCTAGTCCACCAAAAACTTCCAGTCTACTAAAAACCCAGCAAAATCTAAAATCTAAAACTAGAATTCTGGCTTTTCCTGTAGATAAAATAAAAACCAACAAAAATATTAGGCAAAGACAAGTCAAACATCTCAACATGATGGCCCAACAAGACAACAACAACAACACCCAGTCTCTCTACGTAAGACAGACAACACTCTTGTACTTGTGACGAATAGACACAAGACGCAACATCCTGACACATTCATTAGATTCACTTACATCACGAGCAAACACAACATCTCAACACTGACCTGGTCAACATACATCAGACATTGTAGGCAAACACAACATCTAAGTATTAATCATCAAAGACTCATTATTTGCATCAACACATGGACTTCATAGGACAACCACTACAACACTGGTGTATGTAAACAATGTCTTTGTGGCACAAACATAGACATGGACTGTGTAAATTCACACCAACCACATGATGCTTCAACTGGACAACAATGATATGAATAGGTTATAGGATGTGCTCCACATAAAATATAAATGACAGGGAGCACCTATTCAACAGCCTCCAAGGTTTCCTACACATTCACCAGACACCCTCAATCCCACACCATACCCTGATTGTGGTTAAAATTACAATAGTCTACATACACCCGCCTCGATTACTACAGGCCACTCCAGCCCCCGGCGGACACAACAATCATCATGGCATCATCATCATCACCCCATGGCCACCATAATCATAGCCACCACCACAATCATCTTATAAAACAATGCCCATCCCTTTAGTGCTCAATGCGGTACCTACACCACTACACCCAGTCATGGATAACAACTAACATAGCCTCATTAATAACAGTAATTGCTCTGTCCATGCATGTCATACCTGATGGGTTTTACTTTCTAGTTAACTTTTGCTTTCCCACCAACACCGGTTTCACAAACTCCCAATACTATATTCCTTAATGTTCCCTCAATGAAGCCAGAATTGAAATCCACCAGTCTATCATCATATCATCTCAGTTGCACCCTGATGCACCATATGTCAGGAATCAACCCTAACTCACCATCATGACATTTAAATACCTAGACCCATAAGGGATGCCATATGACACAGGGCATACCTCTCCTGCAATGCCCATGTTATGATAAAGGATATCAACAACATGACACCACACACATTACCGCATGATATTACACATTACTAGCCGACAAGCAAAACATGTTCAACCGTGGAAAGCAATGGACACATATACCCAGTGGGATTACCATATTTGTAGAATGTGGCAATGTAACATTTGCACATAAAAGAATCACAACATTCACAGAAAGTTGAGGATAAACATGTACTACACAGGAACTCAACCGAAGAACTCTGAGGCTACTAAGACAGCTCATAAAATAACCACACAATAGTATCAAGTGAAAGTACACAACAAAAATGTCCATGGCTGGATGCAGAACATCAGTACTAATATAATAACCAGTATAATATATCTGATATCATTATTACACACTAATGTCATCCAGTGTTGTCTAATGCCACCTCAATGTATTATTCTGTGTTACTAGGCAAAAGATGTACATTTGTGTCCTCTTTTCCCCATCATTCTTCCTATGATACACCGGTTATAAATTTTGCTATCTTACGCTTTATGTCACATGACAACTACATATTAATATCTCTGCAAAGGGTGGTACGCAGCACTAAATCACATTCCTCCCCTCAGTAAAGCCACACTTAACATGTAAGTACTCTTCTCTGCTCTACATATGTTATAAATATTACCCATCATCATGGTTACTTTCCCCTACTCATGGTATATCCCACTTTTGCTACCTTGGGATATCTACATAGGGAAACCACAAAATCAGTTACACTGTCTATATTAGTTTAGTTATAGGAAACACCTACACCGGTCATATTCCACTGAACCTTACCAAACCTGATTGCTAACATCTCTCTGTACTAGCCTGTTAAATGTTTTCCTAAAGCTTCAGGGACACCAAATCATTCATCTACATTATCTGTATCATATATCATGATCAAGCTGACCTCACTAAATCAGTTGTACCTGATACAATAATGCCTAAAACAATTATAATATATATTGTTGCCATTAATATTATTCCTAATATTATTGCAAATTAATAACCAGCCATCACTGATTGAGGCCAACACCATTAGTGTACTATTCCTTGTGACTAGACACATAGCAAGTGCATATAAATATATTTGCGAAAGGTGGTACGTAGCATTAAATCACATTCTCTCCCCCTGCGACAACCACCATGCTTAACATAAAGCAGAATCTCAGTCACTGATTCCACCAATAACTTGATACACCTACAAATATTACTGCCTCCTGTTGACAGAGGTGATGCCAGACTTCACTTACTGCTGAACAACAAATTCCTATACTATATTGAATACTTAACTATATTGTAATGTACCTTGTCTTTCATTGACTGCAGTCCAAGTGTGTTTACTTTATTCACTCACAGCCACTCCACTAATATTCTGTATATTATTTTCTTCAATAATTCATACAACCAATATTCGCCCAGCTCTTACCACAACAAGCTTCTTGAACTCAATAATTTACACCGCTGTAAAATAAACAATTAGTTCTGAATATTTATAAAGTATTACTAAGCCCCTGTGTGCCCAATTATCTCCTAACCTGTTAAACATTGTCTGCTCCTTTATCACTAGCCAATATTCCAAATTTACCTTTTAAGTTGCCTCGAGAACAAAGGCTAGATGTTATTTGCTGAGCTGGCCTCCCACGTGTCAATTCTCCAAGTGCTGTTCCTTAATCTCCCACTTTTCAGTCTCATAAAACTTAACACAAGTAGCTTCTAAATTGTTCCTTAATCCTTGTAAATAACTCGTCGAAGTCCAGATCGATCTGCGCCATTTTCTCCAAGAACCGGTAACTCTCATTTGCCATTACCTGGGCATGGTTCCGAACTCAGTTATCTGTAACCGGGCTTACAGATTTCTTTTGTTAATTTTAGTTACTGCTAGAGAAATTATTAACTTAAAGATTAAAGCTAGGAGTCAGTATAAGATTAGCTATATTTTAAATCTAATTAGTTTGATAATCACTTCATTATTATTATACTTTCATAGCTTTACTGAAGTATACATTTAAATAACCAAAATACTATGTCACACATGGTTTATAAAATTAAAATTAATACATATAAAAGAAATATAATATAAAACAAATTAATTATGGTTACATACCACTGCAAAACTTCAGGATCTAACTACTAAACACACATTAGAAATAGGCATTGACGCCTCGTCACTCAGTGTGGTGGACTACGGAAAAAGGGCCAGTTCTACCTGTGCGGGGCCTTATATACTGGGGTCCCAGAGTTCCAGACCAATCAGACGCCCTCTTGCAGAATTCCACCATCATCGCGAGCCGAGTACATTATTCCCCATCTTTAACTGTTGTCGTCCCAGACAACTGAACATTACACCCCTAGTGCCTTTGGTAAAGGAGGGATAATTTCTGACCCCTACTTTATAGTCCTCCACTACTGATGGAGGTAAAAAAGATTTTTTTTCTATCCTCACCAGACATCACCCATCAAGTAAAACACCCCAAAAATGTACATCAGGTACCAACAAGAATAATAGTCACATGCAAATACAAAGTACATTTACATTAATACCAGTCATTATTCACAACTAAACTAATATCAGCAAAAAAAAATAATGCAATCAACAGGGAGACAGTCTCCTGCCACCTTAGTGTTCACAATATTATACGAACAATTACAAAAACAATGAAGAATTCCCCCTCTTTAACTGTTGTCGTTTCGTCAACCGGACCATAGTCTCTGGTACACTTATCAAACAAGTAGTTACCTTCACACCTCTATGCTCTGATAATTCTATGCCAAGGAACACATCTCTCAGCAACAACAACAAAAACCTGTCACTCTTGAGGACACTGCCCTCAACACCTGAACCGCTGGTTACATCCCTAAACAGTACCATTATAAAACAATTTACTCATTCTACCCAGATTTATAATGTGAAACAGTATACATGTTCGTCACCAGTCATTAATAAGTCCAAAATAACATTAATAACATATAAGCATAAGCCATCCTTATACTAGTACAAGTTAATACTCAGTGACCAAATCAACATCAGTGCCAAGTCGTGACTGAAGTTCATGACGCGAAAAACAGAGGGAGCAGAACTCTCGGTCAGAAACGTAGATATAACTAAGAAACTAGCGGATCACGTCAGTTTCGGTTATCAATAGTTACGGAAGTCGGATCATGGATTCCAACAGGGAAACGGGACATTGAAATGGTCCAGCCCTGGAAAAGAATATTGAAGAGCAGGGCGACATCATTATGGCCAATATAGATGGCAAAAGACAGTGTCCACAGTGAGAAGGATATAGGAGCCTGAAAAGAATAGAACAAAGGCAATGGATCCAACCGAGACAAGATATATCACGGCAAGGTTAACTAAAAAGGGCTAGTGTTTGACGATTGATTACTCATCATGTTTACGTTTGAAAATTACAAAGAAGAATAAGATATTTGCCGATCCTCAGTCCTTTTGTTTGCTGTTAAGTTTTCCTGCTTCAAGTTTGTTGAAAGAGTGTCACACCCTGGACACCTTATCGGTTAAATGGTTTTGATTGAAGTTCGTTAAGACACTCTTCAGCAACATGAGGGCCAATCTTATTGAAGTACAGGAAATCGAATGTTGCCAGCTCCTTTATCTTGGATACGTTACTGCGGCAGATATGCAAGAAGCAAGTCAACTCCACCATTATTAGTTGGGATTTGTCTCCAGCTAGTAGACCAGGAACATACAACAGTTCATTTGTCAGCTATAAGGACCTATTACCAGCTACTGGACAACAAACTAATGACGTGGTTTTAGTGCTTTACTCTAGTTACACTGGAGCACCATTTTAGTGAAGGAACTTTAATCGGAAATACACAGGAACTTGTCAGATACCACGGATTGTCTACACCAGACCCAGATTTATAGATCTACACAACAACGCTGTTCGTCTGATCAACCTACGACACTACAGGAGTTTGGATACATCGGCACAAACACCAAGACCTGCGCTACAACATATGTAGTATTTTATCACATACAGAATCAGGCCAGTATGAATTGTTTGAGTTGATTGAATATTCTGTTGGGTGTTATCAAAATTGAAATTGATATTCATTGTTGATATGGCCGAATTAATGGTATCGTAGTTCGTAAGCTGGGGTTGAAGTCCAGTATAGTTTATTTGTTTGTTCCTATCAGTGTTTGTAACTGAAATCTCTTGCTTTGCTTTTGAATTATAGCATTTTGATTCTCTTGACGTTGGATTTACGCTATTGACACTTTGAATTGCTGTTTCCAGTCGAGTTTGTATCACATACAAATATACGGTTTATTATATTAGCGATATAATTGACAAGATTGTGTTAAAAATGTCTACATTTCAAGAATTTATGGACATAGGTGAAAGATCCGGATTAACAGGCCAAGACCTCAGGAATTGGGCGAAGCTTGAATTTAAGGAATTCCAGAATCTACAACGCGAGGAGAGGGCTGCAGCCAAAGCAGTAGAAAAGGAAGAGAGACAACTTCGAATGGAGTTGGAGAAAGAAAGACTATTGGCGAGAGATAAGGAAATGGAGTTGGAGAAAGAAAGACTATTGATGAGAAATAAGGAGATGGAATTGGAAAGAGAGAACAAAGAAAAAGAGCTTGCGTTTCAGAAGATGAAGCTAGAAGCAGAGGTATTAATGAAGGACAAAGAGATTGAAGGAAATCTGAAAGTTAAGACGCTGGAGTCGGAAAAAGAAGCAGAGATTGCACAGACCAAATTGCAATCGAAAACAGAAGATCCTATAAAAAAATATCAAGGAGCAATTAGAAATTTCACACAAGGCGATTCAATAGGAGCATGGGTGGCCAACTTTGAATTGTTGGTCCGATTCTATAAAATTCCAGAAGAAATGTGGCCCATCTTATTTCACCGTCACCTCGGGTTGGAGCCTTTAAAGGTCGTCGAGTTGATTCCGGAAAGTTTACGGACCAATTACACATATGTTCGAGATCGTGTATTGAGTCATTTTTCGCTGGACGAAGCGGGATTAAGAACAAAGTTCAAAACCATCACACCTAAGTCAAACCAAACGTTTCTGGACTACGTAGCTGAAACCGCATCTTTATATGACAGATGGTTAAAAGCTGCAGAAGTGAATGGAAACTTTGACAAATTACGTGACCTAATGCTCAGGGATAAATTGTTATCATCGGTCCCTGAGGTGATGGCTACATTCCTAATTGAGAACAAGTGTAAATCAATACCTGAGATGGAAGCTATGGGTGAGTCATACTATAACGCACACCGTGAGGTATTTGCGGACAGCACACAACCAGAACTCGTGATAGGTGCAAGTGCAAAAGTAGAGAGCCAAAGAGAGTATGGTAAAAGTAACAGGTCTGCACAATACAGAAACAGAAGACCGTATCAGAACACACATAGAGAATCAGACAGGCCTAGAAAGGGTCATTTCACACAATGTCCACATTGCAGGCTAAATCACATCTCATCGGAAATGTGTGACCGTCACCCGGAATATGCAGCATATTTGAAAGAACTCATTAATAAGAGGAGGAATAAATACGAGTCATACAGAAGGAATGTCAAATGTTTCTCGTGTTTAGCCTGGGGACATACATCAAGGTCATGTACGATGAAGAGAACGTGGAAAGAAGCAAATGCTGCATATATATTTACTAGTAGTGACTCAGAAGATACGGAAGAGGCACATGCGGCCATCATAGAACCATATACTAATGACAGCCCGGAGAAAACAGATAAAGATTGTTCTGACGAGGAATGCCAAGTTACGATACAAGAGGCCAATGCGGCAAATATTCAAAATGGCACACTAAAGGTCCACCAAGCATGGGTTAATGGTACACCAACCACATGCGTGAGGGATAGCGCCGCCTCTATTGTTGGCGTTGACCAAAGGCTGGTGAAAGATCAAGATTACACAGGCAAAAGTGTTACCTGCAGAACCTTTGGTGGCACTTTGGAAAGATATAAATTGCATCGATCAATATACAATCGCCCTACTTCAAAGGGATAGTGAATGCAGCGGTGCTACCAAACCCCTGTGCCGGGGTTCTCATTGGGAACATTCCCAAGGTAAAAGATTGCACTCATGAAGAGACCATGAAATGGGAGGCCGACCACACCCCAACGAATACGCTCACCAGAGCTCAAGTGCGTCGACAGAAAGAAGAAGAAGACAATGCACGCTCCACAACACCACAAACGAGGCACAATACACAAGACAGGTTAGTAATAACAACGGACCTAGCCACAGAACAAAAACAAGATCCAACGCTACAAAAATGTTGTAAAAATGTACACACACCTGCCAAAATTGCCAGAGTACTCGCCAGAACCCAAGGTCACGAGATACAAGAAGACGAATATACGCAATGGACACAGGTTACTTCAACTAGTAATAAACACTGCTCTTTAACAAAAAAGGGAGACAACACGACAATACAAAAAAGTCATAAGGTAAGTAAAGTCAATACAGCTAGTTCTCAGTTAAACGAAGTTGTTCCCGTGATCGTAAGTGGAATACAAAAGCAAACAATCAAACGAACTAATCCATTGACAAATAACATCATTCAGACACCACACAAAGAGACAACAAAAATGACTGACACAGTGAACAAACGACATACACAACTGTGGAACGTCATACTCATAACCATGTGTATTTTCCGGATATTGATCTTAAGTAAATACACCCTCACTCACACCACTGATTGCGCGATTACTGACAGGTACACATGCGTCAAGAAACATGTTACAAACATGTACACAAAAGCCAAGAAAGAGGTCATAAAAATATGCGTACAAACAAGTAATTGTTGTACAAACTGGCTGAATAAGTGCAAAGAACAATACAGAAAACAAAATGCTTGTGTCTTTGTTTGCTTCAATTATCTTTATTTCAGATATACCAAACTCATGTCATTACTGCAATGATAGAGAGGAAAATATACGTTCAGAAAAGACACTATACAAATGTCAAAAAGAGTATTGGTTGATACAGCTTCTTTATTCTGTTATTCGTCATACTATTCCAGTAAAAAAAAGCGTCAGTGTTAACAAACCTCAATTTGCTTCTCAAAATCCTTACAATTTATTTATACCAACACCGGGAACAGAGCAAAACATGTGTGGCGACATGTAAAGAAATATTATCTTATGTTGCATTAAATTGTGTGCAAATTGGGTGAATGAAATATGCAGACATATGACACACATCAACACATTACTAACATTAGATTACTTTCGGATTTTCCCGTGACAGTAAATACATTCAATACATTCTTGATCCATGTTCATTATGTATTATATCGGAAATTCCCATACTAGTAGTATAATTGGGAATATCAATTGGTCCACAGATCATATTATATCAGCAATTCACATACTATTTCTACCTGATTACTATTCTTAAAACGTTAACTTTAATGGAAAATGATAACATATCCTTTACTTATTAATTGAGCAGAGTTGCATTATTAAGAAATTTCTAACTACGGTACAACTGCGGTATTTATCAAATTATTAATGGCAAACTACATTATGTCCTAGAGTTCTCTTTATACAGCACTCTATACGGCTACCGAACTTGAAGCCTTAGCTATAATAGGAAACATTGGAAAATTCTCTGAATATATAGTTGCTAATAAATTCTTATCAATCCAGTTATTTTGGATATTTATGGTTTACTCTCTTTACAAACCATGGCGGATCATTTTGTTACAAGATTAAAATATTTTGTGTTTTGGGTTATAATCTTCATAGGTATATATAAAATACAGCAAGCCAAATATCTATTTCTCTTTTAGACACCCACAGAAAAACATTCACACAACAGTTCATATTTATGATATATTAATTATGTTACATATATACATATTTCCTGATGTAATTGACAGATTAAATGAAGCAAATCGGCATTCTCAGAAGACATAGGTGAACTGGACTGACTATTCACATTTCGCGGAATCGTATTGTGTCACTATGAATACTGGGACTATGAAATTGTGATTTCCGTGATCCGAACATTTCGAAACCAGTTATCTATTTCAGAGGAACATAACAGACTGAATCTAGAAGGAAATACAGTTATTAATTAAATGTATTGAATTTATGCGCATATTCCATATCAATCATAAGTTCACACATGACATGCATTGCATAATAGTGGAAACGCAAATTTACGTCATAACTCAATCATTCATTCAGTTAGGTATATGACACGATCATGCAATCATTAATTTGTTTATTCATTCAGTCATCCATTTGGTTAGTTATTTCATAACTCGATCAGTCATTCATTTATTTATACACATCGCGACATGATCATTCATTCAGTTGTGTACATAATTAATGATATCACTCATATGAAACATAAATTTTGTTACATCATGACGCAATTATCATTCACCTGGTTATTGTAAATCATGATTCATTCATCTCGAAAACGATGAGAGAGTCATGATACTCATCTAGTCACATAATTTTTAACAGTCCATACAGTATCATACATAAATCATGGAGAGAAAGGAAATATAAAGTGATTAACTTTTACACCTCAGATATACAATTACGAATAACAGTACAGACATATACAAACGATGAATCGCATGTCAGAAAGAAAGATATAAATTATGTATTATATGTTTTCTATTTCAAGTTAGATTAATTAGATAAGTGGTTAAGTTGTTGACGTATTTGCTTGTTTTAATTCCGAATTTCTAGTACACCAGTTATATCTACACAGACCTAATAATAATGAAACACCCCAAAAAAAAAAAAATGTCTAATGTACCAGTATCAGTTACATTGATAATGATATAAGCTGCTTATATGATATGATTCGCCAGTCTTTGTGGCTCACATATATAAGGCGTCAGCGACAAAAGCAAAAGACCTCTCGGAACAAATGGGACAAGAACAAGCATCACATTATAGCCGAATGGGACAGGACAGAGAGAAATGAAGAAATAGTTATATGTCAAAACTAATATAGAAGGATATGATCCAATCAATCACATACATCCCCACAACACCAGAATCACTAGGTAATTCGGGTTTTGTAAATTTGGATGGCGATACATGCCCATTGGGCCATTTGAGGGATTAAACTTATAGTTTATTTAGCCTAGCTTTTTCATGAGCTGGTACTTCACGACATTTACCGTAGTGCGTAAATAGGAAGTGGTGCCCTGTTAAATTTAATTCTAGGGCTGTAGGTGGTTGATAGGAGACCATTCCTTCACAGTAGTAATAGATGATATAAGTATGACACATGAACTCTGTGCTACATCTTGTCAATCTAATAGATAAGCTAAAAATGGTAAGTACCATTTCAAAAAGGAGGGGCATGCTGCCAAGTCGTGACTGAAGTTCATGACGCGAAAAACAGAGGGAGCAGAACTCTCGGTCAGAAACGTAGATATAACTAAGAAACTAGCGGATCACGTCAGTTTCGGTTATCAATAGTTACGGAAGTCGGATCATGGATTCCAACAGGGAAACGGGACATTGAAATGGTCCAGCCCTGGAAAAGAATATTGAAGAGCAGGGCGACATCATTATGGCCAATATAGATGGCAAAAGACAGTGTCCACAGTGAGAAGGATATAGGAGCCTGAAAAGAATAGAACAAAGGCAACGGATCCAACCGAGACAAGATATATCACGGCAAGGTTAACTAAAAAGGGCTAGTGTTTGACGATTGATTACTCATCATGTTTACGTTTGAAAATTACAAAGAAGAATAAGATATTTGCCGATCTTCAGTCCTTTTGTTTGCTGTTAAGTTTTCCTGCTTCAAGTTTGTTGAAAGAGTGTCACACCCTGGACACCTTATCGGTTAAATGGTTTTGATTGAAGTTCGTTAAGACACTCTTCAGCAATCAGTGAGGAGAAATAGTCCCTCTGCTACATGAGCAGTCATAAAAAAATGAATACAACCCTCACTTTTTACATAAAAATAATTAAACAATCATAAAAGTTACACAAACAATAAATCAGCAACCTTTATACAGTTTACCACTTGCCTCAACACTGAACATTTGAAACAAAATGTATTCAAAAATAACATCATCTATCTCTTCTAAGACGGATTCTCTCTGATCGCCTCACATTCAAGTCTCCTGGCTCAAACATGTACCAGTCACTTCTTGGCGGTCTATCCCGTGGTTCCTCAACCTCTACCACGACAGGCAATTCTGGTAGTCTTATCGTCGCCTCAGGTACCTCAATTACCGCATCTTTCTCACACCGCTTTAACTCGTGTCCTGCTGCTCTAATGTCAGGTCCATTCTCTCCCACTCTTCTAATAACATATGGGCCTCCTGATGCTTTTGGGACCTGTACCACTGTATATTTGTCTACAGACCACTGGTCTTTAATCTTGCACCTCTCTGTATAGTGGACTCTCTTCCTAACTACTTCTCCTATGGTTAGCAATTTAGAGGATGATGTCTTGTCACGTCTCTCTTTCCTTACAGCAGCTAACTTTCTTAACTGTTCCCCTGCCCTAACATGCGCATTACGCAGACGGGAAAGATGTCCAGTCACCCAGTTCTCAACATTTGGTTCCCCATCATTACAATCACTATCATCACTAGCATCTAGCATGAAATCTACTGGCAATCTTGGTTCTTCTTCTTCTTCGTTCATCCGGAGTTTTTTTCCGGATGTGATTGCGTTGTGCCTGTTTACAGCAGAGCTGCGTTCTTGCGCCGTTAGGCCGACACATCCGACTTCTGCGGGCATTTGTTGACCGGGTTAACCTTCCCGGGGGTTTCTTAGGACGTTTGACTCTCATTGTTGTGGTGTTATCCCCCATCCCAGCTGGTCCATATAGAACAGCCAAAGATCCTGGTCAGCCCTCAAGGGAAGGCAGGGGCAGACCATGGGCATTCCCCGCCATCCAAGGAGGCTTCCATACTTGCAGAGCCGATACATAGCGCTCTGGTACTGGGCTCACCCAAGGAATCGTCACGTCCTGCACATGGCTGCTTAGCCTCACTTCCGTATATTGGGCCTTCCGTTCACCATAGGCTGTTCTTCCGGAAACCAGAAGTATGCAGTCTGCAGATGACATCCACACAGTGAGCTTTCGATTCGGACTTTCCATGTAATGGATTTGCTAGCCAAGCAATATTCCATTTCGTGCCACTAGGACACTTTTCCACCTTTTATGAAGCCCACACAGTGGGCTTTTGATTCGGACTTTCCACGTAATGGATTTGCTATCCAAGCAATATTCCATTTCGTGCCACTAGGACACTTTTCCACCTTTTATGAAGCCCACACAATGGGCTTTTGATTTGGACTTTCCACGTAATGGATTTGCTATCCAAGCAATATTCCATTTCATGCCTCTGGGTCTTCATGCACCTTTAAATGTCAACCTGTATATAGTTAAAGTAATCTGCGGTCAACTTTAGCTTGTTGATATCTCCATAGAGCTTGTCCTCAAATGAAGCAGGTGTGGGCCAAAATATCTTTCTCTGTTCTGCATACGTTGGGCAATCCTGCAGCAAATGTTTTGCTGTCATTTTTCCAGTTCTACAATTACATTCATCGGTATCTCCTATCTTTAGTTTATTGAACAAGTGGTATTTCAGCCTGTTATGTCCTGTGCGGAGTCTGAAGATTGCTACTTGTTCTCTTCGGTCGAGTTTGTAATATGCATCATCCTTCTGATGGCCTGGATGCTCTGATTCCCATTTGGTTCTATAAGTGCTTTTTATCAACCTCTTTGCCTCATTATAGGTTATGTCTATGTCAGGCTGTGGTAGTCGTCCGCCCTCTTTTGCCAGTCTGTCAGCCTCTTCGTTTCCAGGTATACTGCAATGTGATGGGATCCACTGTATTACAACTTTTTTGGATTTCTGGCATAGACCATGGAGTGCTGCTCTTAGGTCAGTTAGTTCTGTGCTGTTATTGCTCTTCAGTATTGAGACAGCTGACTTTGCATCTGTGAAGATAGCTATTTGCTTCTCTTTATTTTCCTCCATCAGGAGCATTTCTGCTGCAGTTTTCAGAGCCTCTACCTCCGCTTTGAAGTTACTTGAAAATTTTCCAGTTGCCATTGAATGTGTTTTTTTCGCTCCATTTTTTAAATTTAGGAGAATTCCTCCTCCTCCATTCTCTATTGAATTTTTGGCTGATCCATCTGTATATGCATGGGTCCAATTCCTGCTTGGGTAATGTTCTTTTATGTAGTTTAGGGTTATTTCTCTTCTTTCGGTTTCATGCTGAGTGTTCTTTTTCTCAATACCAGGAATGTTTTCTATCATCTCAGGCAGTTGCTGCTGTCTCCAAGCTGGGAACTTGTGTGCATTGTGTATGGGCTTGACTGTTGATATGTTAAGAATAGGATCTGACCTAATCCTTCGTTTTGCAGTTTCTACAAAGTTGCTACGCTTCAGTCTTCCCTTTCCAAAACCATTAAATCTGTTGTACATAGGGTGGTCTGTCAATCTTCTAAATTTTTCTGCTTGTTGCTGGGCTCTGCTATCTCTTCTATCCTGCATTGGTTGTAAACAAGTGATCTTTTCTAATTCATTAATAGGCGTTGTCTTCAGGCTTCCAGTTATGATTCGCATTCCTTGATTTTGGACTCTACTTATTTTGTTAAAGTTTGACTTAGCTGCTGTTGCCCAAGCTGCAATGCCATATTCCAGTACTGGCCTCACCCGCCCAGTATATAACTTCTTGAGAACTTTCTCATCTGCTCCCCATGTTGTACCAGCAAGCTTTTTCATGATTGCCATTCTTTGCCTTGCTCTTGTTCGATTTTTCTCAACCTGTGTCTTCCATGTCAGGCGACGATCAAAGGTGACTCCTAGATAGTTTGGATTTTCTTCATGGCGCAATATTTTTCCATTCAATACCAGCTTAGGTTGCTGAGTTTTAGTTGAGAGGGAGAACACTGTGCATGTTGTTTTCTCCTCACTTATCTTCACTAGCCATGATTTTGACCAGTCCTCTAGCGCTAATAGGGCTTGCTGTATTCTGCTGTTAGCTGTACTAATATATTCTTCAGATGTCCATATGGCTAGGTCATCTGCAAAGGATGATGTGTGTACTCTGGCTGGAAAATTTTCCGTGATGTCGTTTATATATGCTAGGAATAATGTTGGTGAAAGAACTCCTCCTTGGGGGACACCTTGCTCCAACAGCATCATTTTGCTGGTTTGTCCTTGTACTTTTGTCCTGGCAGTTCTGTTCTCAAGGTAGTGGCTGATCCATTTGTACATTTTCCCGCAAACATGCATTTTTTGCAGTTTTACTTTCAGTCCTTCCTTCCATACTTTATCAAATGCTTTTTCTAAATCTATCCAGACTGCTAGTGTGTGCTTTTTCTCTTGGAAGGCATCCTCTATTTCCTGAGCTATATAGGTTATTTGATCTTCAGTAGATCTGTACTTTCT
The DNA here is from genome assembly GCA_014155875.1 of Cepaea nemoralis. Lineage (NCBI taxonomy): Eukaryota > Metazoa > Mollusca > Gastropoda > Stylommatophora > Helicidae > Cepaea > Cepaea nemoralis. Next base: position 190,516 of record JACEFZ010007879.1, on the reverse strand, counting down.
GAATCCTGCTTGGTGAGGTGTTAAGAGTTGGTTTTCTTCCAGATGCCATGTTAGCCTGCCATTGATAATGCGTTCCATTAATTTTCCTACACAGCTAAGAAGACTGATAGGTCGATAGCCATTTGGTTCTTCCAGGTCTTTTCCTTTCTTTGGGACTGGTATTAGTATAGCTTCCTTCCATGCCTGTGGGACTATTCCCCTCTTCCAGCTGTAATTTAGGACTGCTAGTAGTTTCTTTTTTGCCTTAGTGCCTAGTCCTATTAGCATTTCATTTGTGATTCCATCCTTTCCTGGTGATGTCTTCTTTTTTAGGGTATTCATTGCCTGTTCCATTTCTTCCATTGTTAGATTTGCCATCATATATTCTGCTGCTGTCTCTGTATATGTATGATGTATCTGTTTATCTTTGATTGCTTTCTTCTGTTCGGCTGTAATATCAATGTGGTTTGCACTGGCATAGTGTTCCATTAGTGCATTTGCAGCCTTTTTTCCTGTAAGCAAGGCATTTCCTTGTTTAATTGTTATTTGTTTGTTTCTAGGTCCTTCATTGTTCATGGCTTTCACTAGTTTCCATAGTTTGTTTCCATCCCTGTCAAAATTCAGGTTTTCTGTTTTTTTCCTCCAACAATCTCTTGTTGTTTGATTTACTGTTCTTTTATATTTTGCTGAGATGGCTTTGAGAGAGATGTTCGCTTCAGTTGTTTGTTCTCTCTCTGCGGTCTTCCTAGCATCTTCAACTTTGTCCTCCAAAAATTGTAGTTCTTCAGTCCAGTATGGTTTGTAATTTTTCCTTGCTCCTCTTGGAATAGACTCAGTGGCCGCCTGTATTATTGCTCTGTTTAGACTTTCCACCATTTGCTTCATGTTGCCATATCGTGTATTTACGTTTTCACAATATTTGTCTGTTAGTATGGCAAATCTGTCCCAATCTGCTCGTTTGTAATTCCAACGGGGCAAAGGCTTTTGCTCCTGTGGAACATACTCCATATTTATTACAAGCTTGATTGGTCTGTGGTCACTACCTGCTAATTGGTCCAGCACATGGCGATCGATTTTGTGGAGGATGTCTCCTGTGCAGAAAGCTAAGTCTGGAGTAGAAGTGGTAATCCATCTTCTGGAGTAGAAGCTCGGTGTGTCATCCGCTTTGTTAAGTAGATGGAGATTTGAGTCTATTTCCCAGTCCTCCACTTCATCTCCTCTTTTGTCAGTATCTGGGTATCCCCATCTTTCTGAACGGCTATTAAAGTCTCCGACAACAATGCAATTTGTGTCAGTTATTTCCATGTTTGAGAGTGTAAGATCCTTATCTGCCGGGCTATATAGATTGTAAATTCTTATTTTCACGTCCTTTATCATTATATCAACACCTATAATTTCCGTTTGGTTGTCAGAGATCACAGATACTTCGCTGCAAGGTATTGTATTTCGTGTAAGTATTACAACTCCTCCTTTGTGTCCTTCGCGGTCGAAACGTGTGGCCTGATATCCCTCGACTGAAAATGTGCGATTGGCGTTGAGGTGTGTCTCTTGAATGCATGCCACATCTATTCTATCTTTATGAAGACGCTGTGTTAGGGAGGCTTTCTTGTTATAAACTCCTTCTGCATTCCATTGTAGTATGTTGAGTGTCCGGGGTGTTTGGTCAATAGCTCTTAACCTACTCCTCTGTGCCTTGACTCCACAGCACAGGGGAAGGTGACCACCAGTAGTCATGGGTGGACCCCCTCGAGGCAGGGGGCCCGGCACTATCACCGCCTGATGGGACTTCACGGGATTAGCACCATAACGATTAATTTTCATCTGTGGCATCATGAAATGATAAAGTTACGTTGCACTTCTTTGTCAAGCCTGTGGCTCAGTACATCCGATTTCGACAAGCATTTGTTCGGGATGCTTTCCCTAGCCTTTGACTGTCCCCAGTTTACCTACAAGGCAGCAGGTTTGTGCGTCACTTCGTCTGGTCCCTCTCCCTTGACCTGTCCGACATGGGTGACCCTACCAGTAGCTGTGCTACCGTCGGCATAGCTCTTGGGGTCATTGGAACGCTCAAGCCCCTCTACCTCGTCAAGGTGGACGCACGGCAGAGGGGATCTTGGTTCTATTCCAAACACCAAGTAGTACGGGGAGTAACCTGTGGACGAGTGGGGCGTAGAGTTATAAACTAACAAAACCTCAGCTATATTTTCAGACCATTTCCTTTTCTGGCTTGCCTCTAGTGGCCTCAGAAGATCATGTAGGGTCCTATTAAACCTCTCGCACTGACCGTTCCCTTTTGGATTGTAACTTGTGGTACGACTCTTTTGAATCCCGTATACTCTACAGAGTTCTGCAATCACAGCCGATTCAAAGTTCCTGCCTTGATCTGAATGGAGTCTATGGGGTACACCTAAATACAGAAACCATTTCTCCACCATAACTTTTGCAACTGTCGAGGCCTTCTGATCCCTTGTGGGAACAGCAACTGTAAATTTGGTGAAAACATCTGTAATGACAAACACATTTTCATACCCCCGACTATCCTTCGCCAGCATAGTAAAATCCATGGTCACCAACTCAAAAGGCCTAGATGCTAATAAATTACCTGAAGGACCCTGCAGTTTAATATGGGGTGGTTTAGCAATATTACACCTCTGACATCTTTTACAAAACAGCTCAACATCTTTTGGGATGCCAACCCAATAACATCTACTTCTAAGGATGTGTATCATCCTATCTCTGCCCTGATGGCCGGTGCTGTGCACCGATTCTAACACTCTCTGCTTCAATGCGTCAGGTACCACTAATTGAGAAATCCACCCTCTACCTGGCTTCTTTAATTTCCTGTACAACAACCCATTAATCACACTCAATATATTTCGCTGCTTCAACAAGCTTTTGGTTTCAGGGGGTAAACCCCTCATCTCTATCTTACTCAGTCTCACACTCTCACTCACACAAGTTAACACTTTATGCACATGGACATCCTCTGCTTGTAGTTTTATCAACTCTTCAGCTGAATATGATGGTAATGATAACAGTGGCACATTACCTACAGGGTTATTCTGTCTATCTACATCTACAATCTCTCCTATCCTAGCAGTTCTTAAGTTTGGACTAACTGGTGTAGCAGCTATGTGGCTGATTGGAATGTCATCTTCTTCATCTGATCTTCCTGGGGCTTCAAAAGGGTAGCGGGACAAATAATCAGCATTTCCATTAGCACGACCTGGTTTGTGCTTAATGGTGTAGTCAAACATCGACATCTGTGCTATCCATCTCTGCTCAATGGCACCCAGTTTTGCCTTTTGCCACAAAGCTAAATTCCTACTATCTGTAAAAACTTCTACTTTAGTACCTAAAAGATAACTTCTAAACTTCTCAGTCATAGCCCACTTCAATGCAAGTAACTCAAGCTTAGAACTGCTTTTAGCGTTTCGTTCTGAGGGGCGAAGCGTACGGCTAGCATAAGCTAAGACTCTTTTCTTACCATCTTGAATTTGTGAGAGGACAGCACCTAAACCCTGGTATGAGGCATCTACCTCCAATATGAACTGTAATGAGAAGTCTGGGAAGCCCAAAAGGGGTGTTGATGTCAGAGCCTCTTTTAATCGATTAAACGCCTCGTCACACTCTGGAGTCCACAACCGCCCTATGGGTCCTTTCTTCTTCTTAGTATCACCGGTTTGCTGCTGGTTGAGTTGGCCCACCAGCTCATGTAGTGGTCTTGCAATATTAGCAAACTTTGAGACAAACCGTCTATAATAACTGGCTAACCCTAGAAATGACCTAAGTTCTGTCTGAGTTCTGGGCACAGGTGCTTCTTTTATGGCTGCAACTTTATCATCCATGGTTCCAATGCCTTCTTCTGAAATGGTGTGCCCTAAAAACTCAACCTTTTTCTGACAAAAGTTACACTTTTCAGGATTTAGTTTTAGCCCAATGGACTGCAGTCTCTCAAATACTTTCTCAAGCCTACTCAGATGCTCTGAAAAATCCCAGAATACACCAAAATGTCATCAAGGTATACCAACAAAATCTGAAAAAAATAGTCATTCAGAGAGCATTGCATTAACCTCTGGAAGCTGCTCGCGGAGTTTGCAAGTCCCATTGGCATGCGCGTATACTCATACAAACCAAACGGGGTGGTAAAAGCAGTCTTCTCTTGATCCTCTGGCTTCATGGCCACCTGGTAATACCCACTGGCAAGATCTAGAGTTGAAAACAATTTGGCACCCCCTAGGGCATCTAGATACTCATCTACTCTAGGGAGAGGGTATGCATCTTTCTTTGTCCTAACGTTTACAGCCCGATAATCGACACATAGCCTAAGTCTACCATCCTTTTTTCTCACGAGGACCACCGGAGAAGCCCAAGGACTGGAACTTTCCTTAATTATCTGACTATCTAATAAACCTTGGAGATGATCTTGTACTTCTCTATAAAATGCTGGGGGAATTCTCCTATAAGGCTGCTTAATGGGGGTCTGATCTGTCAACTGGATGCTATGGGTTACCCTATCTGTATAGCCTATGTCAGTATCTCCCTTGGCAAAAAGACTATCATACCTAACTAATAACTCCTCTAACTTCTTCCTATCTCTATCACTACCCTAAAAACTGCTCAAATCTACAGGGCACCTACCATCATCTTTCTCTCCGGCATAAGGCCGTGTTGAAACCTCCACTTCCTGAGCACTTACCATTTTGAAATGGTTGGTCAAATCTACAGTAGCATCTGAAATATCCCCAACTTGAGTACCCTTCTAGTACACCAGTTATAAATTAGTATGTCAATCTACACAGACCTAATAATAATGAAACACCAAAAAAAAAAAAAAAATGTCTAATGTACCAGTATCAGTTACATTGATAATGATATAAGCTGCTTATATGATATGATTCGCCAGTCTTTGTGGCTCACATATATAAGGCGTCAGCGACAAAAGCAAAAGACCTCTCGGAACAAATGGGACAAGAACAAGCATCACATTATAGTGGAATGGGACAGGACAGAGAGAAATGAAGAAATAGTTATATGTCAAAACTAATATAGAAGGATATGATCCAATCAATCACATACATCCCCACAACACCAGAATCACTAGGTAATTCGGGTTTTGTAAATTTGGATGGCGATACATGCCCATTGGGCCATTTGAGGGATTAAACTTATAGTTTATTTAGCCTAGCTTTTTCATGAGCTAGTACTTCACGACATTTACCGTAGTGCGTAAATAGGAAGTGGTGCCCTGTTAAATTTAATTCTAGGGCTGTAGGTGGTTGATAGGAGACCATTCCTTCACAGTAGTAATAGATGATATAAGTATGACACATGAACTCTGTGCTACATCTTGTCAATCTAATAGATAAGCTAAAAATGGTAAGTACCATTTCAAAAAGGAGGGGCATGCTGCCAAGTCGTGACTGAAGTTCATGACGCGAAAAACAGAGGGAGCAGAACTCTCGGTCAGAAACGTAGATATAACTAAGAAACTAGCGGATCACGTCAGTTTCGGTTATCAATAGTTACGGAAGTCGGATCATGGATTCCAACAGGGAAACGGGACATTGAAATGGTCCAGCCCTGGAAAAGAATATTGAAGAGCAGGGCGACATCATTATGGCCAATATAGATGGCAAAAGACAGTGTCCACAGTGAGAAGGATATAGGAGCCTGAAAAGAATAGAACAAAGGCAACGGATCCAACCGAGACAAGATATATCACGGCAAGGTTAACTAAAAAGGATATATCTTCATCCCCCAGATTGACCACTTGGACTTGGCATACGCCCTGTCTCAAGGTAGTCAAAGTGTGGGAGAAAAGCAAACCCTTGTGCTCCAAGTCTCGAGTTGGGCTGAAAATGACATGCATATTTTCACTCACAAATCTTACACATTTTACACTAACTGCAGTGATGGAGCGGGCAGGTACGCAAACTCTATTGTCAACAAACACTTTAACACCGTCCAGTCCGACTCCAGGAATCTCCTCCGCTGTGCTGCTCCAAATAAGAAACCTACACAGATTCGGTACTGACTGTAAAATGTTCGTGCCAATAATGCCAGGCACCCTTCTCTCCCCATTGTCCATGTCTTTGGTGACAAACACCCCACAGTCCTTCACTTGTATCCCTCCCAACACAATGTCACACATGAAGTACCCCACATATGGAATCATTACGCCATTTGCGGCCGTCAACCTAACGAATTGTCCTTCCTTTAGAACAAAGTCCTGGAACATGCCCTTGAAACAGGCCTCAGTGATGGTGGAAACCTGAGAACCTGTATCGATGACACACTGGACACTCTTGCCACCTATTAAAACAGTCTCTTCGGGCCTACCACCCACAATTTTAATGTCCGAGCCATGACGCTCCCCTTCTAATACCTGGCTCCCAGCCTTAGAGGGGTCCCGTTTAATGCTTGTCTGCACTCGCGTCTCAAGTGACCAACCCGATTGCATCGCCAGCAACGTGGCACTTGATGTTGTTGATCGCTGGTGGTGAGTCTGTTCAGCCTGGCACCAATCTCAGACATCTCCCTCTGAAGAAAGTCAATTTCACCCTGCCTGGAAGTAAACTCAGTTCTTGGTGGTACTCGAGCTGGCTCAGTATGTGCAGGCCTACATTCTACCGTTTGTGTGACTACCTCAGCCTGCACCGGCCCATACCGCCCCTGCTGAAACTCAACTTTCACTGCTGAAGGTACGCTTGACTGAATTTCCCCAGTGTTCTCATTTCTGGCTCTCACCTCTACCTCTCTGATTTCAGCACCCGGTGGGGCCCGCACACCTTCCCATGTTCGTGCGCACTCCCTGACTTGAAGAAAAGTCACAGATGAATCTTGTGCGATCTTTTCTTTTAGGACAGTTTGGGTGAAACTGTCCCTTATGCCAGCCACAAACTGGTCTCGAAGGGCCTCCCCATCCAACACAGGGACACCTTGCGTTTCCTGGGCCTTCACTACCCTCTTGAACTCAGCATTGACCCTATGGGAGAAGTCATGGACTGTCTCCCCAGCTCGCTGGCGTATTGTGAATAACGTTGCCAGGAGCTCCCGTAGACTCTTCTTCTCACCATATATCTTCAGCAAGGCCTGTAGCATGGCCTCGGGATCTTCCTCAGAAGCATGGAGTTCCAACTCCCTCCTGACAGGACTGGTTATGCTGTCGAAAATAACATCCACCTTATCAACAGTCTCTAACATGCCAGCCCTCCAAGCTGACCTCACCTCCCTGACGTACTCTTCTACTGATGGCCCACCTTTCTCCCCAAAACACCGAACAGGCTTTCTGGTTGGTACTACAACGTACCTCAAAGCCTCAGTGAGCTCGCGTGGTGGAGCTTCCACTGGGCGGGAATCTTCGGTTCCCATCGTAGAAACTGGCGGCGACTCGTCTTCTTCAACTCTCACTGCCGCACGAGTACTTCTGGTCTCCATCTTAAGGACAAGATACTATGCTACGGGTGGTTCTGCAATGGAGCCTAACTAGCTAACCTGGGTTTTGCTATCTCTAGAAGACTATTACCAACTATACCAAAAATGAACCGACAAAGAAACCAACTAAAGATCTCAACTAAAACACTCATTTGGTACCAAAAAAATCCTACCAGAATAATTCTAAGGCTGTCACTATCCTGGCAGGCTCGCCACTTGAAAACAGAGGTATAAACAGGAAGCAAGGATCACTTACTTCTGCTACGGTGATGTGAGGAGAAGAGCGCAAACCCTGACTGCGTAGGGCCAAAGAAGAAAATGAATAAAGAGAAAGAACCTCTCACCGTCCTCGGTTAACAAGAATAGAAAAGAATTAAGGTTTAAGAAGATCCCAGGGTGGGCCGACAGGGGATTAGAACAATATTCTCCAATCCCAGACAAAGAATTACTCCAAGGGCTGTTCTAACACCAATGACTATAACACTAGAGTCTATCAACTAAACAAAAAAGTAAGGGTAACACAAGCATCATTTGTTTATTACCCTTCTAAACTTCACAATAATATACAGACATGTAGCATCAACAAAGAAATTAGGATACAGCAAAAATCAAACAGCAAAGACACTAACCTAACAAACCAAATTCCTAAGTGTAGCAACAACTTCTAATCCAGTAAAAGCTACAAATCTACCAAACACTAATCCACCAAAAACCGATCCACTAAAACTAATTTATCAAAAACTCCTAGTCCACCAAAAACTTCCAGTCTACTAAAAACCCAGGAAAATCTAAAATCTAAAACTAGAATTCTGGTTTTTCCTGTAGATAAAATAAAAACGAACAAAAATATTAGGCAAAGACAAGTCAAACATCTCAACATGATGGCCCAACAAGACAACAACAACACCCAGTCTCTCTACGTAAGACAGACAACACTCTTGTACTTGTGACGAATAGACACAAGACGCAACATCCTGACACATTCATTAGATTCACTTACATCACGAGCAAACACAACATCTCAACACTGACCTGGTCAACATACATCAGACATTGTAGGCAAACACAACATCTAAGTATTAATCATCAAAGACTCATTATTTGCATCAACACATGGACTTCATAGGACAACCACTACAACACTGGTGTATGTAAACAATGTCTTTGTGGCACAAACATAGACATGGACTGTGTAAATTCACACCAACCACATGATGCTTCAACTGGACAACAATGATATGAATAGGTTATAGGATGTGCTCCACATAAAATATAAATGACAGGGAGCACCTATTCAACAGCCTCCAAGGTTTCCTACACATTCACCAGACACCCTCAATCCCACACCATACCCTGATTGTGGTTAAAATTACAATAGTCTACATACACCCGCCTCGATTACTACAGGCCACTCCAGCCCCCGGCGGACACAACAATCATCATGGCATCGTCATCATCACCCCATGGCCACCATAATCATAGCCACCACCACAATCATCTTATAAAACAATGCCCATCCCTTTAGTGCTCAATGCGGTACCTACACCATTACACCCAGTCATGGATAACAACTAACATAGCCTCATTAATAACAGTAATTGCTCTGTCCATGCATGTCATACCTGATGGGTTTTACTTTCTAGTTAACTTTTGCTTTCCCACCAACACCGGTTTCACAAACTCCCAATACTATATTCCTTAATGTTCCCTCAATGAAGCCAGAATTGAAATCCACCAGTCTATCATCATATCATCTCAGTTGCACCCTGATGCACCATATGTCAGGAATCAACCCTAACTCACCATCATGACATTTAAATACCTAGACCCATAAGGGATGCCATATGACACAGGGCACACCTCTCCTGCAATGCCCATGTTATGATAAAGGATATCAACAACATGACACCACACACATTACCGCATGATATTACACATTACTAGCCGACAAGCAAAACATGTTCAACCGTGGAAAGCAATGGACACATATACCCAGTGGAATTACCATATTTGTAGAATGTGGCAATGTAACATTTGCACATAAAAGAATCACAACATTCACAGAAAGTTGAAGATAAACATGTACTACACAGGAACTCAACCGAAGAACTCTGAGGCTACTAAGACAGCTCATAAAATAACTACACAATAGTATCAAGTGAAAGTACACAACAAAAATGTCCATGGCTGGATGCAGAACATCAGTACTAATATAATAACCAGTGTAATATATCTGATATCATTATTACACACTAATGTCATCCAGTGTTGTCTAATGCCACCTCAATGTATTATTCTGTGTTACTAGGCAAAAGATGTACATTTGTGTCCTCTTTTCCCCATCATTCTTCCTATGATACACCGGTTATAAATTTTGCTATCTTACGCTTTATGTCACATGACAACTACATATTAATATCTCTGCGAAGGGTGGTACGCAGCACTAAATCACATTCCTCCCCTCAGTAAAGCCACACTTAACATGTAAGTACTCTTCTCTGCTCTACATATGTTATAAATATTACCCATCATCATGGTTACTTTCCCCTACTCATGGTATATCCCACTTTTGCTACCTTGGGATATCTACATAGGGAAACCACAAAATCAGTTACACTGTCTATATTAGTTTAGTTATAGGAAACACCTACACCGGTCATATTCCACTGAACCTCACCAAACCTGATTGCTAACATCTCTCTGTACTAGCCTGTTAAATGTTTTCCTAAAGCTTCAGGGACACCAAATCACTCATCTACATTATCTGTATCATATATCATGATCAAGCTGACCTCACTTAAATCAGTTGTACCTGATATAATAATGCCTAAAACAATTATAATATATATTGTTGCCATTAATATTATTCCTAATATTATTGCAAATTAATAACCAGCAAGCACTGATTGAGGCCAACACCATTAGTGTACTATTCCTTGTGACTAGACACATAGCAAGTGCATATAAATATATTTGCGAAAGGTGGTACGTAGCATTAAATCACATTCTCTCCCCCGTGCGACAACCACCATGCTTAACTTAAAGCAGAATCTCAGTCACTGATTCCACCAATAACTTGATACACCTACAAATATTACTGCCTCCTGTTGACAGAGGTGATGCCAGACTTCACTTACTGCTGAACAACAAATTCCTATACTATATTGAATACTTAACTATATTGTAATGTACCTTGTCTTTCATTGACTGCAGTCCAAGTGTGTTTACTTTATTCACTCATAGCCACTCCACTAATATTCTGTATATTATTTTCTTCAATAATTCATACAACCAATATTTGCCCAGCTCTTACCACAACAAGCTTCTTGAACTCAATAATTTACACCGCTGTAAAATAAACCATTAGTTCTGAATAATTATAAAGTATTACTAAGCCCCTGTGTGCCCAATTATCTCCTAACCTGTTAAACATTGTCTGCTCCTTTATCACTAGCCAATATTCCAAATTTACCTTTTAAGTTGCCTCGAGAACAAAGGCTAGATGTTATTTGCTGAGCTGGCCTCCCACGTGTCAATTCTCCAAGTGCTGTTCCTCAATCTCCCACTTTTCAGTCTCATAAAACTTCCTAACACAAGTAGCTTCTAAGTTGTTCCTTAATCTATTTCTTGTAAATAACTTGTTGAAGTCCAGATCGGTCTGCGCCATTTTCTCCAAGAACCGTAACTCTCATTTGCCATTACCTGGGCATTGTTCCGAACTCAGTTATCTGTAACCGGGCTTACAGATTTCTTTTGTTAATTTTAGTTACTGCTAGAGAAATTATTAACTTAAAGATTAAAGCTAGGAATCAGTATAAGATTAGCTATATTTTAAATCTAATTAGTTTGATAATCACTTCATTATTATTATACTGTCATAGCTTTACTGAAGTATACATTTAAATAACCAAAGTACTATATGTCATACGTGGCCTTATAAAATTAAAAATAATACATATAAAAGAAATATAATATAAAACAAATTAATTATGGTTACATACCACTGCAAAACTTCAGGGTCTAACTACTAAACACACATTAGAAATAGGCATTGGCGCCTCGTCACTCAGTGTGGTGGACTACGGAAAAAGGGCCAGTTCTACCTGTGCGGGGCCTTATATACTGGGGTCCCAGAGTTCCAGACCAATCAGACGCCCTCTTGCAGAATTCCACCATCATCGCGAGCCGAGTACATAAGAATAAGTCATCCTAGGCATGAAGAATGCACAAGGGGTTTGGGTTTGCGAATTTGCATTGAGTGTACTATACATTCATCAAGCATACGCAACCAGTCACAACAAGGGATTGATATGCACTTGGAGTATACAGCGTGAAAGACATGTCAAGGTTGAAGAAGCAATATTCAGAATTCTGGCGCACAGAAGTTCTGGTTTTCCACTTTCACATTTTATTCATAAAATACTCTTATATTCTTTTCATTCGTTCACTAGGCACAACTACAACATCAAAGTATGTTTTAAAGTGGTACCTGTTGTCCAGAGAACAATATATTATTGAATCTTTAAGGGCATTGTTGGGTCATCACATCACACTAGCGACCGCTCCCGGTGAAATCCCCGCTCAACTAATTAGATGTTAAAATATGGCCCAGGAATAGCGTGGGCTCATTACTTATTAACCAATCAAAAGACAAACGCATATACCGCTGCCCTCCCCCAACTCGTTCTAGAACATACTAGTTCCAAGAATCGTCCTTCTATTTGGAAACGCCACTTAAATCGGAAGTATTCTTATGAATGTGTCGGGCTGGGAATGGGGAGTTCTGTTTCATCATGCTACAATAAGTTAAGTATGATTTTGGTTGGTTTTCACACGTTTTCTGGTATTATAAAAACTGCTCTTACCTTTTGAAATCTTATTTTGATATCTTTATCTGTTGCGCATTGTTTGTCTATATAACTACATTAATATGTGTATGAATCCACCTCTTGAAGTGAGGTTTCAACAAGGCAGATCGGATTAACATATTCGTATCCTGTTTATCTTTCCTCTACGGATTTTCCCCCTAACTGTTACGACCTCTTCTGTAATGTGGTTAGTTTATTTTGCATCTAATTCCGTGTATGGTACATGGGGGAAGTGTTTTCAGCGAAGTCCAGATCGGTGAACTATTTTGTCGGAGTGAGGGTTTTTAAAGACGCAGAGTTAGATTGCTATTTTGTTTAAGTGTTGTTTAATAGTTAAGTGAACATCATCTGAGGAAACAAAGTTACAATGCTGCTTGCATTTCAGGGATATTTTAAAGTTAATCTTCTTCTTTTTGGCGATGCCTTTTCACGTACTCCCTGTATAAGACATTGGTGGCACGATGTCCATTTACAAGGAAGCTGCGATATTTATCCGGACACATTACGGTTTGCTACCCGGCGGATTTTCTTTCCAACATTAACACATTCCATAAATAGTCTGCTGCTGGTGGTTTTCTAATTTTGATCTTCTTTCCCATTGCAGCCGCTTGTATTGATTTGTAACATGTGCAACGTGCATACGAGATTCTCCATCTTTGACCATGACCAAGAAACGAGACACGAGAAGCAATATTTAGCGATTACTTGGGGATAGATGTATCAGATGCATTCATGCGGGACGAGATCAAATAAACGATTTGTAAAGACATTCGAGAAAAGTGTCAATTATTTAACATAATTAACAAATAAACCCCCCCCCCCCCCCCCACACACACACACACACACACACAGGAAACAAACAAACAAACAAAATAAAAAAAAAAAGGTTTTCTTAACTTTGTGATATTATGATATGAGACATGACGGTCTATTACTGAACATACTAAAAGCAAGGTCCAGAGTAAAATAAAGAGAGAACGATCATTGCAGAAGAAAAAAAATTATTATACAAACAAGCAAGGCTGTTGGGACAGAGACCTGGACTGTAGAAAGTCGCAGACAATATAAGACAACGGGGGAACATGGTCAGACGACTTAAACATCGGCTTGTTAAGGGATTGATTGACTGAATCAACTAAGGATGGGGGGGGGGGGGGGGGGGGAGGAAGGAGAGAGGCATAGCCGTCATTGTGTTCATCTGAATATGACCCGTATTATGAATATAGTTATGAATCCATGCCAATATCATCGGCATCATGTGTCTTGTCAGCTAGCGAAAGCGTTTAAGTGTCTTGTCAGCTAGCGAAAGTACTCACGTGTCTTGTCAGCTAGTGAAAGCGTTCATGTGTCTTGTCACCTAGTAAAAGCGTTCATGTGTCATGTCAGCTAACGAAAGCGTTCATGTGTATTGTCAGCTAGCGAAGTCGTTCATGTGTTATGTCAGCTAGCGAAAGGGTTCATGTGTCATGTCAACTAGCGAAAGCGTTCATGTGTCATGTCAACTAGCGAAAGGGTTCATGCGTCTTGTCATCTAGCGAAAGCGTTCATGTGTCATGTCAACTAGCGAAAGGGTTCATGCGTCTTGTTATCTAGCGAAAGCGTTCATGACACACCACATATCTCGGTCCTGTGTGTTCTAAATTATATTGAGCTGATGATATCCTTTCACACGGCCGTCTCAGTCCAGCAAGCATCATTTCTCTCGTCGGCCTTTTCTCCCACTGCTCTTTCCAGTAAACACGATGATTTACATTGCCTATCTTTTCATTATATGACTAAAGACCTTTGTTTGTCTCTTTCTTATAATTGTATATAATGTTCTATTTTCATCAGCCTTTTCCAGACAAACCTTGATAGTTACTCTAGTAGTCCAAAGTATGTGCAATATTCGCCACTGGAACGACATAACTCCGACTTCCAAGCTACTCTTAATTTGTCCATTTATGATGCCACTACACTCAGGGAAAATATTTAAATACTCGGTCTTTTACAACAGTAGTCCCAGCGCCTCGACCCTTATTTGTCAATGTATCGAGCTCTTCTGAATAAATCTTCTCAGCTGGATTCAAACACTGCAGCTTTCGACATGAAAACAGGGGGTTTTCACTCCCATATGTTGCATTTCGTAATGCATTTAGAGAGATAGTTAATGTAAGCCACATTGATACAACTGCCAGGAAATGAACGATTAAATATACCATGACTTTTATTTGCGAAAAATACCCCCTGAAACCAACAAAAATAGTGTTATATTGGTATTTAATGCTTTGAAATTATATTTAAAATACACTTAAATGCTAATCTATATTCCAGATGGCCACAGATAAGAAACGAGTCATTTCATCTAATATTATGTACGTGTTTGTAATTTGTAAATAAAAAGTGTAAGTATTTTCTATTTTCCCTAAATTCACACGATTTTCATTCGTACATAGCAGTTTCATATCAATCAATCAGGTGCCGTCTCTATAATGAAGGTTGGCTGCAATGGATCCCGAACACTGTCTGTCTCTCGCCTTGACTGTACATTCTGTCATGCTGATGTTCGTCCATCTCTTGATTTTATCTTCCCACTTGTATCGTTGTCTATCTCTTGCTCGCTTGCCCTCAACCTTGCCTTCCAGTATGGTTTTTATAAGAGTATCATGTCTTTTAACGTGGCCAAAATATTACACTTGTCTCCTTTTTATTTCTTTCATCAACTCTCTCTTCATTCCCAGTTTTTCTACAACCTCTGCATTTTATTGTTTTTGTTTCCATGAAATACGACCTATTCGTCTGTAAATCCACATCTCCAGGGCCTCTATGCGACTTTCTAGTTGCTTGTTCAATGTTCAGGATTCCGCGCCATACAGTAGCGTTGAATATACGTAGCATTATGCGATTACCGTTAAATATTAGAAGATTGACATAGTATATCATCTTGTCGTTGATAAAAATGATTGTGATATCATAACTGATTGAATTATAGATTGTACCAGGACAAGCCTTCTTAATTTGTTCACTCAGGACATTTAAATGCCTACTCGGTCTCTTACAACAGAAGTCGCAGGGCCTAAACTCTTATTTGTCCATGGATCGAGCTCTTCTGGCAAAATTGAAAGATGATGATGCCAGGACAACTGAATGGTCTATAGATGAAATAAAGACTCTGGCAAAGTACGTTGATTTATTTGTTTGACGTAAGAGATCCTGCTGGTTCTAGAGTAGTGTTTCTGTCTAGCAATATAATCATGGACGTGCAGAAGGAGTAAATACAAATAAATGTAAATGCAAATGTTTAGGCGCTTTTATGTGCATTATCAATATGGTTCATTCATTCATTAAGAAGCATGTCCTTTGCAGAACCTCGCTTCCATAACAGCCCTCCGGAAAACCTCTAGATCATAAGCAAGATGTCCTGCGTCCGATACACCCATCTGGAGATCATCCGCCACATCCTACACGCATCTTGTTTTTGGTCTTCCTCTTCCTCTCTTCCCTGGCATATTCCCTTCCATTATTATTTTCTCCGAACTTTCATGACGTTTCAAGTGATCGTATTTAATAGCTAACCTTCTTCAATATTCAGCTCTTGAAATATGGATGCATTTGTTCTTTTCTTTATCCAAGATATTCTTAGAACTCGCCTGTAACATTTATATTCAATGGCACTTATGCGCTGTTCAGCTGTGCTGACACCATATTTCTATAGACAAATCGCCACTCAAAGAGTAGTCAATTGATGTGGTCAATAACATGGCGGTTTCCTTTGCTTAAAAAAGACATTTCTTCGTACCCATTGTAGACCTGGAGCCCAGGTTAATTTTAAACATCCGGCTCATTGTGTATTCGAACCCATGACCTCGGGCCTGTAGGTAAGCATCCCACTGCCACTGGTAGAGAGGCTATCATCTCCATTATCAACAATATAATTAACACAACACAAATCTTCACCATCACTACTATTAAATCAATCATTTTCTTATCCTGAGCAGGACGGTGCATTCAACCCCGGAATTTTTTGGCTGTTTGTGATTTCTTGATAAGTTTACGTTCAGTATTTAAAATGCAATGTTTGTTCAGTAGTTTGCCATTGCTCTCTCAACGGCCTACGTCTCATACCATTGACATAAGCGCTAAGCGTCTGCAGCTGATTACGAACCTTCGACTTAGTATGACGAGTCGCACTATTCTCCAAGCCCTAATGCCCTACCATCAAACACTCTTCGTCACCATCATCGTACTTGTCAAAATGGTACAATCTATCTAATCGTCCGCCTTTTTCTCTTCCTTCCCTTCCTCCTCCCCTCTTCTTCTTCTCTTCTTTTTCTCTTCCCCTTATTCGTTTTCTTTTCGTCCTCTTCCTCCTCCTCTCGATTACCATATTGTTCTTGTTTTTAAACAAGGAGTATCAGTATAGTTTTGTGAGTAGTATCAAGTAGCATCATCAAAATTGTATTTCTATAGCGGGATAATGTATATGACAGGATGGTTATACCACGGCGGAAATGACTTGTTCTACCTTAGTTGAAGCTCCTTTAACATAGTCAAAACACGCATGCTCATCCATATAGCTCTTGGACATATTAAACCTAATAAATTGGATAGCAAAAATCTATTTTTATTTTAAAAAAGCGGCAAAGAATGGAAATAGTCATCATACTTCATATGAAATCACCTAATATATATGTGATCTTCGTACTCCCAAACGTCATAACAATGTCCGCGAGACGATTACCGGTTATCTAGTGTACGTTGTATGAGATCTCGTATGCATACACAATCCGGCGAGATGACTACGCCCGAGTCATTGTGAATCAATACAAATACGTCGATGTAAGCATTTCTTTTAGTCCCAATTGATCGTTGATGGAAATAAAGCTTACAGCAAGATTTGCATTTATATAGTAGATACATCTGTACTACAGGACAACGCAATGATGCCGTTATATGCCAAGCAATAAGAGATGCGATTTTACCATACATTCTGAATTCGTTTTACAGTAGATTACGACCAGTAACTGTTGTGTATTAGAGTTTATAATTTTGTATGAATATTATACATATTTTCTAGTGTAATTTTCGGGTGGATAGTGAATAATTTAAGAAGTCTGCCCTCTCTGACCTGGACAAGCTGGGATTGCAGATATCGGTTTCTACAAAATCATACTAACGCCATCACAACCATGTGACTCTACGCCAATTAGGGAGGCATTTTGGAAGCAACAGGTTCCAATTTTCGTGTTTTCGAGACAACCTTAATTTGTTTGTCTTGCCTATTTTATTCTGTAATATTTGCTTGCCTGTCTATGTGGCCTAAGGGCTTGCGAACGCAATTCGTGAGCCGCTTACCGCGCGTTCGAAACGCTGCGGTGACCGATTTGGCAGCAGACAGAGTCGCGCTGGGGTTTTAACGTGTTGGTATGGGAATTGGTCGTTCAGAAGTTCAGAAAGCAATTGCAAACTACTGAACTTGCCAAGACAACAACAGCAGCAGTAAAATGCTGGTGGTGACAGCGATGTCCTGTAAAAAGGATACGAAAAAAAAATTGCTTGCTTCCTCTATTTCTAGGAGTGCCAATCAATACCGACCATTATCTATTTATTTAAAATGCTATTTTAATGTCTTGAAGGGTTTTCTCAAAAAATGATTTTTTCTGTACATGACATATTAAGCATTGGAGTCAAACAATCGTATGGTAATACGTCCGCATTTATTGCTCGTTACTTTTCAGTGCGGCACACGCCTCCAGACCCGATGATCTTAGAGATTGTGTTTTCTCGTGATCACATATCTCCGTGGTCGCCCAATTCCATTTTAAAGATGGTAAGGTAACCAGAGTGATAATGATTTCATTATGCGCTTGGTCAGTAATTCCCTACAGAATATCTCCGGTATGGAAGCCGTCGTATATTTGTGTCTGGACCCTTGTCCCCAAGCCACATGTCATGGATCCAAACTTCGCTTCGGGAAGGATTCTTAAAATTGACCTGGACTTCAATCTCGACCCAGACTAAAATGGGTACCAGAAAACGTCTTGGGAAAGTAAATCCGGCAGGCGTGATATTGATTCATCATCCCTGAAGTGTCGATTGGTTTATAAAATATGGTTCTACCATCATATTTCTGATTCTCCTTAAGACGTGACAAATGATCCTTTACACACTGTTAATTGTATCTACAATATGCGGGGATTTTATTCTAAGATTGTACCAGCTTGACCCAACTTGAAATGGGTACCACTAAATGACCTGATAAGTAAAGGGGGCGAACATGATATCGATATGACTCGTCGAGTGCTGGTTGGTCTATATAAATTATGGGGTCAGCACCGTATGTCCACTACGCCTCAAGAGGTGTAAAGATTCTCTGACCTACTACTTTATATCTACCTTTTTCGGAGATTTAAAAAAAAAAGATTGACCTAATCGACCCGATCTAAATGCGTACCAGGAACTTTCGTGAGAAATAAGGACGGCCGGTATGATATTGCTAATGTCACACACCTTGTGCCGACAGGTATATAAGCATGATGGACAAGCACCGTAAACCCAATACGCTCAAGGCGCGTTGACATGTTTTGTTTGGATTGTGAAATGTATTTCTGTTCACAGCAAAGATAGTTAACCCCAAGAAACCAATACACATCAAGTAAAGGTCTTAGTTTCTCCATCGTTCTTTCTTCTTTCCAGGCGAGTGCATCACACCTATTTTAAACTTTTATTGAGTGTTAAATCCATTGTGCCGGCTCCATGGTGAAGGAGTTACGGACGCAGTTCGTGATCCCGCATAACCGCGTTCGAAAGACAGCTGTGTACGATTTGGCAGCAGACTGCGTTGTGGTTATTTGTTACGATTCGGTCGTTCAGAAAGCAATGGCAAACTACTGAACGTAAAGTTGCCAAGAGATCGTAACAGACAAAATGCTGGTGTTGAATGTAATGTTCTATGAAGGATATGCAAATAACTTTTATTTTTAATCCAGTTTTATTTGTATTGTTAGTATTTTGACAGGCGGATTTTTTTTTAAACGTTTATTTCGTGCAAAGCAGTGTGTATTTACAAGATGTGTTGTGTGTGTTTTTTGTATTTGCGAATACAACATATACATTCATATACACGTAATAATATTACATTCATGGCGTGGTGTAATTACCTATATATTACTTGTTGATAATGATGGTTGAGCAACCATTTGCTTTCATGCATACTACAATCTTTCAATAGAAATCCTTTCATACTCCAAGCATTCTCATTCACACACAGTAAGCGTCCTTTGCTTTATGTATTCCCCTTAACAGTGAGCTGTGTCTGTATATACTTCTTCTTCTGCGTTCATCCGGAGTTTTTTTTTTCCGGACGTGATTGCGTTGTGCCTGTTTACAGCAGAGCTGCGTTCTTGCGCCGTTAGGCCGACACATCCGACTTCTGCTGGTATTTGTTGACCGGGTTAACCTTCCCGGGTGTCTGTACATACAACCGAGATGCTTACTTGTCTGACACTGATTTGATTTCATTACTTATAATTAATAATTATTTGTTATTGATAATTGCAGCTGTTGTACCGCTGCTTTGTCTGTTTTCTTACCATGCATGATCTGTCTCTTATTCTTCATTATAACCACATTTTAAAAGTGTAATTTTTACTCATACACTATTTATTCATTAACAAATGATTTTAGACCAAACAATAAAGACAAGTAGTAACTGTAATACTTGCTACCGTTACATTTAATTACCGCATCCCACCTACCAACACCTGTTATTAATTGTCATAGATTTAAAAAGATAACTGACTTGTTCAAATGTGGTTCACATCAGTTTAGATTTTCAACTTTGGTTTGGTTCAGTCGTTATTGATAACCATAATTTTCATTTTCTTTTTATTTATGTCAGAAACAGTTTTATTGCTCAAGTTGTGCATGCTGGCTGTTCATTTCTGGAGAATCTGCTCATTTTCCGTCAAGAAAACCGCATCATCTGTTTATCTCATGTTGTTTATTGTTTTTCCCCCTGATGTTGAACACTTGTCTTCTCCCTATCGGTTTCGGTATTCATTCTCCTTATACAGGGTGTTTGTAAAGTCTCACTACACTTTGAATGCAGAACAGCTGTTTGTTGTCATACAAACGGAAAACACTCCCAAACAGCTGTTCTACATTCAAAGTATAGTCAGACTTTACAAACACTCTGTACATACTGTGCCGGTGTTGTGGCTAAGGAGCAATGAACGCGTATTCCAATTCAACGTCAAACCGTGTCGAGAATTTGAAATCAGCTGCCGGACATAGGAAGCAGACGGCTTTTGCGTTGATTTCGATGGCATGAGGCGACTGTCTTTCAGAAAGCAATTGCAAACCACTGAATGTAAAACAGCCAGACATTTATGGGGTTGACTGCCTGTAAAGGACATGCAACTATCTAAGTATACTTACTGAATAAGGATAATGCATACACTTTTCTCACATCTTTCTTTGTATCTATAAGAGATGATACACACTTTATTGATCTTACTGTGCTTTATGGATCTTCGTAATGTTTCTTATTAGTCCACTGATTTGTTTTCTATAGATATCTGTTTCATCCAGGCATTTTATTAATTTTTCTTAAATAATTCTATTGAAGTCTCTTTTCAGTCTATAATGCATACTTTGTTGGATGTCTATATACCTTTATGAAAAGGTTCCCAAACAAAATAATGCTTCTCACATTCTACTTTCTTTTAAAAAAAAACATGTTGTATTTTCTGAAACTGCATTGTCTAGTGTTATTTGTATTCTCGCCTATGATCTTAAGTAGCATTATTATTGTATTTCTCATACGACTGATTACTGTAAATCAGAGAATTCCGCTGCTCTTATTATTTTGGGTAATACTATGAGGCCGATCTCCGTGGCAAAAGGCTCTACGTATGCGATTCGTAAGCCCGCTTAAACGCTTTCGAAATACAGCTACGACCATTTTGGCAGCAGACTGTGTTGCGCTGGGTTGTAACGAGTTGGTATGGGAGCCGGTTGTTCAGAAAGCAATGGCAAACTACTGAACGTAAAACTTGCCAAGACATCAACGACAGCAGTAAAATGCTGGTGTTGACATCGATGTTCCGTTAAAAGGATATGCCAAAAAAAAAAAATGCTATGAGACTTGGTCTTTTCATATATTATGGTATGAAATGAGTATTATATTTATTATATCATAACTGGGTGCTTATATCAATTCCTTACAGCTGTAGAGACCCTTAATAGTCTAGTAGACTAAACCAAAGAACTGCTGAATTATAGACTCACAGATAGTCGTCTAAGTTATCTCATGCTTCAAATAGGACAATATTATGTTTATACTAATACATCTATAAGGGGCGTTCATATGAAATCCGTTCGTGCCGTACCGCGCGTAATTGCGTACGTTGAACATGATCATGTTATAGTCATGTGATAAGTACTGGCCAATGAATAAAAGAGCAAGTGCTTATCGTCCCATGATGCATGGGTTCTGTTTCTGACCGTTGAGAAAATGGCCGGGTTGATTCAAAATCCGTCCAAAGAAGCTCAAAGAGCGGTGATTCAGTTTCTTTAATTTGATGGATGTCGACCAGTGGACATTCATCGAAGAATGCAAGCAACGTACGGTAACAAATGAGTGTCGAAAACAACAGTGACAGATTGACACGAATGTTTCGGAAAGGACGTCAGTTCACTACAGATCTTCGACGGCCGGGTCAAGCGCATATTGGTGCAACAGAAAAAACCATCGCCATAATTAATGCAGCAGTACAGATGAACCGTTGTCGAAGCAGACATTGCGAAAGAATTTGATGTGGCAATTGGGACAATTCAAACAGTCGTTCTTAAGAAACTGCAGTATCGGAAGGAGTGTTTACAGTGGGTACCACGGATGTTAACCGACCACCAAAAAGAGTATCGCATGGGATGGTGTTTGAACCACTTGCTGCGTTACAGAGTGGAGAGTGATGCATTTCTCTTCCGCATAGTGGCAGGCGATGATGGTGTTACCACTTTGAGCTGAGCAGCAAATGAGAGAGCATGTAATGGAAGCATGCTGGATCGCCAAAAGCCAAAAAATTCCATTTACAGGTTTCCACTGGTAAGGTTATGCTGAGCGAATTTTTTGACAATGTAGGGCTATTGGGGCCGACTTTAAGGAACCTGGTGTCAACATCAACTCTACCCACTACTTGCAAACTATAGACAACTGCAAAAAGCCATCAAGAATAAACGACCCGGCATGCTTTCTCACGGTGTGATTTTGTTGCACGATAATGCTCGTCCGCATGTCGCAAAGATTGTGCGGGAAGCATTAGCAAGAAAGAAGTGGGAAATACTGCAACATCCAGCCTATACCCTGATTTGTCACCATGTGATTTTCATTTGTTCGGACCTCTAAAAAAGCTCTCAAGGGGCAACGATTTCAACAGATGCAGACATAATGAACGCGACACACACTTGGTTCAGAGAGCAACCACAATCCTATTTTGCGGACGACATTCGCCGCCATTCTAAGCAATGGGGTGCTTTCCTGAATGCCTACGGCGACTTCTTCTCACCAACCCATGGTGCATAATTCATTCAAAATGAATGCTTTGTTTAATTCTACAACACCATATAGTGTTTCTGTCATGCTTTGGTAATAAAGCCATTGGAACGGGTTTCAAATGAACGCCCCTAATATATAATACGTTGTTTTCCCATCACAGGTTCCAGTTCCAATTCCAATTCCAATTTTCAAAACACAAATTTCAAATTCGGCCTCGTTCAACCTGCCTCTTCAGCTGTGGTTATTGTTGAGGTCCGTGGTTTTTGTGGGTTCTTTCACCCTAATTCGTGTCTTATGAGCTCTTACGAGTTAGTCCTATCTCGGACTGGTTATGTTGATTTGTGTCTATGACGTCAG
Organism: Cepaea nemoralis; assembly: GCA_014155875.1. Lineage (NCBI taxonomy): Eukaryota > Metazoa > Mollusca > Gastropoda > Stylommatophora > Helicidae > Cepaea > Cepaea nemoralis. Next base: position 167,338 of record JACEFZ010007879.1, on the reverse strand, counting down.
CTGGGTGCATGGTGGCGGCTCTCCTCTGTTCCCGTCTCTGGTAGTTTCTTTGCTAGTGAAGGCTCCTGGCTCATCTGGCTTGACTGGTTGCAGTCCTTATAAGGACTCTTTGTTTGATGTTTCGTTATCTTTCGTTTTATTCTGAGTTTGTGTCACCTTCTCGAAGTTGCTGTGGTATTCTTCGTCCATTTGTATCAAGATGAGTTGCATTTCCATATGAAATTTATCTTTCCATGTGCTGCTGTCATTTTCGTATTTTTCGCATCCTAGTCTAGCTTACCTTTCCCTTTCTTCGTAATCAGCTTCATATATTTTTTCCCTCTGCATCACAGGTTGTTGTAGTTTCGAAATATATATATATATCATGTGCCATGCCGGAAAGCGTGGGCGGTCATGATTCGCCATTTCACTCGATCACCAGAGTCGTGGATCAGCTCAGTGTTCCTGTCTCGTCCATGCCATGTGGCAAAGCCATCCAGGTATTTTCCTCTCGGTCTTCCTCTTGGTCTGTTCCCTTCGATCTTGCCAGCTGTCACTAAGTTCTCCAGTCCATTTCTTCTCATAACATGTCCAAAAAGTTTTGACTGTCTACATCTAATTTCTCTAATCAATCTACGATTTTCATTTGTTTCTTGTAGTACTTGGTCATTGGTTTTTCTATCTGTACATGGTATTCTTTGCATTTTCCTCAGAAACCACATTTCTGCAGCGATCAGATGTTTTTCAGCTTGACTGCACATTGTCCAAGTATCACATCCATACAAAAGAACAGGCTCTATGTATCCCCTCAACACTCTTTTTCTCGTTTCAATTGACATCATTTTATTGGTCAGAATGTTTTTCATCTTGCTAAAGGCTACTTTCGCAATGGCGATTCTTGTTCTAATCTCTTCAAGGCATCTGCCATCAGATGTTATGACTGTTCCGAGATAATTGAACCGATTCACTTGTTGAAGAATATTCCCATTTACTTGTATATTACATTGTGGTTCTTCGTTCTTCCTAGTGACGACCATAACCTGTGTCTTCCTACAATTTAATTCCAACCCCAGCTGCTCACTGTGTACAACAACAGCGTCTACTAATTGTTGCAGATCCTGTGCATTGTCTGCAATCAATACTGTATCATCTGCATATCTAATGTTATTTATGTTTCGTCCTCCAATGCTGATTCCATTTAGGTCTTCTACATTTCTGAAAATATTTTCATTGTATAGGGAAAAAAGATCTGGAGACATTACACATCCCTGCCTAACACCTCTCTTAATAGGTTGATATTGTCCTACTTCATTATCAATCCTTATGGCAGCTTGTTGTTTCCAATATATGTTTTTTATAAGTCTAATGTCTTTCCCATCAATTTGTAGATCTGCAAGCATATCCACAATGTTGACATGTCTAACTCTATCAAAAGCCTTTGTGTAGTCAATAAAGCAAAGATGTATATCCTTGTTTACTTCTAAAGCACGTTCAATAACTGTTCGCAGCATATACACAGCATTTACTGTACCCTTTCCTTCTACAAACCCACATTGTTCTTCCCCTATTTCAGGTTGTATTTTCTTCCTCACTCTTTGCATGATAATTCGTAACAAAATCTTTGTGATGTGACTCATTATACTAATTGTTCTATGTTGATCACATTCTAAGGTTCCTGATTTCTTTGGGATTGCAATAAATACAGAATTACATAATTCAGAAGGTATATCTCCAGTATCATATAATGTGTTCAGCAGTCTAGTGACTTGCTCTAGTCCAAATTCTTCTAAAGCTTTAATCATTTCTGTTGTGATGTTATCTGCACCGGGGGCCTTGCCAGCTTTCATATGCTTAAGAACATTTTGAACCTCCATCTTTAAAATTTCTGGTCCTTCATTATTAAATCTAATAGCATACTGTTCCTCTCTGTTATCATTATACAGGTCTTTCACATAATCTGTCCATACATGTAGAATCTGATCTTTTTCTATTATGATTTTGCCATCTTTAGTTTTTAGACAGCCTGTTGATGTACTTGTTCTTTTATTAGTAAGTTCCTGAATTCTTTTGTGCACTAATTTGGTATTTTGACTGTTGTGTTGTTTTTCAATTTCTAAGCACTTTTCCTCAAGCCATGATTCTTTTGCCTTCCTACATAATACTCTGACTTGTCTGTGAATTTCTTCATATTTGGCAGGATTATTTTTGTTGAGTCTTCTTGTTTCCATTAAGTGTAAAATTTCCTCAGTCATCCATTTCTTACGACCCATCTTCTGTAATTTTGGAATAGTTGTTTCTGCAGCCACATTGATTGAATTCTTTAACATTTCTCATTGATCATCCACATCCTGGAATAGGATCTCTAGATCAGACAATATTTCAAATCTGTTCTGTACTTCTATGTTGAATTTGTTTTGTATTTCCTTGTCATTACTCAATGTACACAAGTCATATTTAGTGTTTCCTGTTATATACTTGACTTTCTTCAACTTTATCTCAATGTTCCTGTGAGTAATCTGTGGTCACTATAACAATCAGCACTGGGAACTGTTTTTGCTACTGTTAGCGCGTTTCTAAATCTTCTGCTAATGAGAATGTAGTCAATCTGGTTTCTAATCCTGCTATCAGGACTCCTCCAGGTCCATAATCTTCTAGGGTGTTGCTTGAACCAGGTGTTTCCTACAATCATTTCCTGTTATTTTGCCCACTCTACTAGTCTGTATCCTCTTTCATTTCTCTCTCCTAAACCACAGTTTCCTACTGTGTATCTATCCCCTTGATTTCCTACTTTTGCATTGAAGTCCCCTATTATGATGTTTATTTCTGAATTTTTACATTTCTTTAAGGCAGACTATGTCATTATAAAATTCCTCTACACTATCTTCACTGGACTCTCCTGTTGGGGCATATACCTGAATAACATTTATGTTAAAAGGCCTGCCACTCAATTTAACTAGTAGAACTCTGTCCGACACGGCCCAATATCCCTGAACAGACGTTGGTGTTTTCCGGACCAAAATTATTGCCACTCCCCTATGTCGATCTTCACCTCCAGAATAAATAATCTTAAAATCTTTATGTATCTTGATACCTGCTCCTGTCCATCTCGTTTCGCACATACCTAATATATTAATTTTTTCTCTTTGAATTTCTTGTGTTATGTTCTCTAATGTTCCGTCGTTGTTTAACGTCCTAACGTTCCATGTTCCTAATTTTAATGTCTCTGTCCTTGTCTTGCGATGATCAGTCTTTAAGTGAATCATAATAAACTAGGCACTTTCAAAGAGGTAGTCTGCCGTTGCTTTCCTCTATGGCAGTGACCATACTGGCCGGATGACCGCAATCATTGTCTCTCGAAAGAGATCTTCTGCTTGCCGTCGCGAAACTCGAGACCATAACCAACAAATATCTGTCGGCTGCCCTCAAAATTTATATATATAAATCTATATATATAAAAATCTTTGTGTGTATGTATGTATGTATGTATGTATGTATGTATGTATGTATGTATGTATGTATGTATGTATGTATGTATGTATGTATGTATGTATGTATGTATGTATGTATGTATGTCCGTCCTTCATGCGTTCGCGAACGGTGCAACCGATTGAGATGAAATTTTCTACACGTATTCCTTTCATTCCTGTGCAACCAACTGTGATAGTTTTATCTATCAGCTATCAGATATTACCTTCCTAAAATTTAATTTTGTAATTACATGACTGAACATAAGAAAATATAAAAATATATGACAAAAAGGGATATAACTTTTAGTATAATTGTTATATCTTAAGTTACGTCCCCTGAGTTTAAATGAGTTGATTGACGATGAATTAAATGAGATGCTCCACATAGATAGATAGATAGATAGATAGATAGATAGATAGATAGATAGATACATAGATAAATAGATAGATAGATAGATAGATCCCCGCCAGAGCCTGGGCGAAGCCGGGCCGGGCAGCTAATATTTGGGCAGCTATATTCAAGGGGACTTAACATAAGAAAAGTTATTTCAAGGGTCATAACTTTTAATAACATCACTATTATTTTATGTATAGATTGTTGCATTGTTTTCACAGATTTATAAACTCTTTTCTATAGTTATTTACAGGCATATGAGTTATAATATATAGTGATATAATCTTTAAGGCATTTTCATAATAATTATCATAAAAGTAATGCATCTATTTAAATAGTGAAAATTTTCTAACACATCTTTTTATGTTTTTAAAACCAGTGTTCATTAAAAATAATGGATTTTATTTTATTTCTGTACTTTTTTTCGGAGTGGAACTTTTGAAGTAATCGAAGCATTTGTTTTTACCGTTCGCTTGGCAGAGAGAAGGTCAGTACACAATTAAATGGGTATATTCTCGATTTTGTTTTTGTTTAAAATAAAAAGTTGGCTGCGTGTGTGTCAACATCACATTTTTCATTCAATGTTGTGGGTGTGCATACCTTATGCATACCTTACACGCAGCACGCCTGTTAAAATGCAGGTTGTTTTTTTTTTTTGTCTAAAAAAAGAAGAAGCCTATCCTTTGAAGTACCCAGCATTTACGTTTAGTAGTTTCAGGTTGCCCTTTTTCTTTTGGCCATGTACCATATTTCAATATCCTCTACTATATATGTAGACAATATTTGTTTATGTGTGTGTGCCCTTTATCAGATTCAGATGAAATGCAATAGTTAGTTAAAAATCTAATTTTCTATTTTAGTGAAAGAGAGCACATAGTGTCTGGAAGGACATTCTTAAGTTAATTTTGTGTGTGTGTTGTTCATACTTTATGCATACCTTACACGCAGCATGCCTGTTAAAATACTGTTAAAATGCGGGTTTTTTTCCCCCCAAAGATTTATAAACTCTTTGTCTATAGTTATTTACAGGCATATGAGTTATAATAAATAATGATACAATCTTTAAGGCATTTTCATAATTATCATAAAAGTAATGCATCTATTTAAATAGTGAAAATTTTCTAACACATCTTTTTATGTTTATAAAACCAGTGTTCATTACAAATAATGGATTTATTTTAGACCGCCAGGGACTGGGCGAAGCCGGGCCGGGTCAGACAGACAGACAGACAAATAGATAGATAGATAGATAGATAGATAGATAGATAGATATATAGATAGATAGATAGATAGATAGATAGATAGATAGATAGATAGATAGATAGATAGATAGATAGATAGATAGATAGATCCCCGCCAGGAGCTGGGCGAAGCCGGGCCGGGTCAGACAGACAGACAGACAAGCAGACAGACAGACAGACAGACAGACAGACAGACAGACAGATAGATAGATAGATAGATAGATAGATAGATAGATAGATACATACATACATACATACATACATACACACATAGATACATAGATAGATACATAGATAGATAGATCCCCGCCAGAGCCTGGGCGAAGCCGGGCCGGGCAGCTAGTATATATATATATAACTTAATGTGCTTATGCAAATCACTGGACATGGCTTTTACCTAACAATTCTGTATATTTCAATTTTGTTAAGTCAACTGACACTCTGAGAACCTTTCTTCCCTTATCTTTATGCGACTATAAAAGATACAACACACACACACACACACACACACACACACACACACACACACACACACACACGAGGAAATAATTAAATAACAGGAATGTTATGAAAAACTTTTTTGTGTTTCAATACCGCAAACTCTCTCTCTCTCTCTCTCTCTCTCTCTCTCTCTCTCTCTCTCTCTCTCTCTCTCTCTCTCTCTCTCTCTCTCTCTCTCTCTCTCTCTCTCTCTCTCTCTCTCTCTCTCTCTCTCTCTCTCTCTGTGTTTGTTTGTTTGTACGTGTGTTATTTTTCAACATGGCCCATCTGCCTGGCAGCACACTTGGTCCACTCGCTTATTGATGCCTTTTAGGAAACAGATTTTGGGTGTAGCCTTGAACCAATTTTACATCGCCTTCGTTAACTGGCTGGCTTTGTGGCGAAGGGATTACGGACAGAATATGTAATCCCGCATACCGTGTTTGAAACACAGCTGTTAGCGATTTGTAAGCTCACCGACTTGAGTTGATTTTCATACAATGATATGAGTGACGGTCGTTTAGAAAGCAATAGCAATCTACTGAACGTAAAGTTGTCAAGAAATCACAAACAGTAAACAAAAAGGCTGGGGTTGACTGTGACGTCCTATTAAGGATATGTAAGTAACTTTTTGTTACCTCGTTGTCATCTTCAAACCTGGTACCCCGCAAATGTTCTTTTAAGGGTCCAAACAGAAGAAAGTCCAGTGGCGCCAAGTCAGGATTGTTTAGTTTAGTTTTAGTTTAGTCGTCGGATCAACATCACGGCACACGGTTTAACCCATAAGTGCTCCGTTTTCCTCCTAACTCAAACCTGAGTCTGGAGAAACTCAGCTCAATGCACGAACTCCCTTGCATCGGCTAGGATCCTGAAATACTTTGGGTAGATTTTTAACTCGAAATTTTGCCCGGGCAGAGCCGTTAGGCTACTCTTTTTCGATTTCCAACTACCAAGGGATTTTTTACGTGCTCAACAATACACACGGGCGTCCGATCTCACTACCCAGAGATCAGGGGAAATTTTATTACTGGAAGTCCAGGTGGATTTTTTAAATAAATCCTGGTCCTCACCGGGGCCTGAACTCGGGTCCTCCAGCACTCGAGGCGGACACCATACCTCGAGACCACTCAGCCCCCCAGTCAGGATTGTATGCTAGATGTTTCAAGAACATTGTTTATGTCCGTGGTGTTTGCAGCCGTATGTGTGTGGGCGTTTTCATGCAGATACAATATTCCTTTTAGAGAACTCCCGGCTTGTTGATCGTATCGTGGCTTCACTTTGTTCACTATAATGTCACTATATCGAGAACTCTTCACATTTTCACACCTGTTCCTGGTAATGCACCAGTAAATGGCGTTTGATTTTCAGAAATTGTGTTGTGTTATTTCTCAACATATGCCTTGCAACACACCCCCAAACTACCACACACACACACACAAGCAATAAATAAAAATCTGCATAACCGATATTGTATGGGTAGCTTCTTTCAAACAAGGCTACCGGAACGCTAACAGCATTTAAGCAAACAATATGTAATTACCAGCAGATTTCACTTCTCTATGGGGAATAAATCCATCGTCTGCCTGCTGACCCAGGAATGTTAGATTGTCACATTTAATGTGTTATAGCGCTAACATAAGCCAGGTGTCGCTGCATGGACAAACCATGTTGGTAATGTGTATATTAGCTTGCGTAGTAGTTTGAATAGATCTCAAGGTATATTGGACATATGATGCTAGCCTCACATTGTTAAACACCAATCGGTACTCGGCGAGTCATGTGATTAAAAATAGGGTGTATTTTTAATGACTGTGTAGTGTTTAAAAATATTGCCGGTCCAAGTTTTGTATTCACCCTCGGTAAAGTGCATGCAACATAATAGGTAAATACAAAACTTGGAACGGCAATATTTTCAAACACTGCACAGTCATTAAAAATACACCCTGCATTACATCGATCGCCTTTACTTCCCGAGACATCTCCTGGTTCCTATTTTGGGCTGGATCGAAGTGACCTGTTTGTTTCGTTGTATCGTGTCTGTACATTTTAACTCTCTCTTACCTACCACATTAAATAGGTAAGTTGCAAGTCCTTTACAGGACGTCAAATCAACCTCCGTATTTATTGCATGTTTATTATGTTCTTCTCAATTTTTCTTTAAGTAGTTTGCCATTACTTTCTGAACGGCCAACAGTAATGCTATTCTGAAATCAGCACAAAGCGATCTGCTGCCAAACTGTCGTCGGCTGACTTTGAACCCTGTTTGTCACGATTGAGAAACTGCAGTCCACTACCCATAAGCTACGGACGTCCACAATTGTCATTTACAATAATCATATGCTTACTGACAAATATTTACAAAAATAATTAACAGTTAATCTTCAGCAGTAAACGACACCTCACAGAGAGAACAAAATATCACATTATCTGAGAGTTAACTACGTGTACAACAACAACACTGTAAGGTGTGGAATGCGCCTGGCCCTGCAGCCAGCAGGGTTAGGATCGGCTAGCCTCTCCCAGGAGGGGTGAAGAGCGAAAATTAGTAGCCTGCCGATGACCCGCAGACTACACAAGTCAACCCCCACCTCCAAGTGGTGCAGACCGGGCAACCATGACCGCGAGGTCATGGGCTAACGGGGCTATGGCTCGCCATAGGGGATGTACTCCCTGTGGTCAGATTAGTGTCCTAAACCTGCGACTGGCCTAGCAAGCCGGCAGGGGATCTTCATACTGCTTGTAGAAAAACCAAGAAGTACTAAAGTAGGGGTTAAAGCTGCTCTAGATTTTATTAGAAAGCAGCAAGTCAAATGGTTTGGCCATGCAAGTAGGCTACCAGTCAACAGCATGCCACAACAAGCAATGATGTACAGACCAGATGGAAACAGAGGAAGAGGCCGACCACGTAAACGTTGGACTGAGGGATTAACAGAATCCATGGGAATGTCGATATACGAAGCCCATAACCGGGCACTCTCACGAAGTTTATACTTCACCTCGACACCGCAAGGTACAAGAGGAACATGATGAGATGAGATGAGACAACAACAACACCAACAACAACAACAACAACAACAACAGCAGCAGCAGCAACTACTACTACTACTACTACTACTACTACTACTACTACTACTACTACTACTACTACTACTACCACTACTACTACTACTACTCCTACTACTACTACTACTACTACTACTACTACTACTACTACTACTACTACAACTACTACTACTACTACTACTACTACTATTACTACTACAACAACAACTACTACAACAACAACTACTACTACAACTACTACTAGTACTACTATTATTACTACGAGTACTACTACTGATGCCTACCACTACTACTACTACCACTGCTGCTGCTGCTACTACTACTACTACTACTACTACTACTACTACTACTACTACTACTACTACTATTAGTACTACTACTACTACTACTACTACTACTACTACTACTACTGCTGCTGCTGCTACTACTACTAATACTTCTACTACTGCTGCTGCTGCTACTACTACTATTACTACTACTACTACTACTACTACTACTACTACTACTACTACTACTACTACTACTACTACTACTACTACTACTACTACTACTACTACTACTACTACTTCTTCTTTAGGGGGGTACGGGGTGTCAGGCATTGCTAGCACCTTTGATAAATATGACTCTCATATCCTTTTCAGGACCCATCCCCCACTAGTCCAAGCCTGACACCCAGCTCACGCCTGTGGCTCCTAGTAGCTGTCAGCATGCGACAGCGGCCACCCCCCGGGCAACAGCTGTGACAGGCTGGCTAAACCAGGCCTGAGTAGCCGATTTGGTGTCAAACCAAGCGGTGAACTAGGGTATGCCTACCCAGCATGTGAAGATAGGATCCGGCAGACAGCGCGGAAGAAATCATTCCTGATTCAACGGGTAAGACGGCGTTTACCTGCAAAGCGTTGTGGAACGTAATGAGCACGGCAAGGCACGTAGAGCGCCCTGGTCATCCACTGCACCTGTATTCATCTCCAGTCGTCTTGACTTGTCCTGCCACTGGATTCAGATGGACTCAGGCGAGAGAGTGAGGTCGACGAATTGCGCAACTCTTCCTCACTTTAATCTAATTCATCGCGCAAGTCATTTTTCAACCAACGTCATATATCACCTTCAAGCCCTGTGGCGATGGGCGAGCGGCGAAGCAGCAGGCGTGGGTACGCTGGCAGCCGTAGTCGCAGACCTGCACATAGGCGGCTCAGGCCATATGGTCGTCTTCTACTGACCGGAGCAGCAGTGGGATTCGGCAGCCCCCTGAGCAACTGAGCAGCCCTCTATAGGAACACACTGCTCACCTCCATAGCATGAGAAAGGGGCTAGAAAAAGTGCCCTAAACAATGTCTGCTTCATCACTACCTAACCAGCTAACCGCGGTTGGTGGGTACCCTAAACTGCGGTCGACATACAAAGAAAAAAACAGGTAAAGCTAAAAGAGCAAACCATATTCCAAAAGCAGTTGTGTTATCCACACTGCTATATGCTTGTGAAGCCTGGACTGTTTATCAGCGACACGCTAGGAAATTAAACCACTTTCGCACAGTCTGACTTAGTAAGTTACCGAAGATTAAATGGCAAGACAAGATCCCAGACACTGAAGTCCTAGAAAGAGCGTCCATGCCCAGGCTCCCTAAACAAATTCTTTTTACGGCGAGTTGCGTTGTGGTAAACGCACCCAAGGCGGCCAGAGGAAACGCTTTAAAGACACTGAAAATCTCACTGAATGCTTTTGGAATTCATCATGACACCTGGGAGACGCCGCCAGATGGCGCCAGAGACCGAAATTCGTGGCATGTATCATGACGCAAGGGTGCAGTCACTTGTGAGGCAACCAGGACTGCAAGAGCTGTTAAGACAGAACAGAAAAACCGCCGCAGAGAATCCTCCTCCAGAAACGTCAAGCATTCTTTGTCCACATTGTCAAAGAACATTTCGAGCCAAAATAGGCCTGATCAGCCATCCTAGAACTCACGGCTCCATACTTTCAACACCACCGGATGACATGAATGGTCATCATCATTCTTGATGGACAAACAACACTACAACAATAACAACAACAACTACTACTACAACAAAAACAACAACAACAACAACAACAACTACTACTACTACTACTACTACTACTACTACTACTACTACTACTACTACTACTACTACTACTACTACTACTACTACTACTACTGCTGCTGCTGCTGCTGCTGCTGCTATTTCTTCTTCGTATGCTGCTACCGCTTGTTAACATTATTATGAAGACGGTGGCAGGAAGAGCAACGGTTATAGGAGGAGGAAGAGCAAGAAGAAGAAGAAGAAGAAGGAACGAACGAACGAACGAATGAACGAACGAACGAACGAACGAACTTTATTTTCAGACGGTTAAGAATTGGGCACGCAGGCCCGTTTCACATTCTGCCCTTCTTCTCAATTGCCTCTCATACATTATTTCATTCAACATCACTTATGAAGCAAGTCTTAGACAATAAAAGAACAGTAAGCATTAAAACGCATGAAAATTAATCAATAATACATGACTCACTGAGGCAATGTTTAACATGGGCATTATAAATACCTATAAAAGGGAAACGTACCATACATATGGGAATTTTTATTGGCTAGTTTTCATTTGAGATAATTCTATTATTATTATTATTATTATTATTATTATTATTATTATTATTATTATTATTATTATTATTATTATTATTTAGGTGGGCATGTAGCCTGTACTGAGGTAGTGTTCAAACAGGTTACAACAGTATGTATAAAGACTGGAGGTGTCTTTGATTTCTTGTGGAAGATTGTTCCACAATTGAGCGGCAGAGTATGCTCAGCTTGTCTTATATAAGAAGAAGAAGAAGCAGAAGAATAAAAGGACGAATGCATCGTTTATTTAAACGTTTTTCTACATGATCACGTGTAAAACAGATACCACGATGTCTGTGTGTGCTACAAATGCTTCTACTGTGTTCAGCCTTCTATCGTCTAGTCTAGTTCACGAATGCATGTCTACACATACGAACGCACACTATCCACTTTTGACGCAGATAAGCGGAACTAACATAATTGCAGCTCTGGACCTGGCTGCCAAGAATGTAAGAAAATGAGTTCGATAGAAAACAGTAAACAAGGAAACCAAATAATGAATCCCAACTGAAACCCATTATCGGTTCTCTTGTGTAATGTTTTAAAACTCATAGTAATTGCTGTTAAAAGCTGATGCAGTTTCGAGATATAACGTGTTTTAAAATGATGTTAGCTTCGCGCATTCGCGCTCTCCAGTGCTGTGACAAAATGGGACACCTTCCGTTCCCTGTGATCTTGGGTTCGAATCCTAAATTATGCGGATTTTTTTAAATCGATCACGACTGCTAAGCCTACCCTGCCTAAAATGGGTGCCAGGACATGTCTTGGATTGTGAAGGCGGCTTGCATAATACTGATAACATTACCCACGAATGACACTTATTACATATTCTATACAAATGTGAGTCCGACACACGGTGACCAGTGCGCCATAATGTACGTACATTGGCTTTAAAAAAATCATTATTTCATTTGTGTTTGTGACATTAAACAACTGTTTATTACAACTGGATGTTTAGATTATGTAAATATGTCTGTTTTTGCAAATATTTTGGCAATCCAATTCCGTTCACTGAATTTTTCTTATGCGGTATTTGTTTAGTCAGTTTCAATTTAGTTCGTGTTTTATATTTCATTGCATTGTGTCTCAAGTCTGGTTTTCGTTACAGACAAATATATGGAATCAAAGCTGACATTTGGTGTAGATATGTAATATGGAGTGCCACAGTAACTAACAACGACTGCCTGAAAGAGGCTAATGAAACTAGAAAATTACATACACCAATAAGGAAGGGGCAAACCGCTTTCTCTGGTCTTGCGATGAGAAGAGAGGCATTGGAGAACATCGTGACAACTGGAAATATTGAGGGAAGAGAGTCAGGGGCAGATAAAGTTAAATGATGCTGGATGGATTGAGACGGTGGCATGGAGGAATACCATCAATAGAGTTGATTCAGAACACCAAAGGCCGAGATCTGTGGAGAATCATGAACGCCTACGCCAGCTGGCAGGGCACGTGATGATAATGATGTAATGTTTAATAGGCCGTTTGTCACAATTTGATTAATGCTTTTACTGGTATTTATTAGCACCAATAGAAGCTCATCTACTTGGATAGGGATCATATTTATTACAGAATCGACGTCATAACTCTTTGGTGAAAACAATATTTGCACCGCACACGCTAGCTTCAAATATTGCAATGTGTAGAACTGATCGTTCCGGGAACACTGGATCTAAACACCAAGTCTTGATGCGCTCCTGTAGGAAATATAGATATCCGAGTCCAAAGTAAAACATCCGTAAACATATTATTTATGCAGGCGAGCTAGCGTATATATATGCCCGTGTCCACAGTAAAACATCCGTAAACATATTATTTATGCAGGCTAGCTAGCGAATATAAATACCCGAGTCCAAAGTAAAACATCCGTAAACATATTATTTATGCCGGCGAGCTAGCAAATATTGATATCCACAGTAAAATATCCGTAAACATATTATTTATGCCGGCGAGTTAACGAACTATACTGGTTGGTAATGTCATGAGTACTGTCGGACGATGGTTCGACCCCTGGGCTCGTCGCTTGCCAATATGAGGGAAGGTTTAGTCACTTATTCCTCATTGTTCTCATGCCTATAACATGTGATGGCGCCATCATATTACAGACCCATAGGAGTAAACTTCTCCGGGACAAAATAAATTAATCAAACATCTGGTCCGTTCATGTGTCTTCATTACAGATAGCAGCTGTATAGTCGGTGGATTAGATGTAAACTAATTTCTTGAACTAAACGAGATAATGCTTTGAAGAAAAGTTTCAGGTTATTATCCCTATAATTGTACAAGTTTATATTGTCTAGTGTGTATTGTGAAATTATACTTCTTTCATTTGTCTTCAGTCAGTGCTTATCAATAATTCCTAACGCATTCCACTAATCAAATTGAGGGTCCCATGAATTCCTTATAAGTTAACTTCCTTGTACGACAAGTAGTTCTCTGGATAGAAAGGCTCTTTCAGAACATGGTTTGTCAACGCCTCTGCGCTGGTTACGATTAGTCCGAGAAGTTCACGCACTGAAAAATATGTCAAAAAGGGTAATAGACAAAGTCTAACGTGCCGAGGTGTGTCCAACGAAATCAATGCTGAAGAAGATGTAATAGTAAAATGGCTTGTACGACTCGTGGCGGCAAGCTTCCACTAAAACGTTATTTATTCAACGGTTCACAGCTCTATGATGAGATATGATGATTTGTTCAGTCCACGGCTAAAGACAGAGATCATTCATTATATATGCAACGTACATAGCATCTACAACATTATGATAACGAACAAAATATCCATTAGCAGTTTTCACGTATTAAAATTTGTTGTATGTCCTGTACAAGATGTTGCAATCAACTCAGCATTTATTGACTGTGATTTACTTGGCAGCATTAGTTCAGTAGTTTGTCATTTGCAGAATTATTCACGGTACATTAGTACATCACATCTAGCGAATTAGTCCTCTCCTTAGCTACACAAAAGACATCGATGACTTAAAACAATGGTAATATTGAAGACGCATTTGGTAATATTGGAGACGCATTTGGTAATAAAGATTCACAGGTAATGTTGGAGGTGCACTTGGTAATATTGTAGACACATATGATAAATTTTTAGACACATTTGGTACTGTTGGAGACACAGTGGGTTATATAAAGATACAACTGATAATATTGGAGACACGTGTGGATTGATTGATTGATTGATTGATTTAGGAACCGACATCACAGCATTCGGGGCATTCCCCTAAGCGCTCCGTCCCCATCCTTAGAAGCCAGCGAAGAGTTCCAACCTCAATAGTACAAGTAGCAATCTGATTATATGTGCGTCTCGCCTTTCCTCTAAGCGTCGAGCATCGGCCAGATCCCCTCGTCACTCCACGCTGTCGCATTCTTGCCAGACCATGGTGATCCATTTGCTCCTCCGAGGTGTGCACGTGCTCCCACAAGGCCGCAACCACGTCTGCCTTATCATGCATCAATACTCCACCAAGTTTTGCAGAGCCAGCCAATCTGTCTGCCTGTTCATTCCCCAGCACACCAGCATGCCCCGGAGAAAATATCCAGACGATGCTTGCCACCCGTGACTTCCGAAGCGAAGCAAGCCACTCGGCACGAAGCTTGCCTGTCCTCACCCTACTCAGCATGCTTTCTGAGTCAGTTACAATCACGATGTGTGTGTGTGTGTATCGTATTCTCCATCCAGCGGAAAGCTGCACTGACTGCCTCCACTTCCATTCTTAAGCTAGATGTTGTGGTATCATATGCCAGGCTCTCCTGCACCAAACGTTGACCATTAGCCTTTGCCAAGAAACCCCAGGCACTTCTACTACCTCTCAACACCGAACCATCTGTGTAGATAATCACATCACCCGGGCGAGCATTATCCTGAATTAGTTGCTGGATTTCCACTTCCGTGGCCCCTGCTGGCCACTCCCTGCACTCCCGGCTCAATGTGATTATAACTATGCACAAGTCTGACTGCTCCGCTGGCACGCTGACCCATTCCTATCCTCGCCTAATGTTCTCCAAGGGGCACTCCTGTCTGATCGTATACTCCGCCTGAGCCATCCATGATTTCCCTCTTATCAGTCGCTGGCCCTTAACTGCGTCCAGCGCCTCATGCAACGGGTGATCTGTGTCAGCAGCTACTCTGAGATATGCCCTCGCCTACATCACCTTGTACCTACCAGCAACAGTCGGCAAACCAAGGATATACCTCATACACACCACTGGGGTGTTTCTGGTGCATCCCAGAATGACCCTCATAGCCTCGTTCTGTATGCGCTCCAATCCCACCAGCTGACTCTTTGAGACAGTGAGCAGTCCTAGTCCATGATCAATCGCTAAGAGGATCAAGTGCTGGTATAGTCTGAAAAGCATTCTCTGCTCTATGTCCATTGCGGCCATAGTTTTTAGTGCGCTGAGTCACTTTTGAGATCTTGTCACAAACGTCTCCACATGATCCTTGAAGGATAGGCTCCTGTCAAATGTGATTCCCAGATACTTCAGTTTGTTGACACGTGTGGTAATGTAGGAGATACACCTGGTAATATTGGCGACGCATCTGGTAATATTGGAGGCGCGCCTGATAAAATTGGAGTCGCATATGGCAATATTGACGATTCATATGGTAATATTGGAAAACGCATATAGTAATATTGGAGACAAATGTGGTAATAATGGAGACACTTTTGGTAATAATAATAGATCAGTAGTGTAGTTTTAGTTAAGAAGAGAATTTCATCAGTACCATTAAAACATGGATGATTCCAAATTTATTGAGTCACCCGATGTTCATCAACAGTGCGAAATAGTGCATCTATCCGTAAATGACACAGTAAAAATACCGTCGTACTATTTGATTTAATTATCTTTGTACTGTAAAGTGTCTTTACTATCCCTGTCAGCAACTTGTGCGCTGCAGATTCTCGGGACTCCCCTACTTTCGCACCGCACGAAATAACAACTCGTGACATTTGCGAAAGGAATGCAATTTATTCAGAGCCGACATTTGAATGGCTCTACGAGCGTTATACTTCATCATCATTATACAACATGAATGCAATGCAGTGATGAGAAATGATGCTAGTATTCACAATCTAAATGAACAGCCCTATGTTTGCCTATTGCCTAGAAACTATAGCATTTGTCAAGGATACGTCTGCTCTCTATCGTCTCAAGTCAGGTCTGTCCACACGCTACACATTGCGTGGACAATCACGGACACTGTCCCCTCCGTGCAGTAGCTATTATTGCGTGCATGGTCTCGCAAGCACGCTGGCTTGTGAGTTAGAGTAACCGGGTATTTCACGGTTACTCGCAAGGACAAGCTTCTCAATGGCTTGGGGAAAACCCTCGCTCAGTTGTACGCATTGGCCCCTGGTCTGACACAAATGTGTCTCCTTGTGAGGCTATTTATAGTGCTCGGTGTCTCTCCTGTCTGGTGTCTCCCTACTAGACTAGTGTTTACTCCTATCGCCTCTGTAAGGCTTTATTGGAGATCTTGACAATCCCTAACCGTTAATGTAAATACTATACTCTTTCAGCTATCTGTATTTTAAGGTGCCGTTATGTACTATTTTGTCATATGCCTATCTATATGTAATATAACTGCGACAGTTAGTTATTATTATAACAGATCCCTAGCACTACGTCACGCTCATTCTTAGAATTGTAACTTCTGTATGCTCTTTTTATTTTACATCATATATCTAACTTTCCTATTTCTGTCAATGACCTGCCATTTCAAGTTAACAGTACAAGTAAAAAGCCCTTTGCATGCCTTGAGGTGTACTGAGTACATGGTGCTAGCCCCTTCATTTTATAGACCAATCGGAACGCGATGGCTGATGTGGTCAATATCACCCTGGCCGCTTATAATTCCGGTGGTCATAAGTTCGAATTAACATCAAGATGGATGTTTACAATTGACGGGTGTTGCTATGTCGATCATGACTAACATGGGAACTAGAAAATGTCTTGGGAATTAAAATTGGTCGGTGTGATATTCATAACATTAACCCTCAAATGCCGATTGGTGAATACAAATATAAGGCTAACACCATATGCCTGTTAGTCCTCAAGGCGTACATCAGGGGTGCCAGAAATGTGATAATAGTGGTGACACAGTTGGTAATATTGAACACGCATTTGGTGTTACTGGAGGGGACATTTGGCAATGTTGGGGGACATTTGGTTATACTGGAGACACATTTGGTTATGTTGGAGAAGCATTTAGTGATATTGGAGACACTTTTTATAATACTGGAGACATATTTGGTAATACTGGACGCACATTTTGGTTATATACATTTCGATGACAAAAGCGTGAGCGCAAGAGGACACGGAAAAGACGCCATCTATATCTTCATGCACTCAGACACACTGTGTTGTAAATTATGGGTTTGTGATTTATTGGCTCCGGGAAGACTCAGCGACGAATAATGAGGACAAGAAATGTGTATATTATTGACCGCATCACCTAAAGAGTGCCGTCTGGTAAAGTCAGTGTTGACGTTGCACTATATCCACATTAACTAAAGTATAAAGGACATGGGCTATGTGCCTTGAGTGAGATAATTACTGACGTAATTGCAAATTGAAAACAATGTCTTCTTGTAGTGAATTTGTATAATGTAGACACAAACAATAGAATCCACGATTTATTGGCTGGCATATTCCGCTGCATCTCGTTATATTTATACTGCAGGCAATTCAAATTACTGTTAGACAATTCAAATGACTGTGGGGGATATGTGTGTTGTATATTTCAGCTTGAAGAATGTATCGTATCGTATCGTTATGAGAAGTATAAGTATTACTGACAAAATGCAGCAAAATATGCCAAGCAATATATCGTGCAATCTATTTTTACTGCGAATGTTGACATACATTTCACATAAACGTTGGCAATGTAGGTTGTTGGAAATATGTTGTTTAGTGCTGCCTATGAATGTAGTAAACCACTCTTTCTTACTTGCAGGTTGGACGGCAAGAACGGTCGCATAGTATGCCGTACCTGCATTCCGGGAGTGGACACTATCGCCATGGAGTGGTGCAGCTCATGATTCACACAATTGACCCAGTAACAGAAGGTAATTGTGTGTATTAACGTGTATACTGTTGTGCTAATAATCGAAACAAGGATCACTGTTTGCGGTATTTATTTACTAGAATTAAAATCATATAACTCAAGAGACACTAGTAGAGGGTTCTGTTTTCTTCAATAGATCTAGGGACACTGATGTTTCGGAAATTGGAAAGTGGCATGTTGTGGATAGAGCATGGCTCGAAAAGGCGGAGATTTCCAGCATATACATTTTCTGCCCGGGGCATGCAGTTACGGGGCAATGAACAGGCTGATAGATTAGCTGCTGCTGCTCCCATGGGTGCAGAGTTTGTTATAATAACGGTGATGTGGTGAAGACCCTTTGGAATTGGGTGGAGACTGCAGCTGAATAAAGGGAATATCCATGTCTGGAAACAGTTAGCTTGGAAATGAAGAACAGCAGTCTGCATAATACTCAAAGCGTAGAGGAAACACCAGCCTGCCTTTTAATGAAATTACTTCTGGAACAATTAACATAAGAACTCTTCGGTGACTTTTGAAGAGGGGACGGAGCTTGTGTGCAGATGTTTCGAGTGCAGTGATTTCGATTCTTAATTTCAATATTCATGAATACCTGTTGTGCCCATGACCACCTGATTGTGGACAGACGCCGATGTTGCCCCATACAGTGGATCTTGCTGTAGCTGACGCAAGTGACGCCACATGGCAACAGCCTCAGTTATGTCGATTCATCAACCTCTGTGTCAACCTATACCCGTCCCTCATATGTGGTTATTTGTCTCATATTCATCCTCGCTATTCCCACGATGATACCCTTAGAGCTACAAAATCAACCCTCTCATTACAATGTAACAAATGCCCCGCAAATGTTACTTGATGATTGAGTTGCATCACTAACCCATATGCATACAAATCATATATATATATTTTTTCGCATATCCTTTACAGGACATCGCTGTCAACATCAGCATCTTTCAGCTGATTATTGATTTCTTAGCAAGATTACGCTCAGTAGTTTGCCATTGCTTTCTGAGCGGCTGGCTCATATACCCTGTAAGTTACCAACGCGACCAGAATCACAACCGATTCTCGCGCTAGTTACGTTCCTCACGTGGATATACGAGATTACGGAGAAAGTCGCTAACTCCTAGGGCAGGGAGACCGGCAAATCATATACTACTAACTGTAAATACTTATTGTGTGCAAGCGTGGGGTGAGTAAAACAGAAAAAATATTATTTTACAAGCATTGAGGCATATGGTATATGGTGCTAGCCCCTATTTATTTAGACCAATAAACACTTGATAGGCGATGTGGTTAATATCAGTCTCTACCCCCTAGGACATTTCTTACAGCTATATGTATCGTATATACATAGATACACCAGAGTGCTACAATATTATATAAAATGCTGGTCCACGCCTAACTTGAGCTATATGTACACAATACACATAGAAACATTACAGAGCTACAACGTAATAGAAAATTCTTGTTATTGATTAACATACAGCTACATATGCCGAATACATAGAAACAAGAAATTGTTACAATATTATAGAAAATGCTGATAAATGTCTATCTTAGAGCAAAATATTTTGTTTAAACATAGAAACATGACAGTGTTATAGTATAAACAATACAGGTCAATGCTTGTCTTACAGAAATAGTAAAGTAGCGTTAGGCCTTCACAAATGTAGAAAACGAATGAATTATATGTCGTAGGAATCGTCACATGTGATACAGAGGTTGTTAAGGAAGCAAAAACCAGCAGACACTGTGTCCGACCATGCATGCCATAAGATGGGACTAAGGAGTGTTGGCGTTAAACTGGCTTCCTCACTGCTGACACAACTTTAGCTGCACAATCCAAATGATCACGAACAAGAGTACACAGAGCTTGGCGTGAACTGGCTACGAGCCCATTGGTCTACTTGAAGAAGAACGGCAGAAAAACAATAGAAGTAACAAACCTGATTTACCCACAATAAGAAAGGAGTTATCAATACATATTATTCAAGGCGGAAGTAGTCTTTGCCAGAAAATAGAAATTAATTTATAACCTGGCATCTTGGAAGTTCGCTCCACGGAGCACATGGAGTTCGCCCATTTTCTATAGTTGAGTGTCATCTACACGACGTGGTAGACTAGGCAATGTTAGTTTAGTAGCTTGCCATTACTTTCTGAATGACCGACAACCCAGTCAACGCAAAGTGGTCTGCTTGAAAATGGCCCGCGACTGATATCGAACCCTCGACCCGGTATGTCGCGGAAATGTGACACGGTTTCACTATCCCCTAAGCTACAGTGCCAGCTCCATATCCAGTAACTGTATTCTATACCTGTGTGTCAACCAATCAATCAGGTGCCGTCTTCACAATGAAGGTTGGCAACAGATATCCAATACTGACTGTCTCTCGCCCTGACTGTGCATTCTGTCAGGCTGATGTTCGTCATCTCTTGATGTTATCTTCCCACTTGTATTGTTGTCTACCTCTTGCTCGCTTGCCTTCAACCTTGCCCTCCAATATGGTTTTTATAAGAGTGTTATGTCTTTTAACGTGGCCGAAATATTTTACTTGCCTCTTTTTTATTTCTTTCATCAACTCTCTTTTCATTCAGTTTTCTCCTACTTTCTTACCAGTGTGTAAATAATTGTAAATTAAATTCTTGATAATGACCGTAAACCCTGAGGACATCGCAGTGGCGAATATAGTGATTCCCTTCATATTCCCATATCATATCCCCGGTACAGTCATGTCTGAAGCATAAAGAGATAATTATTATACTCACTCCTCTCTGCAGCCTCACATTTTGATAAATGTGCTGCTGTTTATAGTATTACTCAATATCCAGCCATTTAGACGTTCCTGACACATATTTTCCTGTTTTATTTTGCATATATATATGCAAATGTATATATATATGTGTGTATTCTGTTATTGTAGAGAATTATTTTATCTATTACAAATACTTTTCAAAAAATTTCTTCTGTAGTTTGTCTGGATTAAGTAAGTAGGTATTCTTATGCAGTGAGAATTATCTATTCCATCAAAAAAACTAACTTTGTGACGAGAAGTTTACGATCGCATTTCGCAATCCAGTTTGGTGATGTTTTACATACAACTTTATGAGAGTCGATCGTTCAAAAAGCAATGGCAAACTACTGAACGTTAACTTGTCAAGAAATCCCATACAACAAAAATCCTGCGGCATCCTGTAAAGGAAACGCAACTCACTTTTTTAAATGTAAAAAGTAATAATGATATTGCGACTTCTCTCAAATGAAATATGATAAGTGCTTATTCTTCTGGTAAGGACATACTAATGTAATGTGATAATCTCAATCAGAGCTCTGACATATGATTATATCATAAGCACTAACTTATTTCACATGGAAACAATGCTTTTAATGAGCACACACCTTTTTCACCATATTTACCATACCGTGCTATAGATTTTTTGAAAAAAATCATCATCATCATCATCATCATCATCATCATCATCATCATCATCATCATCATCATCATCATCATCATCATCATCATCATCAAGTGCCCTGCCAGCTGGTGTAGGCGTTCATGGCTCTCCACAGATCTCGGTCTAATGTGTTCTGAATCAACTCTGCTGATGGTATTCCTCCATAACACCGTCTCAACCCATACAGCATAATTTCCCTTGGTCTGCCTTTGCCTCTCTTTTGATATGATAGACCATGCCATTTTAATTTTAAAAAACTAGAGACAATGAAAATTGGTCCTAATGTTGTGACGCTAATAACATCTTTTCTGTCAAACAGAAATCAAGTAGTATCATACAATAGATCTCTGTCCCAAACCACTACCTTCAATACTGGCCCTATTCTTGGCCCTCTATTATTCGCCATATATATTAATGATCTACCTTTGCATCTTTCGTCGTCCTGCGATCTATTTGCAGACATCTGTACAGTGTATACAAACGCTGAAATCAGTAATTTGCTGGAGTCATCTTTGCAACAAGAATTAAATAATGTAGTTAGGTGGAGCTATGCGAACCGTATGCAAATTAACATCACTAAAACAAAATCTATGTTATTAACAACCAGACAAAGACTTCAGACTCTAAATTCACACAGATCACTTCAACTTCACATCGGTAACATGCCAGAAGAAAGTGTAATTGAGCACAAAACATTAGACCTCATCATTGATAGAAACCTAACCTTTAATCCTCACGTTCAAGCGCTCACTAAACAAACAGCGAAAGAAGTCTACCAACTGGCCAAAATTAAAAATGTCCTTGATGAGGACACAAGGAAAATATTCTATACATCTCACATACAGACACATTTTGACTACTGCTCTATAATCTGGGACGGTTGTTCCAATTCAAGCACCAAAGGACTTTACTCACTCAATTCTGATGAGTTTAATTTATAGCAAACATTTAACTGACAATCCTAGCCTGCATAAACGCCTTCAGTTACTACCACTCCGCAAACGTCTGCTTTTCAATAAGGCCAAACTAATTCACAAAATCCTACATCGGAATGCCCCAAATTACCTTTGGCCATTGTTTGAATATAATGCTAGACACAGTAAACGATTAAATATATTACACATTCCGAAGCCTAGGATAGACTTATACAAAACAAGCTTAACGTACTCTGCAGCTCAGCTGTGGAACAATCTTCCACATGAAATAAAAGACATCACCAATCCCTATACATATAATTGCAAATTATTTGAACACTACCTCAGTACGGATTACCTTCCCCCTTAATAATAGAAGTAATAATAATAATAAAACCCTAGTATAACAGCCAGTCCCCTTTTGGTAGGCCAGTTTATTCCACATAGCTAATAACAAGTGCCACACCAGTTACTATTACTGAATCGTGTGGTATTGATTTTTCATTTTCCACATGCCTTTATAATGCATATCTTTTATATTGTTGCTGTTTTCAGTTAGCCTTGAATGATGTGTGAATGGTATAATGTATGAAAGAGAGTGATACAAGGGCAGAATGTTAGACGGGCCTGGGTGCCCAATTCTTAACACTTTCAAAATAAAGTTTTGTTGTTGTTGTTGTTGTTGTTGTTGTTGTTGTTGTTCTCTTACCCTCAATCTTGCCAACTGTCACGATGGTCTCCAATGTGTCTCTTCTCATCGCGTGACCAAAGAAAGGGGGCTGAGTGGTCTCGAGGTATGGTGTCCGTCTCGGGTGCTGGAGATAATAGTTTCAAGCCCGGGTGAGGGTCGGGATTCTTTTACGTGGACATCTAGTAACAACACTTCCCCTGGTCTATGGGTAGAGATCGGACGCCCGTGTGTATTGTTGCGCACGTAAAAGATCCCTTGGCTGTTGGAAACTGAAAAAGAGTAGCCTAACGGCGCTGCCCGGGCAAAATTTCGAATTAAAAATCTATCCAAAGTATTTCAGGATCCTCGCCAGTGCTACGAAGTTCTTGCACTGAGCTGAGATTCTCCGGACTAAGGCTTGAGTTAAGAATAGAACGAAGCACTTATGGGTTACACCCTTGTGCCGTGATGTTGACCCGTCGACTAACTAAACTAAACTAAACTAACTAAACTGATCAAACAAAGCTGTTTGTCTCCTTTTTATTGTTGTATATAGTGTTCTGGTTTCATTAGCCTCTTTCAGGCAATCGTTGTTAGTTACTCTGGCAGTCCAAGGAAATCGCTACATTCGTCTTAAAAACCACATCCCTCTTGCTTCTAAGTTCTTCCTAATGTGTTCATTTACATTCCAAGATTCGCTGCCATGCAGCAAAACTGGTTCTATATAGCATTTCAGCACTCTCTTTCTTACATTCATTGAAAATGCCGCCCCTTTATGAAGCCCCTATACGGTGCCGCCTGATGCGGCAGCCTCTCTGTATCATAGCTTGGCATGACCCTATATATTTAGTTCATAGGCTCGTGAAAGTATAGTGGGTATTTAATTCCTTAGTAGAACAGTAATTCAAATTATGTAAATCAATTTGATGTTGATCAAATATTTCGTTGAAATATCCAACGTTCCTACCATGACCTTGCAATGTCTCAGAAATCCAAGAAGTAAATTTTGAATTCTCATAAAAATTCCAGGATCACAAGTTTTTTTTAATTGAAATGTTTATTTATAACAAACCCGTTTCATCTCAAGGTTAACTTCAATACATTGATAACATATATTTAATCTCATCAAACATAACCTCATGACGAAAACTCTTATTTAACCATCAACATCCGAATTCTAAGTTCCTAACTTCAATTAGCCGGTCTCTCTGGCTGTGGGGTTACAACACTTTCTCTCTGTAATCCCGTTTATCACGCAGAGTCTCGTAGCGGGGCGAGAGCTGAGGCGGTTCGACCCCCGCTCGTGACTTGCGGGATACTGAGCCGGCCGCTCAGAAAGCAATGGCAAACTACAGAGCGTAATCTTGCCAAGAGATCAACATACAGCTGAAAGATGCTGGTGTTGACAGCTAAGTCCTGTAAAGGATATGCTAAAAAAAAAAAAAAAAAAACTTCAATTATCAATAACTGACATTTTACACTTCCTTTCAAACTTATATATATATATATATATAT
Organism: Cepaea nemoralis; assembly: GCA_014155875.1. Classification (NCBI taxonomy): domain Eukaryota; kingdom Metazoa; phylum Mollusca; class Gastropoda; order Stylommatophora; family Helicidae; genus Cepaea; species Cepaea nemoralis. Next base: position 142,450 of record JACEFZ010007879.1, on the reverse strand, counting down.
ATATATATATATATATATATATATATATATATATATATATATATATATTCTATGTAGCATGTAATTTAGATTTCAACACAAAAATAGGAAATCAAGGCGATGGATGCAGTGTAGTCAACCATGGTTTGGGAGAGCGAAAAGAAAGAGGATACAGACTTATAAGATGGGCAAAAGAACAAGACATGGGTGTAGTAAATACCTGGTTTAAACAGCATCCTAGAAAATTATGGACATGAATGAGTCCAGACAGCAGGATTAAAAACCAGACAGATTACATTCTGATTAGCAGAAGGTTTTGAAATGCGTTAACAGTCGGAAAAACAGTCCCCAATGCAGACTGTTGCAGTGATCACAGATTAATTACAGGCACACTGAGAGTAATGTTGAAGAAAATCAAGTATGTAACAGGAAACCCTAAATTTGATTAGTTCAAATTGAAAACTGACAAAGAAATACACGATAATTTTAACATAGAGATAAGGAACAAATCTGATATATTGTATGATCTAGAGATCCTATTTCAAAATGTGGATGATCAATGGGAAATGTTGCAGAATTCAATCAGTTGTGTTGCAGAAAAAAAATAAATTCCAAAATTAAAGAAAGTGGGTCCTAAGACATGGATGACTGAAGCAATTTTTACAACTAATTGAAACAAGAAGACAGAACAAAAATAATCCAACCAAATATGAATAAATTCACAGAAAAGTCAGAATAGTATGTAAGGACGCAAAAGAAAAATGGCTTGAGAAAAACTGCATAGAAATTGAAAAAAACAAAAAAAAACACAACAGTAAAAATACCAAACTGATGCACAAAAGGATTCAAGTGCTTACTAATCAAAGAACACTTACATCAGCAGGCTGCCAGGAAAAATCACAATAGGAAACATGTTTGGAGGACATTGTGAAAAACCTTTATGATTATAACAGTATGATATTTAAAATAATAATGAAGGACCATCAATTTTGAAGATGGAGGTTCAGAATGTTCTTTACCTTATGAAATCTGGCAAGACACCCGATTCAGACAGCATCACAACAGAAATGATTAATGCTGTAGAAGAATATGGAATAGATACAGTTACCAGACTTCTGAATACAATACATGATACTGGAAATATTCCTCATGAATAATGTATTAAGATTAAGACCAGAATAGAGCAAGCAGAGCCTGCATTTCAAAAAATGAAGAATATCTTATGCAATAAGTCAATATCATTGAATGTAAGAAGGAGAATGCTGAGGTGATATGTAGAACCTGTTTTGCTGTATGGCTGTGAATCTTGGAATGTAAATGACCAAATTAGGAAGAGATTAGAAGCAACAGAGATGTGGTTCCTGAGACGAATGTTACGAATTTCTTGGACTGCCAAAGTACCTAACAACATTAGCCTGAAAGAGGCTAATGAAACTAGAACTGTATATACAACATTAAGAAACAGACAAACAACTTCTTTGGAGAGAGGCATTGGAGAACATCGTGACAACTGGAAAGATCGAGGGGAAGGGAGGCAGAGGCAGACCAAGATAAATGATGCTGGATGGATTGCGACGGTGGCATGGAGGGATATCAACGGTAGAGGTGATCCAGAAAAACAAAGACCGAGATCTGTGGGGAGTCATGCACGCCTACGCCAGTCGGCGTGACACTTGATGATGATGATGAATTATGTAACTCTGTATTTATTGCAATTCCAAAGAAATCACGAGCCTTGGAATGAAATTAACATCGAACAATTAGTATAATGAGTCATAACACGAAGATGTTGCTAAGAATTATCATGCACAGAGTTAGGAAGAAAATGCAACTTGAAATAGTATAGGAGCAATGTGGTTTTGTAGAAGGCAAGGGTACAGTAAATGCTGTGTATATACTGAGAACATTAATTGAATGTTCTATAGAAGTAAACAAAGATCTCATATACTGAGAACATTAATTGAATGTTCTGTAGAAGTAAACAAAGATCTTCACCTCTGCTTCATTGACTACACAACGGCTTTCGATAAAGTGAGACATGTCGACATGATAAGGATGCTTGCAGATCTACAAATTGACAGGAAAGACATTAGATAAAAAACATATATCGGAAACAATAAGCTGCAATAAGAGTTGATAATGAAGTAGGTCAATATCAGCCTATTAAGAGGGGTGTGAGACAGGGATATGTACTGTCTCCAGATCTTTTTTTCCCTGTACAGTGAAAATATTGTCAGACATATAGAAGATATGGATGGAATCAACATTAGGGGTCGATGCATCAATAACATTAGATATGCAGATGATACAGTCTTGACTGCAGACAATGAACAGGACCTGCAATATTTAGTACATTCGGTTGTAGCATACAGCGAAAAACTAGGGTTAGAACTGAATTGTAAGAAGACACAGATTATGGTCGTCACTGGGAAGAACGAAATACCACAATGTAATATACAAGTAAATTGGCATATTCTTAAACAAGTGAATCGGTACAGTTATCTCGGAACAGTCATAACATCTGACGGGAGATTCCTTGAAGAAATTAGAACAAGAAATGCCATTGCGAAGGTAGCCTTTTGTAAGATGAAAACCATACTGACCAATAAAAAGATATCAGTTGAAACGAGAAAAAGAGTGTTGAAGTGCTACATAGAACCTGTACTTTTGTATGGATGTGAAGCGTAGACAATGAGCAGACAAGCTGAAACACATATGATGGCTGTGGAAATGTGGTTTCTGAGGAAAATGCAAAGAATACCATGGACAGACAGAAAAACAAATCAACAAGTCCTTCAAGAAACAAATGAAGATCGTAAACTGATTAGAGAATTAGACGTAGACAGTCCATATGTTTGTGGGCATGTTATGAGGCGAAATGAACTGGAGAACTTGGTGACGACTGGCAAGATCGAAGGGAAGAGAAGACCGAGAAATAACTACCTGGATGGCTTGGCCACGTGGTGATCGAGTGAGATGACAAAACATGACCGCCCACGCCTATCGGCATGGCACATAATGGATGGAGAGTTTAAACCTCTTCATAAATCTTTCTTAAATTGGTTTCTATGGCATCCTCCTTAAGCAATATTAAAATTCTTTTATTAGTTATGTAAATTTTCCGTATGTTGTCAATCTTCAGTTAAATAATTATATTTCTCCTGATGGTGTCCGTGGTGACACAGTTTAGTAAACAACCCAGTTTGTCCTTTGTTGTCGTATTGTTTTGTCAGTACATCGTCAATACTCATAATTTTTCTGCGTAAATACCGTCTGGTGCGTTCTCGTGCACGGGAGAAAAGAAAAAAAACATTTAGTTGCATGTCCTTCACAGAAAGCAGCAGTCAACCCCAGCATTTTCGCTGTTCGTGATTCCTGGTCAAATTTTACGTTCAGTAGTTTGCCATTGCTTTCTGAACGACCGAAACCTATACCTTTTTTCGAAAAAAAAACCAGCACCGTTGTGTTTCGAACCCAGGTATACTGGCTCACAAACCGCGTTCGCTAGCTCTTAGCCACGGAGTCCGATAGGAAAATGGTTTCTCTAAATAATCTGTCTTTCACCGGCTTATACGTTTGCACACATGTAGTAAGTTACTGTTATGAAAATAAAAATCCCCTTTTGTTAATGTTTCCTAACCCACTCTTAAACAAATAGACACACATAATATTATTTGGCGCTCACAGCGGTAACTATTATAGCTTTCAAATTTTATGTTGTCTAGTGCGTCTTCTAATCTCTATTTCCTTCTTCTTCTTCTGTGAGCGCCAAGTAATACTATGTGTGTCTATCTGTTTAATCGTCTTAGTCGCCTCATCGGTTCTTCCCATTTATTTCTTGTGTTTACTAAACCACTCTGTTGCAACTATCCACTGTCTTCAAGCCCAGCCCATCTCGTCCTTCCTGGGCATACTTATTGAGACACCGAGAAAGCATACCTAGGTAAACATATGTGAACTCAGTTAATTAATGCTTTAGTTACTGCCCTGACCTCCATAGTCAGTCTTCTTGTTGTCTAGTCGAAGGCACTGACATATATACAATAAAATACTAATGATATGTACCAGCGGGCTTCACATGAAAATCGGAAAAGTGTGATATAAATTACAATAACCAAGCCATTGCCTTGTAATCTGTCAGTATTGTTGTTATGGATGTCAAGAGTGTTAAGCACATGCTTGCTTGCTTGCTTGTGTTCATTGGCTTGAGCTCCAACGCGAAGTCCTGTATGTCGGATGAAGGCATCCTGTTGTCCAACATCAGTGTGATGTCATACAGGACCTGAGGTTTGCGTGAGTATCCGCTGTCCCATGTCTGGCTTATTGGTGTGCAGACTGGTGGTTCCTCGCCATACAGGCAGACACTCTCCGACTTCGGAGGAATCGGCGATCCTATTGACTTCATCCAGGACCCCGAAGGGACCTGTTGCCCAGGACGCTCGGCGAGGACGCGTCAATAGGTCTTGGCCAGTATATAACCCGGCCCTGGTGCCTTGGAAACACCTCTGCGTCCCTGTGAAGCACATAACATGACGGTGCAAAAGAACACGGTGACGTCATAAGGACAGTTTAAAGATGGCCGCCCCACTTTTAGCATGCGCTAAAGAGGAGCAAGGTTCTGTTATCCGTTATCTTTTATTTATTTTTTATCTTTTTTAGTGAAGGGGTAAAACCTATAGAACGTCATCGACGAATAAAGGTCCAGCATTGTGATGCATGTCTGTCAAGTGTATGAGTGGAGTCAGGAGTTTCAAAACAGTGTGATAGACTGTTAACAACCGTATCAGGCATACCGATTAGTGATCCCAGAGTCGAATCCAAGCATTTTATCGGCGCTGGAGGACTTGCATTGAACGCAGTGGTGATTACATCGAAACATGATACATTTGTTCTTTACCTCTTCAGAATATATTCACCCCCCCCCCCCCCCCCAAAAAAAAAAAAAAGTTTAAGGTTTTCATTTGAAGCCCTTTCGTAATAAGCTTGGTATTTGATCTGACAAATAATTTACTGATTGAAGATGACATCCAGCACATAGCATGCACTCTTAGCTCCCGCGATATAAACCATCTGTTGGATTAGTTTCCCAGGACATGATGGTGTGGTGGAAACGAGCCGCCGGTCATATTGGCAGCGTCTGCACTGCTTGATGGGGTATTGGTGCATGATGAATCAGATGCAGTCAGCCCCTTTTTGAATCACGTCTATGGTGTAGAAGAACGAGTATATTATCACGGCTAGTAGAGAATGGTGACAAAAGGATCTGACCGACACTTACAATAACGAGGAAAAGCTAGGCGGACATAGAATCAGGCTGCTACTGGTACAACTACAATTAGTATTAGTACATTTCGCTAGATGTTGAAAATGAGAACTGTGCACGTATGATGGGAATTTCCCGAAAGCTGTGATGTCGGTTCTTGACTCAACTTAACTCACCTCATGAGTTACTGATTGTGTATGATAAGCATCGGCGCCTTTCGTATGACATAAATATTAAGTGTGTATAAGCAAGATCTTCTTTCTGTAAAAATATACACATGTTTGTGTTTGCTCTGTCCACAGCCAAGGCTCATGACAAGGCAATGCAGCTGCAGGCCACACTCCAGGTTACTGTAAACCCTCTTGTTGCCGATGGAGTGCTTAATAACACTTTAGCACCAAAAGACTGTGACAACGATATGCAAATTAGAGTGCGCACCAATCACCTCCATTAAGTCTCACCATTATCACAATTATAAACATCGGCATTATTTTCTTTAGCAGCACTAGCATTATCTTGCAAAAATTCCATGTAGATTTTACATGTTTGATGCTATCATTAATCTGTCCAATTACGTTATCATGGATTTTGAGCTTACTGAGTTTTATAGCTAGCGCGCTTGCGAACTACGCTGTTAATGTCATAAGCACGGAGGATGCGGGATCAACACTTGGGCTCGACGTCTGCAGAAGTGAGGCACAGACTGGCCACCTATTCCTCCTTGCATCTAGGCCTACAATGACGCTATCACATCGCAGACCCATAGCAGAAAACTGCTGAGGAAAATCTTTAAACTCATATATATATATATATATATAAATATATATATATATATATATATATATATATATATATATATATATATATAAATATATATATATATATATGAGCATTATATATCGTTTCTGAAAGTTTATTCTGCAGCGAATATATGCTTTATTGTAGATTTATTTCATTATTGTTATTTTCTCCTAGTTAGTCCTACTATTTGTATTTTTAATGACTGTGCAGTACTTTAAACTATTGCCAGTCCATGTTTTGTATTTACCAATTATGTTGCATGAACTTTACAGAGGATGATTACAAAACTTTATAGAGAATAAATATAGTGTTTAATACAGTATTTCGGCCCCAGACTTGTCCGAACTCAGACCTTCGCCGTGCCTAATAACACCATATATGCCAGTGTGCCTCTTGAATTTTTCAAACCATAATCTGCTGGCCGTTAAATCAATAAGTACACTAGCATTTGTTCCAGTCATTTTCTTAATGAGATCGGCATACAACAGTCTGACCTTTTCACATATGATTGTCTCCGAAACTGAATCGCCGTCTCACTATTTTTGATTTATCAAAATTAATAATAACTGTTTGACATCATTTATTGTTCGTGATCTCTGTTTCGTTAGCACATTCACGCCTTTCACTACATTAGCCTTCTTTATTGCTTCCTTTTCGCCACAATGGAACTTATCGTGGATGGCGACTTCCCGTACATGCGGCCGATCTTAGCAATCTTAATGCCCCTCTCGCATTTTTCAATGATTTCCATCGTCAATTCCATCGTGTTCCTGGCCTTCTTCTTCGATGTTTTGCTGGCTCTGGAAACTTTCTTTGGTCCCATGATGGAGCTAACGGGAAAGGGCTAACTTATTAGCAAGTGATGTTCACACAACGAGAAAGAACGCCAAACTGAGCAGTGGAACGCAACGGTCCCTTTATTTTCGCAACGTTTGCAGCGAGGTCTCGTGGGCATGCCGATTAAAAAACGAGGCAACTGGCGAAAACGGAGACACATTTTTCGCGGAAAACATCGACGAAAACTGAAATCGACGAAAACCGTTGGCGACGAAAACCGAGGTGTAACTGTATACTCATTTTAATTCTTTATAGATATATACATCATACAGATAAAATATCACATTTCCACGTCATTTGGCATATTGGGTATATTGTTCGAGTAGCAAACCCACTATATGTGTGATACGGTAAATATAATCCAGCCGACCTAATTCCCCGAACAATTCATGGCACCCATTTTATATTGGGTTGTACTGGAAACTCAGGTCACCTGTAAAAATCCCCATCTTTGTGGGTATTCGAACACATGACCAACAGATCGGTAGGCAAGTGTGTTAGTCACCTCACTATATCGGCTCCCGGGGGTTAATATGCCAGTTTATAAATTAGGAGGCTGGAGTTTTAATTTTTGGGAAGGCAAATTGGGTTATTATCTTTTGGAGGACAAATACATATCTATGTATATACATAGGGAGACAACTGGTCTTGGACAATCTTTGCCTGTACAGTTGGAGACAGCTGCTTTTTGACAATCTTGGTCTGTACATTTGGAGACAGCTGTTCTTAAACAATCTTGGTATTGTCACGGCGAGACAACTTCTTGTGGACAACTTCATCTTACACTGGAAGACAATTGTTCTTGGACAATATTTCTTTATACACTGGGGGACTCATGCTATTGGACAATCTTTGTGTATGCACGGTTAAATAACTGTTTTTGGACACTATTGTTTTTATACTCTGGGAGACAATTGCTCTTGGACAATTTATGTCTTAAAATGGGAGACAAAAATTCTCGGACAATCTTGGTCTGTGAGGAGCGGCTGACGGCTAGAACGCCGGACTCTCCTTCGGGAGACCCGGGTTCGATCCCTCGGTAAGGTGTGGGCTTTTATTTCTGTCGGGGGCAAAAAGAAAATCCTAACCTTCACAGTCCACGGCGTCTGCACTAACCAGGCGGCCTTAATTCCTCAGGCTCAAAGACCCCATCTGCCATACACCGCATGGTACTATATCTTGGTCTGTACACCGGGAGACAACTGCTCTTGGACAGCCTTTGTCTGTACACAACGAGACACCTGCTTTTGGAATTATCCAAAAGATAATAATAATTGGGATAATACATAACGCCTCATGACTTGAAAAGCTGTCTTTTACTTAACCTGTTCGATTCATTTTTTATATTATACACCTACCCTAGTTGCTCTAGTATTTCATTTTTCTAACCATGCTATACTTTTTTTGGTTAATATTTTATCTTGTGGAAATTTAGAAATATATGGCAGAAAAATTTATGATTTCTTAACATGAAAACATAAATTCGCTATTTCGCTGTTTTCTTTTCCCTTCCGACTATAGTCAATAGACTTGTCTGTCTCCCCGTCTACCTGCCTGCATACCTACCTGTGTATGTTTCTGTCCGTCTGTCGGTTTCTCTGTCTGTTTCTCCTACATCTGTTTATATTTCTGTCTGTCGTCGGTCTCTTTATCTCTCTCTCTCTCTCTCTCTCTCTCTCTCTCTCTCTCTCTCTCTCTCTCTCTCTCTCTCTCTCTCTATATATATATATATATATATATATATATATATATATATATATATATATATATAACCGGTCTCTGTGGCTAAGGCCTTGCGAACGCGGTTTGTGAGCCCGTATACCCGTGTTCGAAACACAGCGGTGCTGGTTTTTTCGAAAAAGGTATAGGAGCTGGTCGTTCAGAAAGCAATGGCAAACTACTGAACGTAACATTTGCCCAGGAATCACGAGCAGCGGACATGCTGGGGTTGACTACTACGTCCTGTGAAGGACATGCAACTTAATTATATATATATATATATATATATATATATATATATATATATATATATATATATATATATATATATATATATATATAAACAGGTGTGGCAATTAAGATATACGTAACATTAATTCATTGGGCACTAAGTAATCTATCAAATAATACACAATGACTGTAGATGAACTTAATGTTTACACATTCTATATCAGTCAACCATTGCACGTTCATTGTAAAATCTTTTGTACTGTCTTAGGACGAGCGAGATGTGTTTTGATCATGTTGAAAGTAAATAGAGAAGTAATCTCAGTTGGTATTGATTTCATGTAACATTTGGTGGAGTATTGATGCAGGACAAGGCAGACGTGGTTGCGGCCTTGTGGGAGCACGTGTACACCTCGGAGGAGCAGATGGAGCACCATGGTCTGGTAAGAATGAGACAACGAGGTGTGACGAGGGGTTCTGGCCGACGCTCGGCGCTCGGAGGAAAGGCGAGACGGACATATAATCAGATTGCTACTGGAACTATTAGTGTTGGAACTCTTCGCTGGCTGCTGAGGCTGCTTATGGGAATGTCCCGAATGCTGTGATGTCGGTTCCTAGATCAATCAATCAATCAATCAATCATGTAACCTACAGAAGGAAGTTTTCATTACAATTTTTCGGATTACTGCTGCAGTGCAAACACACCATACAGTGAGTAGCAGACAGGGCATGAAGGTGGCTTCCCCACCATCCTCCTCGGCAAAGGCAAATGATACTAAATAACTAGGCGATCAGGAAAGCAGGCCATGATTCTGTAGGTTTTGGTAATCTTACTTAGCACAGTGCTTTCTATTATTTTTAGGCACCTTCTTACATTCGCACTACTATAGATTGCTTACTATTTTATTTATTCACGACTTGCAATAAAAAAAATTATATATTAAGAAATGTATTACAATAATGAATGCATTCTGTCGTTTCTTAGGTAATATCACACGGCAAAGTGCAGGAACAAACCAAACATCAGCTTCAGCCATCGGTAATACCAAATATAGTCGTTGAGGATACCCGAGGTGCAGACATTAATGGTGATGGCTGTCCCGATTCGGGGCCAAAGCGCTATGAAAGAAGTGCCAGCTTGTCTAAACAGGGCAGTCCACAGCCAGCAGAGGACACTGTGCCCGAGGTAACAATCATCATCATGCGCCCTGCCATCTAGCCTAGGCGTTCATGTCTCACCACATGCCCTGGCCTGTGTGTTCGGGATTAATGATGCTGATGATACTCCTCGATGCCACTGTCTTAATCCATCTAGTATCATTTCTCTCGATCTGTCTCTGCCTATTTCCTCACTAATCTTTCCAGATGTTTTGATGTTTTGCACTGCCTCTCTTCTCATTACATAACCAGAGAATAATGTTTGTCTCTATTTGTGTTGTATAGTTGTATATAATGTTATATTTTCATTAAGTAAATACAGAGATGCGTTACATGAACAGATTCACAAATATATGAAAATATGCATGAACTAATAAAAGAAGTGGCTAAATAAATATAATGACAGATCCACGACCGAGGTAGCGGAAGAATAAACTATGTTTAACCTCAGAAGACATGTACGATAATATATATATATATCTGTGATGGCGCTAATCACAGCAGACTTGCAAATCACTTTTTATGACGATGATAGCTATCCTAATCTTGCATTGTTTGAGGCACAGATATTAAATCTTCATGAACTATGTTTGATTTACTTTCACTACCTTACATAATCTCAAGGCAACAAGAATGCTAGACTGTTGGCTTCTAGGGAATCTATACTGAACATCTTAAACGTTGACAGGGTATTAATATTACATACTATCTCCATGGCAGCCTGCTGCTGATTGACATAGCCATTAACACAACATAAGCCACCACTATCCTTAATCAAGCTTGATCCCGTTTTGTTAAACCAATGAACGGAGAAATGAACCGCTTATGCGAGCAAACCAATACAAGTATTCCTATATGCTGTCTGCAGTGAGAGACTGAGAACTGATGGGTCTATTAATATTTTAGTAATGCCATTTAAACCAAATGGTATCACTAAAAATAACATTGGAAGAAATTTTCATGTATTGATTTGCGCTCACAGGAGCAAAAGAAAGAAATAGCGATTAGATGGTATGCTAGACAGTAGGCAAATTAAGAGCTGCACAGAAGGATTCTAACATGCAAATTACAACAAAGCTCTCTGAAGGAACACATGCACAATGACACACGGCCAACACGTTAACATATTTGCCATTATTAGCAATAAATGTTTTCGAACTAACAAATCAACTCTGAAATATGGACAAAATTCGCACTCGGCTATTGTTAAACGTCTATAGAAATGAACCCGACAAATTAGTGATAGCAGACAGACGTGACAAAGGAGTAAGGCGAAAACAAAGAGATAAATACCAACATTGTTTGACCTTGCGTCATAACTGGGACAAGGGCATATACCCGATCCAAGACAGGTGATTGTATGAGATAGCGAACCTTGACCGCTCACTCCTATCACCATGTCACACGATGATCGATCTAGGTCTAAGAAATATCTATTCGTTAAGACGGCGCGCGCGCGCGCGCGCACACACACACACACGCACACACTCATACAAGCGCATAAATACACACACAAGCAGAAGGAGAGGAACAAAAGGGAGAGGTGGGCCCGTTATGCTTGGTCTAGTAAATGATTGCGTACAAATTCTGCTCCATTAGGATTACATGTGATAGAATACAGACAAGCTTAACCGAGTTCATGCACTAAGCTGAAACCTAATGTGATTTGACGAAGGGGATCGGAACAGTAATGGATAATTTTGCCGTCCAGTGATGATGATACTTGAGTTCAGTCAATGCAGTCAGACACGTTTAAGCGAAGTGGTGGAAGATCAGATAGTGTTCAAGATAAATGAGTTCGAGATGTCAATGACACAGATATGTGGGAGCTATAAATTTCATCCGAAGTGAATGATAAAAAAGAGGGAGAAAGAAAGAAAGGCTAAGCAAGTAAACTGTGTTTTATTGTTATATATCCATACACATTACAGTTCTTCCTCTTCCTCACCAAATCCCACGCAGTAATACAAGACATAGAAACTTACTAAACAAGCTGAACAACGTATAAATGCTTTTGAATATAAATGTTACAGACGGTTTCTAAGAATATGTTGGATACAGAAAATAACAATTGCATCTCTACGACAAGAGCTGAATACTGAAAAAGTTTGGCTACTAAAGGCCATAAAACAAAGAAAATTAAAATATTTTGGTTATTTGATTTGTCTTGAAAGTTTGTAGATAATAATGAATGGTTATATTCCCGGGAAGAGAGGATGGGGAAGGTCAAAGAGAAGATGCGTGCAGGAGATGACAGATGATCTCCAAATGGGTGTATCAGATGCGCGACATCTTGCTTATGACCGAGAGGCTTTCCGGAAGGTTGTTATGGGAGCGATATACTGCAAGAGGCATGTTATTGACTGAATAAATTCAAGAGCACTTGTGTATGTGATTCAAGGACCATTTAGAATCTCTAAAAAGACAACTGGGGCTACTAACTTGCTACGAGATCTGAACATCGACGATTTATGTCTCGGAAACTGAAATACTTTTGCCATATTGAAAATCACAGTGTCTTGGAAAGACCAGTGTTGATTGTATGATTAGGGGAAGAATAGGCAGGCGCTGACTAGCATGAAGATGGATACAGGACAAACAAACGCCTTGGGCATTATGGTTCACGAGTAAGTAGAAATGGTTAGATGTTATAGAAGAATGCTGGAAATTCTTTAGACTGCTAAACTGAGCAATCTGGATATTGTGAGGAAGGCCAAGTGGCAAAGACAACTTATCACGAACATCATAAACAGTCAGTCTTTATTAACTGGCCAGATAATGAGAAGACAAAATTTGGAACATGTTGTAACAACGGGAAACAATTGTGGAAAGAGAGGTAGTTTAAGACAGCGCGAGAAAATTCTTCTGTCTTGTGTCATGGCACAGAAGGGAGTCGATACACCAACTGATACCTGTCGTTGGATATCGCAAGATGTGGCGAAGCATGATCGTTCACGCCAGTCGGCAAGACGCTTAATGATGATGCTAATTTCGTGGTATATGAAAATAATTAAGGCGCAATGGTATAGTAAATCGGTTTTAGTTGAAATTTACATATATTTAATAATTCAAAGACCTTTTCATCCTCATACTGTTCTTGTTTGATACAAGGTATGCTGTTATCAATGGGAGAAATGAAACAAACTTACTCCAAAAATAACAGTGTAATTACAATCGTCAATTACTTAAACAAATACGAATTCGACACACGTAATTAATCAATAAACTGCATTATTTTCCTAACATGATTAAATCTTATAGTTCATCTATCTGTCATAATAGATTCTGTCTTCGCGATGGCATACCCTGTGTACGTTACAAGTGCTTTCCCTCATAAAACAAGAAAAATATTCTAGGCCACGTTATAATAAGATGGGGTGGCCAGTTCACTGCCTCATTAACTTTTATTCTCAGAACATTGTGAAAGTTGTCTATTACATATTTTATCAGACTGTATTCCCGTAGCCGTAATGGTAAGTCAAAATCCGGCTTCTTGGAAATTGAATCGACAGCCGGTTTGCTGAAGGGAACGCAATTTCGTCTGGGGCCAGAACACCTCCATTACAACATCAACTTTCCCTTCTGTTGTTTAGTGTGTTCTCTAAAGTCTGTTTTCCTGCTAGCCTTGTGTGGCTTTCCATAACTAATACTGATTTTCCCGAGGATGTCACTATTTTTTTTCGCCCTATTAGGCAATTCTGATCTTCTGAAAATCGACAATTCATAAATTGCGCTATTATTTGCTTTCCGTTTTATCAGGGTATATGTATGTATTCCGTACAGTAGTATTTAATGCACGTATATTAGAAATTCTACACGACTATTACATGCTATAGCCTATTTCTTATAATAAAGTGTACCAAGGAGAAGAGAACTGCTGACGCTCTACATGATTTGCACATAGAAGAAAACTGGCTGATAAACAGAAACGTGCCTCGGAATTGAACTGCGGTGGTCACATTCAAGATCTCAGTGCCATTGAAATAACAGTGTTGGAAGAAATAGTTCTGGAAAAAGTCGAAATGGTTGGCCAACATGAAAATGGAAAAAGGATATTAAAGACATCTTGTGCCTAAACATATCTGAAGCTGGTGAAACGAGGAAAGACCGACTGCCTCAAAGGCGGACGCTGAGCATAGTCATGTTCTGCAGAAGGCCTGCCACATGATAATGATGATACAAATATGCACTACAGGATAATCCTTAATTAGCGACAAAGACCAAACCACATTACATATCCAGAGAGACCTTGTAGCGCCGCAGATAGAAGCTCGCCGGTCATACGGGTGGACGTAAGGTTGATCCGCAAAAGGGCGGATTCGAATTTTGAAACAGTTACCAGATCTTCTGGCTCGACCCAGCCTAAAGTGGTAACCAGGAAATGTCTTGGGAAGTAAAGATGGCCGGTGTGATACCGACTACATCACCTACTTAATGCAGTTTGGTCTATAATATATAAGTCTAACGTCATATAATCAATGCGCCTTAGACGTGTGAATCCAATCCAATCCAATCCAATGTTTGGTATGAGTACCCCCTTTCAGCCTTCGGGTTTCGACTTGGCTGTGTAGGGGTGTCTATGGTGTAGCTTGAAGTTTCTTTTTCGTACTTTGGGCTGCTTGTTGTCAGCTTCCCGGCTTCTGATGGGTTGATTGTGTTCGTTACTTTCTGGATGAGGTATTTCATGTCTGGAAAGAGTTGCGCACTTGTTGATGCCTGGAGTAATTGGGTACCCACCCCGTCATATGGTGCTGTTTCCTTCAGGGAGTTTTACCAGTTGTCGTCTCTCCTGGAGTTCCTCCTATTTCCCCGTCGTGAGTTGCCTTCGAATCTTCTTGGCGTTTGCCAGTCGGATCTTGGTGGTGAGCGATATCGTTCTTCCTCTGTTGCTTCTTCTTCTGTTTGTGCCCTTGTATCCTCTGGTTCGGGTGTGGCTGTCTGGATCTTGAGCAGGTCAAGTATCTTATCAAAAGTATTCTGTTCGTTCCATCTTGTATTAGATAGCTGTTCATCCGTCTCAGCCTTTATAGGCAGCCATTCGAGCGACATCCTGTTCTATCTTCTGCTGAAATTCCTTCATTTCGTCGAGGATGCGCTGAACGGCCGTTATCTGTGTTTCTTGCTTCTTGTGTTTTTCATCCTCCCTGCTTGATAGCCTTTCTTCTGTCTCAGCCTGTATAGCAGCCATTCGAGCGACATCCTGTTCAATCTTCTCCTGAACTTGCTTCGTTTCGTCCAGGAATGCGCTGAGCGGCTGTTATCTGTGTTTCTTGCGTTTTGTCGTTTTCTTCCTTCATGCTGGTGAACTTTGATCGTAGGTCCTTCAGCTGGCCTTCCAGTTGTGCTTTGTCACGTTTGGTGAGTCGATTGGTGGCCTCGTACTGCCTCCTAGCTTCTTTATAGGGCAGGTTAGTCTTCATGGCGATCTTCATAGCTTCCTTGCTGTCTTGGTGGCAGGGGCAGCCGAGGTACCTGGCGCCGTGGTTGCTGAGGCAGTTGGCGCACTTTCTGTTAGTGTTAGGCCTCCTGAAGTCCTTGTCGTTCTTTGCATGCTGGCACTGACTGTATGGATGAGGTCCAGAGCAATATCTGCAAACTTCAACCTCACTCTTGCAGATGGCACGGGTGTGCCAAAACTTATGTCACTTAGAGCACTGCAGCACTCTGGGTATGTAGTGCTCTGGAACTTGGTCTCTCGTGTCCCATCTGATGTGTTGAGGGATCACTCGGTCCTCCGATGTTACTATGACGACTGTGGAGGGGATGTCGTTCTTTCCGATGATCCTCTCGGCACTGGTGATCTTGAGTTTCTTGTTCTTCCTTGTCAGCATCTCCATGATCTCGTCGTTGGTGAGATGGGTCTTGACTCGTTTAATGACCCATCGTTTCATCATGCTGTGTCGGGCGGCTTCCAATACTATGTCGTGGTGAAGCTGTATGGTGGCTTTCTCCTCTTGTGTTATCTTCTGGATAAGTGCTGTGGTTTTTGGGGTTTTTATTGATGGAGACCACTACTCCATCAGGTGTCTTGCGCAGCTGGTTGATGCTGTGTCTTCCCAGCTCGTTTTCCAACAGACTGATTATCTTGTCTGTTGGTAGCGCCGACAGTTTAGCTTCACCCACGCTTGTCTGTTTGAGCAGTATTCTGCCGGTGAAGTCCTCAGATGTTGCTGTTGTTTCCTCCTGTGTGAAGGTCACTGGCAGATTAGGCTGCATCGTCTTGGAGCTGGTTGGAACTTCCCGGCTGCTGCTGGCTTGAGTTGTAGTTTCTTCTTCAACTGGGACGGCTTCAGCTGGTGTAGGAGCCGGACTGCTGCTCGTAGATATGGGCTCAGCAGTCGTAGCGGCCTTCCTCGCCTCTACCTTCTTCTTCCCGGATGTATATAGCGCATGTCTCTGCGCGGCACTTTTAACGCGAGGCATTCTCTGCGTTATCCGATAAGGCGACTTGGTCTCGATAGCGCGTCGAGTCGATTGTCTGGATGATGATGACGTGTGAAAGGGACCATTAAGGATTTATATGATATCCGCATATACCAGTACTTATAGAGTTATAATGCATAGGTGTGACATAACGTCCTTCATCATTGTTACAGTGCGTCAACTATTGCACACCAACCAGAGAAAAGATTGCACTTGAACACATGAGAAAAACACTACATCCCACTTGACACTAGAGATGGACACATGTCAGATTATATTTAGTTGAAACAGCGTCCTCACTACATACGACCATTGGAGGAGACCAGTCACGTGATCTTGGGTCGACCCGTCCACCGCGTCCAACTTTTTGAATTTGCGCATTCTTCGATACTTCTTCTTCTGCGTTTATTCGGAGTTGTTTTTTTTTTCCGGACGTGATTGCGTTGTGCCTGTTTACAGCAGAGCTGGGTTCTTGCGCCGTTAGGCCGATACATCCGACTTCTGCGGGAATTTGTTGACCGGGTTAACCTTCCAGGATTCTTCAATACAAGATACAGGCAGACGGTCCAGTCGCCTGAGTGGTGGCCGGATTTTCCAAAAAATAATGTGTAGTTGGTTCTGAACCGAGGTAAGCTCATCAGTCTATAGAATTACATAATGCCCAGAAGTGTACAGTTGAGGTATCCAGTGTTTGTGCGTCATTTTAAATGTATTATTAATGATATAAAAACTCTGGCGTGTCAACTTGCAAGCCGTCACTTCTAGCTGAACTGCGCCATTCTCCGGCCAATCTGACGCGATCACCTCTTTTTTAAAACTGCTCGCTCTGAAGTGATTCTTTAATTCTGTTGTCGTTAACGTGTGCATATTACAACATACCATCATAGGAAACTGTAGGAGGTGGAATTCTTAATGCACTCTTATGCATTTCATCAAAATTGCCTATTAAACTATCTGCTATCTAGAAGACAGTTTGTGCATGAACCACTGTCTCACTTGAAACCTACATGTTTTCGCATGTACACCATCTAGAGAGAGACAGAGGAGTTTATATCTTTCCTCCCTCCTTTCCAAGCTGAGTCAACATGGTTTGATGTGATATAGTTGTATATATGTGACAGATTTCGCACTTAGACACAGCACCAATTAACTGCAGTGCCTAGTAAGTTTACGCTTCACAAATTGCCATTTGTGACAGTTGTGCATAGACAATCTGTCCAGACCTGAGGAGACTCAAACCTCTGTCTGTAACCAACTGTTGATAGCCAACAGAATGGGACAAGTGCACACTGACTCCAGAAAAAAGAATAAGATGAAGAATTGGTGGAAGAGGCATAACTACATGTAAACCTCTCACACTGATGTACATTGATTGTTCTCATGTTTTTGTATGGTTTACAATTGGTAACAGTACACATAAAAGCTTTCTTTATGTAATTCAAGAATAAGAATCAATGCTATGTGAGTTATACTCATATGTTACTGCTAAGACTGGAAAAGGGGAGGGGGGCAGTTTTCGAATCTATTAGAACCCCATTCAACAGAAGTTAACATTACACAACACAACATAACAACAAAAGATAATCAGAGATGAGTTGAGAGAGGAGAAGAAACACCAGTTGCTTAACATGAAAGGCTCAGGAACAATTACACACAACATGCATAGTTAGACTGAATGGATGAAGATGAGTATTTGTATGTCATTTATTAATGTCATCCTACCATCATCATCCGGTATACAATGGCGATTAAATGACGCGTTACTTTTCGGGGGGGGGGGGGGACGCTATTTAGTGTTTTCCTTTGTATTTCGTGTGATTTCCTATGGATTTCCTGTGAATAGTGTTTTCCTGTGGATTATGTGATGTTATTTTGTGCTCTTTTATTGGAAGTTTTCAAAAGAAGCCACGGAAGGCAGGTGGTGGATGAAATTTTGAGGGCAGCCGACAGATATTTGTTGGTCATGGTCTCGAGTTCACGACGGCAGGCAGAGGAGCTCTTCTTGAGTCAATGGCTGCGGTCTCCGACCAGTAAGGTCACTGCCATAGAGGAAAGCAACGGCAAACTACCTCTTTAAAAGTGCCTAGTATATCATGATTCGCTTAAAGACTGATCATCGCAAGACAAGGACAGAGACGTTAAAATTAGCAACATGGAACGTTAGGACGTTAAACGACGACGAAAAATTAGAGAACATAAAACAAGAAATTGAAAGGGAAAAACATAATATTTTAGGTATGTGCCAAACGAGATGGACAGGATCAGGCATCAAGATAGATGAAGATTTCAAGATTATTTATTCTGGAGGTGAAGATCGTCATAGGGGAGTGGCAATTATTTTGGACCGGAAAACATCAAAATCTGTTCAAGGATATTGGGCCGTGTCGGACAGAGTTCTACTAGTTAAATTAAGTGGCAGACCTTTTAGCATAAATATTATTCAAGTATATGCCCCAACAGGAGAATCCAGTGAAGATAGTGTAGAAGAATTTTATAATGACATTGAGTCTGCCTTAAAGAAATGTAAAAATTCAGAAATAAACATCATAATAGGGGACTTCAATGCAAAAGTAAGAAATCAAGGGGATAGATACACAGTAGGAAACTATGGTTTAGGAGAGAGAAATGAAAGAGGATACAGACTCGTGGAGTGGGCAAAAGAACAGGAAATGATTGTAGGAAACACCTGGTTTAAGCAACACCCTAGAAGATTATGGACATGGAGGAGTCCTGATAGCAGGATTAGAAACCAGATTGACTACATTCTCATTAGCAGAAGGTTTAGAAACGCGCTAACAGTAGCAAAAACAGTTCCCAGTGCTAATTGTTATAGTGACCACAGATTACTCACAGGGACATTGAGGATAAAGTTGAAGAAAGTCAACTATATAACAGGAAACACTAAATATGATTTGTGTACACTGAGTAATGACAAGGAAATACAAAACAAAGAATATAATAATACTAAACATAGAAGTACAGAACAGATTTGAAATATTATCTGATCTAGAGATATTATTCCAGGATGTGAATGATCAATGGGAAACGTTGAAGAATTCAATCAATGTGGCTGCAGAAACAACTATTCCAAAATTAAAGAAGGTGGGTCGTAAGAAATGGATGACTGAAGACATTTTACACCTAATGGAAACAAGAAGACTCAACCAAAATAATTCTGCAAATATGAAGAAATCCACAGACAGGTCAGAATATTATGTAAGGAGGCAAAAGAATCATGGCTTGAGGAAAAGTGCTTAGAAATTGAAAACCAACACAACAGTCAAAATACCAAATTAGTGCACAAAAGAATTCAGGAACTTACTAATAAAAAAAACAAGTACATCAACAGGGTGTCTAAAAACTAAAAATGGCAAAATCATAATAGAAAAAGACCAGATTCTACATTTATGGACAGATTATGTGAAACACCTTTATGATGATAACAGAGACGAACAGTATGATATTAGATTTAATAATGAAGGACCGCCAATTTTGGAGATGGAGGTTCGAAATGTTCTTAAGCATATCAAAGCTGGCAAGGCCCCCGGTGCAGATAACATCACAACAGAAATGATTAAAGCTTTAGAAGAATATTGGACTAGAGCAAGTCACCAGACTGCTGAACACATTATATGATACTGGAGATATACCTCCTGAATTATGTAACTCTGTATTTATTGCAATCCCAAAGAAATCAGGAACCTTGGAATGTGATCAACATAGAACAATTAGTATAATGAGTCACATCACAAAGATTTTGCTAAGAATTATCATGCAAAGAGTGAGGAAGAAGATACAACCTGAAATAGGGGAAGAACAATGTGGGTTTGTAGAAGGAAAGGGTACAGTAAATGCTGTGTATATGCTGCGAACAGTTATTGAACGTGCTATAGAAGTAAACAAGGATATACATCTTTGCTTTATTGACTATACAAAGGCTTTTGATAGAGTTAGACATGTCAACATGGTGGATATGCTTGCAGATCTACAAATTGATGGGAAAGACATTAGACTTATAAAACATATATTGGAAACAGCAAGCTGCAATAAGGATTGATAATAAAATGGGACAGTGTCAGCCAATTAAGAGAGGTGTTAGGCAGGGATGTGTGATGTCTCCAGATCTTTTTTCCCTATACAGTGAAAATATTTTCAGAAATGTAGAGGATATAAATGGAATCAGCATTGGAGGACGAAACATCAATAACATTAGATATGCAGATGATACAGTATTAATTGCAGACAATTCGCAGGATCTGCAACAATTAGTAGATGCGGTTGTTGTACACAGTGAGCAACAAGGGTTAGAATTAAATTGTAAAAAGACTCAGGTTATGGTCGTCACTAGGAAGGAAGAAGTGCCACAATGTAATATACAAGTAAATGGAAATATTCTTCAACAAGTGAATCGGTACAATTATCTTGGAACAGTCATAACATCTGATGGGAGATGCCTTGAAGAGATTAGAACAAGAATCGCCATGGCGAAAGTAGCCTTTAGCAAGATGAAAAACATTCTGACCAATAAAAAGATGTCAATTGAAACGAGAAAAAGAGTGTTGAGGGGATACATAGAGCCTGTTCTTTTGTATGGATGTGAAACTTGGACAATGAGCAGTCAAGCTGAAAAACATCTAATGGCTGCAAAAATGTGGTTTCTGAGGAAAATGCAAGGAATACCATGGACAGACAGAAAAACCAATGACCAAGTACTACAGGAGACAAATGAACATCGTAAACTGATTAGAGAAATTAGATGTAGACAGTCCAAAATTTTTGGACATGTTATGAGAAGAAATGGATTGGAGAACTTGGTGACAACTGGCAAGATCGAAGGGAAGAGACCAAGAGGAAGACCGAGAGGAAAATACCTGGATGGCTTGGCCACATGGCATGGACGAGACAGGAACACTGAGCTGATCCACGACACTGGTGATCGAGTGAAATGGCGAGTCATGACCGCCCACGCTTTCCGGCATGGCACATGATTGATTGATTGACCATCATCATTTCTAGTCCTATCAGCTTGACTTGATTTGCTCATGAACCAACATATCATCAGTCTTGTCAATCCCTGTTTGCAAACATCTCAATGAAACCCCAGGTACACTGAGAACACATGCATACAGCAGGGCCAGATGATAGTAACATGCATACAGTGTGATAACCCCTGACATTCATAGTTAACACAACACCAGCTAGGAGTGAGGTATAGTTCCTACTCTCAGGCTGTTAGGGTTCTTCCTTCCTTATCATCCTCCCTGTACTGTCCTTTCTTCATCCTTAACTATCGTTACAAAACAACAAGTTAGTTCATATGTACATACATATGCTTATTTAAACACAGTGGTGAAACCTGGTGGAATTGTAGAAGAGAAGAGGTTCCCAAAACGTGTAAGAGAATGAGGCGGCTCAGGCATCTACCAGAGCAAGAGCAGCCTTCATCTTGACCGAACTGGCAGGTAATGAAGCGGATCCACTAACACATGGACCCAGGCTACAGCTCAGTCTCATGGCTCCAGGTGACATGTTCTACCGATATAAATATCTACACAGAAGCAGAAAAGGCCAAACAAACCAGGCCACACACACTTTTGTCCTTTTTCCAGGAAGATCCACTGATTATTTCCATGTCTGACAAATAGTAGTTATACGCATATAGATTCTTTGTGTACTTGGAAAAGGGGAGGGCATATATTCATGCATTTTCATATCTAATGATGTTGTCACAATCTAATGCTTGTGAACTGATTTGAATTATGTTCCTTTGAACCAAGTACCGTTTTTTTTTACAACTAATAAATCCATTAACACTATATACTTCTCTAGTTTATTTTAAAGTTCACTTGTTTGTGTACGATTTTTCGTTAACAAGTTATTGTTGTTGTTTGTGGATAAATTAAAGAAATAATTATCGCAATAACTAGAATGGGAATTAAAGTAAGAGAAGGGATGACATCTGCTGAGAAATAGATGAACTTTTCTCCAAATCTATCCACAGTCCATATTATTCTTTCACTGAATCCTTTATCATTTCTAATGAAGTCATTTCAAACTGATCAGAATTTCATAATCTAGAGGGGGCTTAAGAGCTATTGGGATTCTTATGTGAGAGAAATATTTTCATAATATGCTTCTATCTTCCACGGGACTACGCTAGATCAACCCGAGCTTAATGGTCAAGGTTCTTATTCTTGACTATTGCACATTAGAGAGGAATGGGGCCCAACTTCTATGAACACTAGAAAACAGGTAATGCACAATGTGATCCTCATTTCAATCGCAACATATGACAATAGGATACGTCGTGAATTATACAATGGAGATGTAGTAGTATGTAGTTACATCACTGATTTACTCATCAGTTGTCTCGGTTTAGTGTGGTTTAAAGGCAAGTGGATGGTCTTCAATGCTCTGGATGGTATCCCACATGTTTGGTACCCCCCCCCCCCCCACCCCCCCAAGCAGCCTGCCTAAAACTTCGCGCAGACTGGGAACTCGATAGCTCAGGCGACCACCCCCGGGGGTCTCCGCAAACAATTGAACCCGTGATCAGAATAGCGGAGTTGGCAAACAAATCCTCGAACTTCGGAATTCGAGGCAGGCGGTTTAACCACTTCGCATCGGAGATCCTAGGTTCAACCTCTAATACTTGTAGACTTTATGTTCCTGACGGCACGGCTGTGGAGTTAATCACGCCTGGGTAGGAGAAGGTCAACACGACAGAATGTATATTGTTGTCACTTCCCTTGTTACACGCGGTTGTCGAAAATACGTGCCCGGCTGCTAAAGTTGTAATAGCTTGCAATGCATTGTAAATAAATTAATCTCAAACATCAGAAAAAAAATCGAAATTTGTGTGGACATCACGCAAAGAGAAAATCTGGAATATGTTTTGGAAACTGGACAAATTTATGAACATGGAGATAGAGAGCTAGAGGAGATTTGTCTTGACAGCTTTCTGTCTTGGCATGGAAAGGTGACAGCACACGAAATAATATAAGCTGCCGGAGATCTTAAGATGTGGAGAAGCATGATCGCCCTCGGTAGCCAGTAATTCGATGATGGTGATGGTGATGAAACATTACACTTGTTGCTCTAATATATGCAGATATAGAGAGTCACGATAGCGTACAGGCTAGACGATCGCCTGTCGGTAATGGATTCGAACCCACTTCAGGAGATTTCCATTTTTAAAATGTGATCTGGGCTCTCATGTGGAGCAGCCTATATTGAACACCAGGTGATGTCTCGGGACAGTAAACGCGGATGTGATACAAATAACATCACCCACAAAACGCCTGCCGATTATTCTATCACAAATATCGAACCTAAAGGCGTGTCAGTGGGTTCTTCAGACGTGCAGATATTCACGGTAAGTAAATAAGATGTTTACATAGAATGAGTACAATTTTTGCAACTGCCAACAATTAGTTTCAGATTACTTTCTGTAAAACAGGCTCAGGGGTCATTGGAGGAAACAGAAGAACCTTTGGATATCAGCTGGCCAGACACTACAAGAAAACGTGCCACATACATTTTCCTGGCACCTATTGTCCTACCTCTGTATGTGACACTGCCGGATGTCCGGAGACCGGTGAGTGTTTTCTTATTTTCGTTCACTCCATGTTTACCTCTCGCTAAGTGAGGGAACGGCTGCCCACCCATTCCACCGTACACTCAATGTCTATCTCTCGCTAAGTGAGGGAACGGCTGCCCACCCATTCCACCGTACACTCAATGTCTATCTCTCGGTAAGTGAGGGAACGGCTGCCCACCCATTCCACCGTACACTCAATGTCTATCTCTCGCTAAATGAGGGAACGGCTGCCCACCCATTCCACCGTACACTCAATGTCTATCTCTCGGTAAGTGAGGGAACGGCTGCCCACCCATTCCACCGTACACTCAATGTCTATCTCTCGCTAAGTGAGGGAACAGCTGCCCACCTATTCCACCGTACACTCAATGTCTATCTCTCGCTAAGTGATGGAACGGCTGCCCACCCATTCCACCGTACACTCAATGTCTATCTCTCGCTAAGTGAGGGAACGACTGCCCACCCATTCCACCGTGCACTAAGGTCTACAAAATGTGCTGAGCTTATCACCCATTGCAAACGTTTGCTTAGCGACATGTTTTTATTTTTTAGTGAACACAGTCCTTGAGAACTAATCCAACGTTCTACGCTAAAGACAGCGATGAAATATCAGAATATTTAGCAATAAACATAACGCTAGATTTAACAGACACAACATAGATTGAGATAACTCACGAGAGACTTCTTTCATATAGGACTGCTTTGTCGGTTGCCGAAGCAATCTTACGTCTTATACTTCATTGCAATGTAACAGTATTGTTAGCAATTGCATCACTTCATGCTTCTTATCAGAACACGCAGTCTCTTCCTCTACTTTATTTTCTATAAATGAATATAATAGTATTGCCAGACATAATATAAAGATGTGAAGTGTTTCTTACAAAGGACTGAAGAAAATCCCAGTTTACATCTATGAATTTGAAGAAGAAAATATATTAGAAAACCGAACTAGCTAAAGCGCCAGTCATGAGCAGAATACGTAATGAAGACAGTCTGGAGTCGACATCTGTGCAAATAGATAGTTCTCGTGGGAATGTCAAAGACTGATGTATAAACGAGGTCATACTGCCGTCTGGTGAAAATGTATATCTAATCAATATATGTCTCATTCAACAGTGTGTCGGCGATGTTGGGAACATGTCTCCTGTTAGATAGTCATCGATTTCTTCACATTCATGTTGTAGTAACACATGATAACCAATATCATCTTCCTACAGGAAGAGATAGAGTTCTCTGAGACAGAGAGACACAAAGAGAGAGAGAGAGAGAGAGAGAGAGAGAGAGAGAGAAGAGAGAGAGAGAGAGAGAGAGAGAGAGAGAGAGAGAGAGAGAGAGAGAGAGAGAGAGAGAGAAAGAGAGAGGAAGACGAGAGAAAGACTCCTAGGTCGACCTAGCGTAAAATAAACAAAATAAACCAAATTCACATCTGGGTTTAGAAGATGGATATAGCATAAATCATATAAACATGTCCCGAAGGAAGAAGCTGATACAGGTTTGTGATGTGACAGGGCCGTTAGATGTTGAAGGCCTGCATGCACGCAGGAATAGGTGGCCAGTCTTTTTAACGAGATGATCGACGCTGGTATCGAACCCTCGTCCGACCGAGCTAATGACATCATCAGCGTAGCTTCCTATCAACAACGTTAACGAGCCTACATAAGCCAGGGTAAATAACACCAGTCAACATATTTTCAAAAGTTATTTTCATTAGAATTTAAATATCCAATTTCTTATTGGTTGTGACATGCTGATTTCAAATATCATAATGTAATTCACCAATTGGCGCTCTGTGTGTGTGTGTGTGTGTGTATGCGTGCGTGCGTGCGTGCGTGCGCGTGTGCGTGTGTGTGTGTGTGTGTGTGTAAATGTTGAACATACATTACAGTAAAATAAATAATGTATGCTTGTTTAATTCTCTGGTGTGAACAGTTAGTCTTTCAACCTTAGCTTTATAAACATTTTGCTTACGTATTCAATTAATTGTTATTTCAACATAAAGTGTTAGACAAAATTAAACAATTTAAAAAAATAAATCATATGTAAGTTGTAAAAAGGCACATTGAAACCATCCCGTCATTATTCAGTGGTTGTTAGAGCTCTCTTTGCTTCTTTCGTGTAGTCAATCAATGAAGTATCTCCTGTTACCAGCTAACAGTAATCAGCAAGCATTGAAGAGCTTCAATTGCCTCGATACATTGACTCCGTAGTAGCATTGTCCTGGTGAAATCGTTCACCACTGACAGCTCCACAGTTTGACGTAAAGAAACCCAGATGACAATCCAGAAAATGAATTTTCAAATGCATGTTGCAGTCAGCCGTCTTCTTGGCCTAGAGGTTAGCGACTTTCCTCCGTAATCTCGTATACTCTCGTAAGTAACGTGACGACAGTGAGAATCAGCAGTGGTTCGAATCGCGTCGGTAACTTACGGGGTATGTGAGCCGGCCGCTCAGAAAGCAATGGCAAACTACTGAGCGTGATCTTGCCAAGAAATCAACAATCAGCTAAAAGATGCTGATGTTGACAGCAATGTCCTGTAAAGGATATGCAAACATATTTTTATGTTGCAGTCAAGACTCTTATACTTCAGAAGGAGATTTTCTAAAATTTCTTTGTAATTATCAGATCTAATGTTTCCAAGAAAATTATCCACCACTAACTTAAATGCTAGCCATGTTGCTTTTTCCTTCACGCACACGCACGCACACACACACGCACGCACACACACACACACACACACACACACACACAACGCACGCACGCGCGCGCGCACACACACAGACACACACGAACAAGAAATTCGTTATCATGAAGAAGTTTTCGAATTTGTGGACTAGCAAATACTCCCTCTCTTATTTTAGCTTCACTCAGTCTTAGAAATTTTCTGATGACGTATTAAAAGCCTGATCTGTTTTTCTCCATCGCCTTGACAACGTTTTTCTTAAGACCCGTAAGGGTGGCAATAAAATCTTGCTGGTATCAAGTGCTGATTTCTCAACGTCCTTACTGCCAGGCTGCCTGATTGACCAATGTCTTCTGATGTCAATTCGTGCAGGGCTATCTCACTCACAGAGAAAGCAACAGTACATGGTGTATCCACCTTGTAGTCCACGCAAAAGAGCGACCACGTTTAAGTCACCACAACAGTTGCGTCATATACGAGTGTATAAATCCACCGTAATTAAATAAACTAGTAGCATATATCTTAAAACATAGAGCCAATCAACAGTTTTAAATGTCATGTTAGTTTTCAGAACACCAACATTAGTTAAGATACAATATTTCAACATCAGGTGCATTTTGGTTGTTGACTAGTGAAGACATGTAATGTTGACCCTGCCTGAATACAAGGAACCGAAGTGCTGGGTTTCCGTTGTTGTGTCAGGTTTAGAATATAACTGAACTTCTTGTCTGCATTCCAGGATCGACGCATATTCTTCCCATGGACGTTTATTGGCAGTGTTCTATGGATAGCTGGATACTCCTATTGTATGGTTTGGTGGGCCAGCCAAGCGGGAGAGGCTATTGGAATTCCTGATGCGGTGACTTTTTTGTCTTATTTTAATTTTCCTTTTTTATAGCCTATATTTTTCACAAATTACGTGGGGTATTTAAGGAATTACATGGTCTCATAATTTAATGCAAGGTAAATCCATTTGCCTCTCCTCATGGTCAGTCATTAAATCGATCAGGTGCCGTCTCCACAATGAAAGTTGGCTGCAATGGATCTCCAACACTGTCTGCATATCGTCTTGATTGTATTTTCTATCAGACTGCTGTCCGTCCATCACTTGATATTATCCTCCCACATGTATCGCAGTCTACCTCTTGCTCGCTTGCTTTCAACCTTACACATGCTATACCTCATGCTATAATATGATTAACATACTAATTTCATGCAAGGAGCAGATTCGTCGATGACATATTGAGGTGAGTACCCTATTTAAGGGAGCTTAGGCAGCACAGCGGCTAGACTCTCGCCTGTCGTACCAGTGGTCTTGTGTTCAATCCGTATCATGCCAGTTTCGGAGTTTTCTATTTGACCTCGGCTAACAGGTCAGTCCAATGTAAAATCGGTATCAAGACATGTTGTGGGACTTCAAAGCGACCGGTGTGATACCGACCACGTCTCCAACTGAGTACCGTTTGTTCTACAAAGCCCATGGGTCTAGCTACATTAGCCCAATGTGCTGTAGGCGTGTGCAAGAGGCCTTTCCTTGTACTCATCCTACCATATAATAAAGTGGTCTAATATATGTGATGGTCGAACACTTCACAGCTCAATACCATTCTATACCAAGGGATTACACGTACATGCACCACTAATTCTGTTGAAATAAACGGACTAGCGCTGAGGAAACTAGTAGTTAACATGCATTCATTTGTCCCTTGCACGTTCTAGACCCTTTAAGACGCCTTGAGACAGGCTGGGTGTATTGTGCTAGCGCCATACTTGTATAGCATGAGTATCAGGAAATGTCTTGGAGACCGGCATGACTTTGGTCACATTACACATCGAGTGGCGACTGATCTATTCAAATGTGGCACTAGCCCCATATGCCCAATGCGCCTTTAGACGTGTAACGGGTCCTTTACATTTTAAAATTCATTTACTAGATGTGCCATTAAAGATACAAAAAATATGCACAGACAAATAAGTGAGCTCACGTGAAAAACAAATAAGAATAAATACATGGTGTTTGAAATCAAAAACAGGAAAGATAGTATTGGAGGAAGGTGCTATAATGAAGAGGTGGAATGAGTATATAAGAGAATTATATGACGGAGAAAGGGAAGAATTAACAGAAGAAAATAACTTGGAAGGTCAACCTATTCTAAAAGAAGAAGTCGCTGACGCTATGAAAAATACGAAGAAAGGAAAACACAGCTGGGCCAGATGAAATCACAATATAAGAATTAGAAGTATTGGGATAATTCGGAACAGATATATTAACGAAAATGTTGAATGATATTTACAGCAGTGGATATTTATCCAGTGATTCCCATTCCAATTCCAATTTTCGAAAAAAAAATTCAAAATTCGGTCTCGTCTAACCTGCCTCCTCAGCTTTGGTTATTGTTGAGACCCATGGTTTTTGTGGGTATTTTTACCCTCTTTCTTGTTTTATGCGCTCTAACGAGTAAGTCCTATCTCGGACTGGTTATGTAAGCGTTTGTGTTTGTGACGTCAGCTGGGGGTATTTATCTGCGGCTGTCCTTTGTTCCCGACTCCTCTGGAGATTTCCTTTGTTAGTGAAGGCTCATGGCTTGTCTGGCTTGACTGGTTGCAGTCCTTATAAGAACTTTTTATTTGGTATCTTTACCTCCTGTTTTGTGCATTGCCTGTAGCAACTTTTCGATGTTATTGTCATCCTTGCGTTTTTTCTTTCACTTTCGCGTCATCAGTTCGGGTTACCCAGTGACATCCTGAAATTTGTATTTATAGCTATACCAAAAATACCAGGAGCAATTGATTGTGAAGATTTTCGTACAATTAACCTCATAAACCATATCACCAAGCTTCTACTCATAATCATAATAAGAAGAACCAGAAAGAAAATAAAAATGGAAATTAGTGAAGAACAGTATGCATTTGTGGAGGGAAAGGGCACAAACAATGCAATTTATACATTACGGACACTAATAGAAAGGTCAATGGAGAAACAGAGAGACATATTTGTGCTTCATAGATTATACTAAGACATTTGATAAAGTAAATCATGATGAACTGATTAAAATATTGGAAGATATCAGCATTGATGGAAAAGATTTAAGAATAATAAAGAATATTTACTGGAACCAAGAAGCAGCAATTAAAATGGGAAATAAAGAAGGTAGTTACGAACAGATAAAGCTATGAGTAACACAGGGGTCTGTCTTGTCACCAAATCTCTTCTACCTATATAGCGAAGTAATAATGAGAGAGATCAAAGAGATGCCAGGAATACTAGTTGGAGGTTATAATATAAATAATATACGCTATGCAGATGACACAGTATTGATGATGAATAATTCAACAGATCTACATTAAATGTTGGACACTGTAGTAACAGAGAGTGCAATGAAAGGACTATCCTTGAATATCAAGAAAATAGTAACAATGGTAATATCAAAGAAAATGGTGACACCAAAATGTGACATAGAAATAGAAAGAAAAATTCTTATCCAGGTGGGTAAGTATATACCTAGGGGCAAATCATGTGACAGGAGAACCTATAATCAAATAGATCACATTTTGATTGACAACAGAAGTGCATCGGGCATACAGCAAGTTAGAGGTTATAGAGGAGCTGAGTGCCACAGTGACCACTTCCTCGTTGGAGCAAAATTTAAAATAAAACTTAAGAGAGCTTTCTATACTGGATTACAAAGATTGCACCCAACATATAGCAGAGAAAAACTACAAGAAATTACAGTCAAGGAGAAATTTGCAGATGAAATAAAGTGTGGACTTGAGACTCTGAAAAACCCTTTGGAGGAAAGCGTTGACCAAACTTGGTTGAACATCAGGAGTGCAATTCAATCTGCCGCAGAGGAATGTGTCGGTGTGTTGGCCACGCGTGGGGAGAACAGATGGTTCAGTCAGGGATATGAAGAGGCGGTCATTGGGAAAAGGAATGCCAGACATTTATGGTTAGGTGACATCGGCAACATCCAAAGGGAAGAGCATTATAGAAATGAGTGTGGGGAGGCTACGGAAGTGGTCCGACAGCAGAGGCGAGAATATATGAGTAATATGGTCAAGGATATGGAAATTGATCACCAGAAAAATGAATCCAGAGGGTTTTTTGGAGAACTGAGGTCAATGAAACGAGGGCACCGACAAAACACATGTGGTTTAGGGGAAAGAAATGGGAATGTGATAAATACCAATGGGGAAATGTGCAACACATGGAAAGAATATTTTGTTGAATTGCTAAATTGTGAAGCTCCAAGTATGTCTTTCCCACAGGAAGAGGTTCTAACATGTGAACCACAAATTGAAGAACCTACATTTGAAGAAATCCTATATGTAATCACACGACTTAAAAATAATAAGGCAACTGGGACTGATGGAATCGCTGCTGAATTTATAAAGGCAGGTAGCCATGCATTACATCTAAAGCTATACGAACTAATAATAAAAATCTGGAGGACAGAAGAATTACCCCATGACTGGAAGGAATCATTATTGATACCTATCTTTAAGAAAGAAGACAAGTTCCGATGTGAAAATTATAGAGGAATATCACTACTGTCCACAAACTATAAGATACTATCCGCAGTAATACTAAATAGACTAAAACCATATTCAGAAGACATATTAGGTGATTACCAGGCGGGTTTTAGACAAAATAGATCAACAATAGATCAGATATTTATCTTACGACAAATAGCCGAGAAAAATTGGGAATATAAAAGAGATCTCCATAACATTTTTGTGGATTTTAAAAAGGCTTATCATAGTGTCCATAGGAATAGTCTATGGAATGCTATGCAGGAATTTGGAATACCAAGGAAGTTAATCAACATGTCCAGACTATGCATGGAAGATACTTATAATATAGTAACATATAAAGGCAGGAAATCAGACCCTTTCCAAATAACATCTGGCTTGAAAAGGGTGATGCACTATCGCCGCTACTCTTCAATCTGGCTCTAGAGTAAGTTGTAAGGAAGGTAAAGGAGGAATGTGATATTGGAGGAACATCCAAGCTGCTTGGTTATGCAGATGATATAGATATTATAGGGGAAAATGAACAAAAGACATTGGAAATATTGACTCACTTAAAGGAAAAAGCCCAACAGATGGGGCTGGTTTATCAACCAAGATAAGACAGAATATATGGTAATTTCAAGAGACGGAATGGCTAAAAACTCTGGCCACATACAAATAGATAATATGACCATTAAAAGAACGGAAACATACAAATACCTGGGTAAATCTTCAGCTGCTCCAACATCATAAGGAAGAAATACAAACTAGAATCAATTCTGGAAATAAGATATACTATGCACTACAACATATACTAAAATCAAATGTGTTATCTCGTAACACCAAAATCACAATATACAAAACATTGATCAGACCAGTTGTGCTGTATGGCTCTGAAACCTGGAGTACAACGAAAGGAGACGAAGCCTTATTACAAACCTTTGAGAACAAAGTTTTAAGACGCATCTTTGGACCCATTAGGGATACACAAAGTGGAGAGTGGAAAAGAAGAAGTAACAAAGACATTTATGATCTGTTTAAGTCCCCGCTAATCACTGGTATCATGAAGGCTAATAGTCTACAATGGCTGGGGCATATAGAAAGAATTGAAGATAATAGGGAAACAAAACTCGCTTACACTCAGGAAATAAATGACCGTAGACCCCGAGGTAGACCAAGAAGACGGTGGAGAGATAATATATATACAGACCTACAAGCACTTGGAATCAACGACTGGCAAGAGAAGGTCAACCAGAGAGATGAATAGAGACGGATTGTATCTGCAGCAAAGAACCTCAATGGCTAGAACGCTGATGAACAAGAAGAAGAAGAAGGGGAATTTATAATATCATATGGAAGATTTACAACAGAGATTAAGAGCAGAATAGGGCAAGCAAAAGCCGCATTTCAGAAAATGAAGAGTTTCTTATGTAATAAGTCACTATCACTGAATGTAAGAAAAAGAGTGCTGAAATGCTACGTAGAACCAGCTTTTCTGTATGGCAGTGAATCTTGGCATGTAAATAAACAAATTAAGAAGAAATTAGAAGCAACAGAGATGTGGTTCCTGAGACGAATGTTGTGAAATCCTTGGACTGCCTTAGTAACTAACAACGACTGCCTGAAACAGACTAATGAAACTAGAACATTATATACAACAATAAGAAAGAGAAAAATGTCTTTCTTCTGTCATGTGATGAAAAGAGAGGCATTGGAGAAAATCGTGACAACTGGAAAGATTGAGGGGAAGAGAGGCAGAGGCAGACCAAGAGAAATGATGCTGGATGGATTGAGACGGTGGCATGGAGGAATATCAGCAACAGAGTTGATCCAGACAACCAAAGACCGAGATCTGTGGAGAGCCATTAACGCCTACGCCAGCTGGCAGGGCACTTGATGATGATGATGATGATGATGATGATACTAGATGAGTATTGTGGTCAATCTCACGCCGGCCGCCTTTAGTACCCAGGACATGTCTTTCCTGGAACACATTTTAGGCTGGGTGGACTTGCAAGTGTATGTTAATTTTTTTTTTTTTAAAATCCGTCATGATGGAGATTCAAACACATGACCACCGGCTCCGCAGGCAGGCTTACTGCCCTACAATCGCTAGCCAAATTCTTAGTACAATACAAAAAATGGCTTTCGCTAGCCAAATTCATGGCACAAGAAATAAATTTCGCTAGCCACATTCATAGCACAATATGATAAATTACTTTCACTAGCCAAATCCAAAGCACAATACGTGACATGACTTTACATATACTATTGTTCTCTTCAACATTTACTTACGTGTTCTATGTTTTACAATGATGTTGGTTTTTCGGGTGTCTTATGTTGAGAAATGTATATCGTCAGCCTGCCTTCTAGGGGCTAACAAGTAAGAGCAGTGTAATGGCAGACACTTCTGTGTTGGGTCTTAGCATTTTCTTTCTTTTGCATAAAGTGGTAGTGTGACCAGTTCTCTTGAACGCCATCTGTTTCTTCCATTACAGTTGTGGTAAATTTTGATCATTACCTGATACAGATTCTATGAAGCCTGGTCGACCATAGAGTTATTATTGGCGGGAAAACGAATCCTGCTCATATAAAATGCCACAGTGGTTTGGACAGATTATTTATGAATGGCTTGGTTCCTCGCAGAAGAGGCACGGGTCTACCAGTACTCAAGACATTGAAGAAACATGGGACATGATCATGCTTGAGGTAGTGGAACTGGTAAATGATCCAGAATCTGTTTGGTTGGCCTTGGTGAGGGAGACTGATGATCTGGAAATGACCTGCTATATGATGAGAATACTGTTACTGCTGATATTGATTGATGAGAAATGTCTTGGTTTAGGAATCACTATACCAAATAACCTATAGGATTACATAACAAACAATGATCAGTTTCGTTAGCATTATATAATAAACGATTGTCAGTATCAATAACTACTAAGATAGCACTTTACAATACAATCTTCCTACCAATTCTATGCTACCAATGCCAAATCTGGACAATGACAGAAAAAGAGTAAAGAAAAATGACAACAGAAATGAGATTCCTGAGAAGAATACTCAATGTATCAAGAAGAGATAAGATCAGAAATGAAGAAATCAGGACTAAAGTGGGGTTATAGCAGCACTAGATTTTATTAGAAAGCAGCAAGTCAAATAGTTTGGCCATGCAAGTAGGTTACCAGTCAACAGTATACCACAACAAGCAATGATGTACATACCAGATGTAAACAGAGGAAGAGGCCGGGCACGTAAACGCTGGACGGAGGGAATAGCAGAGTCCATGGGAATATCGACACATGAAGCCCATAATCGGGCACTCTCATGATATTTATACTTCACCTCGACACCGCAAGGTACAAGAGGAACATGATGAGATGAAATGATGAGATGAGATTGTCAGTTTAGCTCACAGTATACAACAGTGTTCAGTTTAGTTAACATATAATAACAAACAATTCTCAGTTTAATTAACATTATATAACACACGATTTTCAGTTTAGTTAACGGTATGAAGCAGTAGACAATGCTCAGTTTAGTAACAGTTTTTTTTAAAAATAATGCAATAACCTTAAATGCACTTGAACTCTTTACTTTGGTGTTATAAATAGCTGAAGAAATAAAGTATGTAAAACATGGCGCTAATATTGCAAACATACAAATAAATCCGTACCCTAAATTGCAGAGAAAACGAATAATGATGATTATGGAAACGATAGTCACCCCACCAACAAGCATTACTCAGAAGAATAATGAAAACGCGAGTAATGGGTTTGAATCACAGAGGATTTTTGTAATAGCAGTTGGGTTATCATGAAGGAACTCAACATCTTTGCGATAAGTTTTAGTTTCTGAAGCATACCAAACGTCAAAAAATCACATGAAGAATCAATATTTTCACCACAAATCCATGCGGAAGGGAACGGGAAGGCATCTCATTAGTTTCTCAAGAAAATCTCATAGAGAATCTAATTTTCACCACGACTCAATGCGGTAGGGAACGAGAACCCACCACATTATTTTCCCGAGAATGTGATTATGGGAAGTCACGAAAACTTCATTGATCGTGGAATGATATGTTCAAAACTACTTGATAACATACTTGCACAGAATAACCTAGATTGACATAACGAAGCAAAAACACCTCATTGCCCATTTCACTGTTTAAGAAAAATATTGTTTTTTAAAAAGCACACACAACACAAACTATAATTACATTCATACAACAAAATGAAGCCACACAGGAGGTATAACTTCAGATCACGAATCAAAACATGTCATTAAGAAAAAAAATTATAATAGGTTTTGTTTTAATCATGGCAGGAAACGAAGGATATTTAATGTTTACGAACAATTGCACGCAACAATGACGCGCAAACAAATGATTATATTTAAAGACACTAAGCACAAATTTCCTTCACATCGAAGGACGTTTGCAGACACCAAGCGAAGTTCATTTTTATTGATTACACTCAAACTGGAAAACAGAATAACTGTTGACATTTTCACACAATCTCAACGTTTACTCAATAACATACTCCGGCTACATCATACTCCGGCTACAAGTATAGAATGTTCAAACAAAGGAAGCTAAATACATAAGATTAACTATCTTAAGAACTAAGGCTGCATTTTGTGTCTGTATATTGTCAGTCGGGAGTCGGCGTAACTGAAAGATTTAACGAACTGAACTTTGTCGTCTGACGGCGGTATAGGGGGACCGTACCACGTGCCGATGATATAGACTTATATGTCGACTTTTTGTTCAGAAAACAATCTCAAACTACTGAACATACAATGATCTAGTAAATCCCAAACAGCATATCACTGCTGAGGTTAACTGTAATGTCCTGCAATTGAGTAGGAAGTTTCAAAACGGCGTGACTTCTATGACAGACTGTTCACAACCGGGCCAGACACACCAAGTAGTGACCCCATAGAACATTTTTTTTCTACAGGAATCCAAGCACATTACCACTCGTAGTTCAAGGTACCCTCCTTATGACTGATCGACCTGGGAGCCCAAGTCGATTTTTAAAAATCCACCTAGATGCAAATTTGAACTAGTGACCTCCGGACAGGCAGATACGCGTGAGAGCGACTTCTCCGCCATGGCTCTGTTTTACAAAGTGAGGTAAAGGGCTTCACGGCCTGGCAGCTGTTGTTTAGCGGGTATTTGTTTTATTTTTTATTAAATCAGTGTAGCATGGCTTAGCAGTACGCTGTCCGCCTATGAATCAAATAGTGCTGGGTTCACTTCAGCTGTGAACGACTTTTACAAATTAGAAACCCTAGGTTATTGTATCCCACCGGACCAAGGAGTAAGGCACCGCGGTAGCGCACTGACAGCGCACTTGCCTGTTGACCCGTTATTCATGTGTTCGAATCCCCTTCAGAGTTGGGATTTTTTTTTTATCAGAGACTTGCGTGTCCCGGTAGAACAAGCCTAATACGGGTACCTGACAATCTACGGCAAAGTAAAGGTGGGGTGCTGCTCCGACCAAATCACATAACGTGCATCGATCTTTCTTAAAAATATGTGACTAGTTAAAAGTTAGTTGCATATCCTTTACAGAACGTAGCAGTCAACCCCAGCATTTTTGGCTGTTCGTGATTCCTGGGCAAGTTTACGTTCAGTAGTATGCCATTGATTTCTGAACGACAGACACACATACCGGTTCATTTAAAAAAACCCAACTTAAGACGGTCTGCTGCTAAATCAGCAAAAGCTGTTTCGAACGCGGGAATGTGGGATTACGAACTGCGTACGCAACACCTTCGCCACGGAGCCGGGACTAGTACTATATATCCAATATGCCTCATGTCATGAACAAAGGTCCTTAACTTGTTTACATTTGCTGGTCACTTATTTGTGGAACAGCTGTCTAGCATCATTGCGTCAGGCCAAAACAAATCAGAAGCCTCGTACGAGCGTTTGGCATTTTTAAGATTCTCCGGCATTTAGAAATGGTGGAGCGTAGATTATCACTTGGTAGCTGCCCTTCAAAATAAAAAAAAAATAAAAAATACAAGCTGTTAACAATGGATTATTGATGAACATGTGGGTAACCACATTACCAGGTTGAAAATAATAAGATAATGGGCAGTCGCAAAGGTAATTGAATAGTTAATGGAGTGACTTGCTCGAATAAACTTTGTACATGGCTTAAAATTGATTAACCTGGTATGTATTATACCACGCTTTAGATGATGGTGGGTAATAAAAAAGCAGCTTTGTATAAGTCTTCAAACTGAATAACTCAATATGTATGATAGCATGCTTTAGGTCTAGGGTTAACAGTCAAATCAAATTTGTGTAAGTCTTCAAACTAAAACGACGTTTATGTATAATATCACACTTAAACTGATAGGGTTAACAGTCGAATCAACTTTGTACACGTCTTGAAGGTGAATAACCTGATATGTATACCTTGCTTTAGGTGATGGGGTTAACAGTCCTGGCTGCTGGCACAAGCATACCTGACCTCATTACCAGCGTCATTGTTGCCAAGAAGGGGTTTGGTGACATGGCCGTGTCCAGTTCAGTAGGAAGCAACTTGTTCGATATCACAGTTGGGTGAGTGCTTAATTGTACACATCTTTTAGATGTTTTAAATGATGTATTTCTTGAATTAATCCAAAATTTCCTAACTGGTGTTGGTAATAGTAAACATTCATCTAATTGTATAGTCTATAAATAAAACATACAATTAAATAAGTAACATAGATAAGTAGGGAAATATTTTTTGATGATAAAGTAGGAGAAAATTAGACAATGAAGAACATGTTAGATAGAAATTAAATATGTTTATGATGTGTCTATTATTTCCTCCTGCTATCTAGTAAGTAAGAAAATGACTGTTTTATGCGCCTTAAGGCGCACTGGGTATACAGCATACTGTGCAAGACTCATATTTTATAGACGAATGAGCACTCGATTTGTGATGTGGTCTGTAAAATAACAATCCGAATTCGTCCCGATGCAGACAGAACCCATGAGCCACTACGCCACACTACGCCACACTACACCACACTACGCCAAATTATGCCACACTACGCCACACTACGCCACACTACGCCACACTATGCCACACTATGCCACACTATGCCACACTATGCCACACTATGCCACACTACGCCACACTTTGCCACACTATGCCACACTAGGCCACACTTTGCCACACTATGCCACACTACGCCACACTATGCCACACTACGCCACACTATGCCACACTATGCCACACTACGCCACACTATGCCACACTATGCCACACTACGCCATACTATGCCACACTACGCCACACTTTGCCACACTATGCCACACTACGCCACACTTTGCCACACTATGCCACACTACGCCACACTATGCCACACTACGCCACACTATGCCACACTATGCCACACTACGCCACACTATGCCACACTATGCCACACTTTGCCACACTATGCCACACTATGCCACACTATGCCACACTATGCCACACTTTGCCACACTATGCCACACTATGCCACACTACGCCACACTATGCCACACTATGCCACACTACGCCACACTATGCCACACTATGCCACACTATGCCACACTACGCCACACTATGCCACACTATGCCACACTATGCCACACTACGCCATACTATGCCACACTTTGCCACACTATGCCACACTACACCACACTACGCCACACTATGCCACACTACGCCACACTAAGCCACACTACGCCACACTATGCCACACTATGCCACACTACGCCACACTATGCCACACTATGCCACACTACGCCACACTATGCCACACTACGCCACACTATGCCACACTACGCCACACTATGCCACACTACGCCACACTATGCCACACTATGCCACACTATGCCACACTACGCCACACTATGCCACACTATGCCACACTATGCCACACTATGCCACACTCACTAGCCACACTATGCGAGACTACGCCACACTATGCCACACTACCACACTATGCCACACTATGCCACACTATGCCACACTATGCCACACTACGCCACACTATGCCACACTATGCCACACTATGCCACACTACGCCACACTATGCCACACTACGCCACACTACGCCACACTATGCCACACTATGCCACACTACGCCACACTATGCCACACTACGCCACACTATGCCACACTATGCCACACTACGCCACACTATGCCACACTATGCCACACTATGCCACACTATGCCACACTACGCCACACTATGCCACACTACGCCACACTATGCCACACTATGCCACACCATGCCACACTATGCCACACTATGCCACACTATGCCACACTACGCCACAATGACTACCTTACTAACAAGTATTGTCTTCGGGTTGTACCCCATTTTCATGTACACTAGTTGATATTAGTTACTTACACGTCTTTAACATTACGTCGCAGTCAACCTCAGCATGTTTAATCTGTTTGTAATTTACTGGACAAGTTAACGTTCGGTAGTTTGAAATTGATTTCTGAACGACCGACGCTCCTACCATCTGTATGAACGCCAGCATGAGGCGGCGTGCTTCCAAATCGTCTGCAGCTGTGTTTCGAACGCGGTATGCGAGATTGTTAATCGCGATCGCAACCCCTTCGACACAGCGCAGATTTCTGTTATTCCCGCTAACCTCATTACTTCATACTGAAGTTGTCAGACTATTTTGTTGTTGTATTTATTGTTAATCACGTGTCTATCCAGAAAGCGCGGGCGATCATCTTACAAATACGACTTTTTAAGACGATGGCCCACGACTTCTGGATAGACACCATCAGCCATCAACCAAGAGCTCCATTATCACATTAGGTCTGTGCTTTTTTTTTTTTTAAATCCCGACTATGCCATTTAGCTAAGCCATTTGGGTGATTTAACTATGGCTACTGATGTTTACTTGTCATTTGAAGGGCATTACAGTTGTAATTACAGAGGAATTTTACTTTGATTTGAACTGTCGTAACACTGATTGAAGATTTGAATTTTTAATATTGACCTATTCCCCATGGTCGACCTAGCTTAAAATGGGAACGAGAACATGTCTTGGGAAGTAAAGGCGGCCGGTGTGACATTGAATGGTTCTTGGAGCACGTACATCTACTGTTGCTGCTAGTGTTTACTATACATTAACATCTGTCTGTTGTTTCACTTTCCTTCATTGAAACGTTATCATTTAAAACCACAGGCTGTCGGACTGATTTGACTATATTGTCTCTATATTGCCTAGTGGGTTCTAGTTCGCTACTTCTGTCCTTTAAAATTGTATGTACCGATCAGTACCTACAGGTTTATTTTTCATATCATTTCAATGACCACAGGAGTTCCTCACAGATTGTTATTTATGTGTATTACAGAACAATAGGATAGCCAATTACAAGACACAGATACATTGAATCAGTCTAAAATAAGTCAATATTTTTCGTTATGTGAGTAATTTAAAACCAGCCGATGAAAGATGTTTTAAGAAAGTTAAATGCAGAATGACCTAAAGAGAGACAGTTGTTTCCACACGATGAAGTATATTCTCTTCAATTTATCTTTGACAACCGAAGTGATAAACAGAGTTCTTAAAAGCTATTTTGAGCCAATTCTAAAGTATGAAAGCCATTCACGAATAATTAGCAAACAAGTGATGAATGATGTGGAGGCTGCAGGAATGTGGTTTTTATAGAAGAATGATGAGAACACTGTAGACGAATAGAAAGAGAAATAAAGATATCTTGACAGAAATGAAACTCACAAAGAGAAATGGTTACTGGCACCAGAAGTAGACAGTCAACATTCTTTGGGCACGTCATAATAAGGAGAAAGCTTGAGAATCTGGTTCAACGAGATAAGACAGTTGAAAAGGGGGGGGGGTGGGGGTGGGGGGGGGAGAGAATGGGAGACCAAGAGACAAGATGCTGGACAGTTTGACATCATGGCATGAAGGAATATAAGCATCAAAATGGTTGACAGCACACGAGACAGAAGGCTCTTGACAGACATGAACAACAAAGCCATACGGCATGGACTATAAGAAGAAGTTTACATTGCAAATTGCATCTTATGTAGATGCAAATGTTTTGTATTGTGCCATTTGTTTTATGTTCGAAATGACGTTTACTACTCAAGGAACCTAATAATAGCTTTGCATGCTGTGGCAAGAGACGCTGGTACTTAATATGACACACTGAGAAAATATGAGAAAAATATAACTAGACCCTCTATTCTACAGAACTCACAAGGCAAACGAAACTGCGGAAGACCTAAAAGCACAAATAGAAGAGAATCACAGACAGGGATGAAAAGTTTTTTAAAGACATTGAGGGAATTGCAGGAGACAGTAAATTATAGGACGTAGTGTGGTTTGGTTGAGGGCCATAGGCACCCAATGGGCGATAAAGGGCATTCGAAAACAAAGCTGTGATATAGTTTATTAAACTAAATGATGTATCCATTTTCTCTATAGTTTACCTGTTCCATGGTTGATGTACAGTGCAGTCAATTCTGGAAGACCTTACGTTGTGGTCAGCAAAGGGATGCTGTGCTCGATTTTCCTCCTGTTCCTCATGCTGATCACTGTCATCGTCAGCATCGCAGTGTCCGGCTGGAAGATGAGCAAGGCGCTGGGCATCTCTATGCTGTTTCTCTACATCGTCTTTGTCACACTAGCCGTGCTACTGGAGTACCAAATCATTGTATGTCCAGCTACGTGAATCGTGACAGATTACGAAGTACATATGTATGTTGCAGACTTAAGCTGCCATATTTATTGTTTTATGTTTATTACCAACATGTGAATTAGGCCACAAGTAATGTTTGCTGCCTGAATATGCAATGTAACTCATTCTATGCCACGCATTTCATCATCAACAATCAATCAATCAGACGAAAAATCAATCAATCAGTCACTTCAACAATAAATCAAATGCTATTTCTACAATGATATTTTTACCCTATCTGCCTCTCGTTCTGGGTGTGAACTCAGACAGATTACTGCTTATCCACTTCTGTACTGTTCTTCCCACTGGCATCGATGCCTACCAATTCTCCCCTGCCGTTGTAGCCCCTGCCGTAGATAATCTCACTCCAGTATATGTTTGAAAGACTGTCACGCCTTGTAATGTCACTGTAATATTGTATGTGTCTCTTTTTTTTTAAAGTTATTAATTTCATCAGCTCTGCTGTCAGTCTCCCCATCTCTACAACCAAAACTGTCTTTGCTGTGTTTTCATGAAATGCGACCTATTCTTTTGTATTTCCATACTTATAGGGCCCCAGTTCGTAGTTTTAATTTCTTGTTAGTTGTTGAATGTTGGTATGAGAAGGTGTGAGTATAATGAACATTTGAGTAGTCCCATTTAGTATTTATCACGCCACATTAAAAGGTCATCGTCATGTCAGTTAAAACACTTGCACCTCTAAAAACAGCATCGTTCGTTTCCTCCTCTCTCTGCGATATTCTCCACAGTTTTATCAAAACCACATTCGTAGTCGAGGTCTTCTACTGCTCTTTAATCCTACAATGGCTGTGGATGCAGACACTACTCTAGTCTGCCATGTT
Source organism: Cepaea nemoralis (assembly GCA_014155875.1). Classification (NCBI taxonomy): domain Eukaryota; kingdom Metazoa; phylum Mollusca; class Gastropoda; order Stylommatophora; family Helicidae; genus Cepaea; species Cepaea nemoralis. The sequence continues at coordinate 99,695 of JACEFZ010007879.1, read as the reverse complement.
GTTAAATGTTACGATTCTGTGATTTATTTTCCTTTTTTTAACGCCTATTTTCGACTTTTAACCTGAAGAATATTGTTGACAAGGATCAGTAGCAAGCCATGACCAAATCGAGACATAAAAGGCGTTTGGCTGCTGACAAGAGATGTTTCTTAGAAGTGTGAAAGTGATTTGGATTAAATGATCAATAATTGGCGATTTTCTTGCCACAGAATGACTTTATAACTACCCCGATTCTATTTATTTATTTATATTAAAAATGTATTTGATTGATGTTATTGACCTATGTACCGTAAATATTACAGACTGTTCATTACCAGAATGCACGTCAATATATTTAACGTTTCAGCATTGGATCGGTTCTTAACTTTAAATAATGTGAGGGAATGTTAATACTGACATACGGTGTAGCATGTGGGGGAATGTTAATACTGACATACGGTATAGCATGTAGGTGAATGTTAATGCTGACTGACGATGTAACATGTGGGGGAATGTTAATACTGACATACGGTGTAGCATGCCATTAATTATGTGCCATCACGGTTAGCGTGAAGGGTCAAATTTCGCCATCTTACACGATCACCAGAGCCCTGACTCAGCACTGTGTTACTTGTCCCAACCATGCCATGTGGTCAATCATTACAGATATTTACTTCTCTGCCTTCCCCTTGTCTTCCCCTCAATCTTGCCAATTGTCACTAAGTTCTCTGTCTAATTTCTCTAATCAATCTGCAGCTTTTATTTACCTCATATAGGACTTGCTTATTGGTTTTTCTGTCTGTCCGTAGTATTCTCTGCATTTTCCTCTGCTATTTCCACTGCCATTAAATATTGTTCAGCTTGTCTGCTCGCGTCCACATTTCACATCCATACAAAATCGCAGGTTCTGTGCAGCATGCTGGGGAAAGTTAATACTGAAATACGGTGTAGCATGATGTGGAATTTTAGTACTGACAAACGGTGTAGCATGTTGTAATGTTAGTACTGACATACAGTTTAACATGTTGTGGAATGTTAGGACTGACATACGGTGTAGCATGTTGTGGAATGTCAGTATTGGTAGATGGTTTAGCGCGGGGGGGGGGGGGGGGGGGAGTGGGGAGAGGGGGGTCATAGCGACAGACGTTGCGGCATGTTGAGGAAAGTTAGTATTGACAGACAATGTAATATGTTATGGGACGTTGGTACTGACAGATGGTTTACCATATGTGTGAATGTTGGCACTGACAGAAGGCTAAACATATCTGGGAATGTTGGCACAACAATTTGGATGATAAAACGTCAGGAGATATAAGTATTGAACACACTCAACGTTTGAAACAAATATAAATTTGGGAAGAAAACACAATTATAATATTAAGAGAAAAAGAACGACAAGGCAGAAGTAAATTAAGACGAGATGGGGGATACATGAACAAAAAAAATGTGTCGCTTAATTATAACAGTAAAGTAAATTGCATAAAGATTATACGGGCACCTTGTGTAAATGGGAAAAAAGTCGCTTAAAAGTCGACAGGGTCGACTTCATTGCACCGGGTTTTATCCCATATGGCTCGGTATCTTTCCGCAGTGCGGAAAGCGTCGCACAAAGCACGAACTCCATAGCTCTAGCGACGACCCACAGGAGTCTCCGAAAAATTTACCTCGTGAACCGAAGGAAGCGGCCCGGAATCGAACCCACAACCTTCGGAGCCCGAGTTAAACGGCTTGACCACTTCGAATGGAACAACACTTTACAAAATCCCATCTTAAGAGGCAAATGATTTTGTTTTCTTGTCATCATTATTTTTTAAACATAATATAATTTAAATATTGAGCACAACCCACTACTGGCAACGCCGATCACATTCTGGTATGAACCTAAGGCCTATCCACGTCAATATGGAAGCACTATACTCGAGTTTCGCCCTTGTTTGAGCTCGTCAGTAGTACATATCCCTGACCGGATCCGGAAACAGTCCCGGATCACGCGTGTGAAGCGGGTGTGTAACCACACGGCACACACTGGACACACCAAATTATCACAACAGAACATCACAACGCTACCCATCGTAGGCTATGCTCAAGATTGCCCAATCGCCGCGACCGACGTCCGTCAATCGATGGGACCCGAAGGATCAGGACTTCTCACTGGCAAGGAACACCAGGCCTCCTAAATCCAGTGAGCAATAATAACTTGATTATGTGGTTTTTCGGGATTTGAAATTTAAATATTGAGCACAACCCACTACTGGCAACGCCGATCACATACCGGCATGAACCCAAGGCCCATCCACGTCAATATGGAAGCACTATACTCGAGTTTCGCCCTTGTTTGAGCTCGTCAGTAGTGCATATCCCTGACCGGATCCGGAAACAGTCCCGGATCACGCGTATGAAGCGGGTGTGTAACCACGCGGCACACACTGGACACAGGAGAAGTCCTGATCGTTCGGGTCCCATCGATTGACGGACGTCGGTCGCGGCGATTGGGCAATCTTGAGCATAGCCTACGATGGGTAGCGTTGTGATGTTCTGTTGTGATAATTTGGTGTGTCCAGTGTGTGCCGTGTGGTTACACACCCGCTTCACACGCGTGATCCGGGACTGTTTCCGGATCCGGTCAGGGATATGCACTACTGACGAGCTCAAACAAGGGCGAAACTCGAGTATAGTGCTTCCATATTGACGTGGATAGGCCTTAGGTTCATACCAGAATGTGATCGGCGTTGCCAGTAGTGGGTTGTGCTCAATATTTAAATTTCAAATCCCGAAAAACCACATAATCAACATAATATAATTGTGTAGCATATGTGTTATGTAATGATATGATTCGTAATGTTAACGAACAATACCACAAGCAAATAAATATTTTCTGACGAACAAATAACTTTAAAGTAGTTTTCACTACGCAGCCCCATTTTATTGGATATATAATACATAATATTTTTTTTTTTGTTGCGTATCCCTTACGGTAAGTTGCAGTCAACACAAGAATTTTCAGCTGCTGTTGATGTACTAGGCAAGTGTTACGTTCAGTAGTTTGCCATTGCTTTCTGAACGACCGGCCCCTATACCTTTTTCGATAAAACCAGCACCACTGTGTTTCGAACCCGGGTATACGGGCTCACAAATCGCGTTCGCAAGCCCTTAGCCACAGAGAATACATAATATATGCTACCATATTAACATCTTTTACGTCATAACGGTGACACACCGCTACGTTTAATTTTCCACCATCCATGTTTATTTTGTCCAAGCCTACGTTTTGCTTGATACTGAATTTATCAAGAAGACACGGAATACATTGCGAAAGCAATGCTATAAAAAAAAAAAAAAATTCGCTTAACGATAAAGTTCGTCTACTCACTAAACAAACCCGGCTTAGCTATTAATCTTGAGTTAGCTCTCTTTGCGGTGTCCTTGAATCGTATCAGCATCCAGCAAATTGTCCTGTGCAGAACGTTCCCCTTATAAGTCATGACATTTTCCTCTGACATAAGCCTAATTATTAATCTTTGCAGCGCAATGTTTGTCCTTCTTTTAAGTTATTTAAACACATTTCCTCTACCCGTCAACAGCAATCCTAGATATTCAAAACTGGTCAATTTCTGTAACCTCTCTATGCTGACAAATATACATGTGGACATATCTGTTTTGAATATCTAGAGTGTAGAATTACAAACATTAATTAATATTTCTTGCAAATCTAACTATAACAACAATGAAATGATTATTATTAAAGAAATGTAGATTTTTAATTTGGTCTTCAAATAATGTTGTTTTTACATATCAGAATATACGAGTAATGTAAATAGTAACCTCATAGACACAGACTGCTCTTATTGGCCTAGCTTAGCTTCCTGCTAGAAAACTAATCCTTCACGCAATCAACACACAAAGGTTACAGGATAATAACACAACTCGCCGTTAAATTATCACATACTTGACATATAATGTTGATAAACAATCGGCTACAATATGTTACCAGTAATTCTTAGCATATTAAATTTCTTACAAATTAAATTCCTAGCCCGAACTAGAGATGGTAGACCATTTTACATATCTAGGTTCAGTGGTAAATAGCAAATTATCCCTAGATCAGGAAATTAACATCCGGATTGGTAAGGCAGCAACAACAATGAACAGGTTAAGAAAAAGAGTCTGGGAGAACAGGAAGCTTACCGCAAAAACAAAAGTCCTTGTCTATCAAGCCTGTGTCCTTAGTACTCTTCTTTATGGCAGTGAAACCTTTACAACTTACTCACACCAAGAGAAACATTTAAACAGCTTTCATATGCGGTGTCTGCGAAGAATTCTTGGTATTAAGTGGCAAGACAAAATCACAAATACTGAAGTATTGGAAAGATCACGTTGTGTGACGATTTATTCTTTGCCCAGTCTTCGTAGACTTAGATGGATATGTCATCTTAGGAGGATGGATGATGGTAGAATACCAAAGGACATCATTTCTGGTGAATTACAGATGGGTAAGAGATCTCAGGGATGGCCTCTACTACGATACAAAGATGTGTGTAAGCGGGACATGATTGATACAGGCATTGATAATGCACATTGGGAGCAAGTCGCCGCTGAACGTGTTGCATGGAGGGCAAACATCAGAAATGGAATCATGACAAAGGAGAAAATTATTGCAGATAAGTCACACACCGAGCATTTGAGACGTAAGGTGGTGCATGATGGTGGAAATGACCACGTGTTCACATGCACCCACTGTGAACGGACATTTACAGCGCAAATTTTCTTTATCAGTCACATTCGCTACCGCCATAGGTAAAAGTTATTATGCCTTTTTTAAGCACAAACTATCGTCTGTCAAGACGGCAAGGTGCCAATGTAAAAATTCTTAGCACAGCAATCGTCGCGCATATATGTAGCCTTGGCAGCTTACAAGAAAAGCACTCTTTAGCTTATCTATGCTGAATTAGATCAGCATGGCCGAATGGATAAGAGCACTCGATCTTAAATTTCCGGTGTGCTGATGTCGAGGTAGCGGGTTCAACGCCTACCCAGTCAGTTGGACTAAACATTGGACAATGTCTCTAATCAGTTTACGATCTTCATTTGGTTCTTGAAGGTCTTGTTCATTGACCTCAGAAGTCAGAGTGGGTCCGCCTGAAGACGAGGGACATTGGTTATAGAGAAAGCTACCCCACACGCAAAAATTCATTCCAGTGTGGACTACACTTGAGTTCAAAGCGAAAAAAACATATCCTGGGTTACAATGATCCTTCTGTATTTAGACCCTTCAACTAGTTCTGTTGTTTCATGGAGTCACAAGCCCCTTTAGTTCCTATGTTTCTCTTCGGGATCATAATCGACTCGTATTGCAGAAATATAATTGGTTAACAGTAAATGGTTACTCTTGTGATTTATTTCGGCTTTATAATATCTTTACCATGTAATACCTTCCTCGTCTATACAGCAACATAATGCTTCCTAAGCTCTTTTCCCACACTATAAATACATGCACATTATTTATAATTCACGAACAGTCAGTTGTGAATTAGGCATATTGTTTATGTTTTGATAATACATTGTTGCATTACATCTTATAAGCCTGGAGTATAATCCTGTGTATTTCTCCCATAACATAATAGTATTTCCACTTGACATGTATAATCTACTCTCAGTAGAGCAATCGATAATTTAATTTTCACCAATCTTCACTATACTTTCATCTCTCTATGTCTGTCTCTTTATCCCTCCCTTTCCCCGCCAAAACAAAAATAATAACAAAATAACACAATAAAGCAGTCTAAACAAACCTCAATTATTTAGACTAATGTGATCATTCTTAGTCGGATTTCCAATACTCCAATCATTTTTTATCAATGTAATACGAATTTCAATCTTGCCCACACGTTTTCATCCTGTTATTTTTTTTAGTAAGGCAATGAAGCATTTAAAGATGTTAAACGTCTTGAAATAGTTGTCACATTTATAATAAGAACTGTTAAATATTATAATATGTTGCTGTGTGAGTGTTGAGAAATATCGCGTTAAATCGGCTGCAACCAGTCCGCTGAGCGCGGCTTTCTGTTACATATAAATCGCATGCAATTCTTGAACCTTTTACAATAGCCCCGTTCATCCGCATGGCCATGCTGATAGAACATTTAATCAACCTCAAATCCTGTCATACTGGGACATCCAGACGACTGTGTTAATACGTTAGCACACGAGCCACAATTCTACAACTCCAAATGTGACAAATCGGCATTCTGTACATATGTCATCCATAATTATTGCTGAGTACCATCATTAAGTAGATGTTTTTATCTATTACTAATTTGTAACAATGGTTAGTGTTTTAAGAATTAAACTAGAGTTACACTTTACTTGATGGGCGTTTGTGATATTTTGATTGTTGAACTGTAGAAAATACAAAATGCCACAAAGTGCATGTCTGTTTGATACTGTTCGTTATTAAAATATGTTGAGTTTTTTTTTTTAAATATATGACACCACTGAAGACATCCTGACGTGTGGTCTGAAGATATCAGAAATGAAAAATATGATTGAGAAGTATAGTTTGAAAGAGTGCACGTCAGAAGGGAGAGGCAAGGTATAAAGGCTGTGCAATTCAAATGCAAGATTCACATGACCAGAGAATGAAATCACGGATTAAATATTAATCCATTGCAAAAACAGCAGATTAATAACTCATTATGCACTAGCAGCGTCAAACAATAGTGAGATTATAAAAGTGCACATCATGTCGTATAAATACAAAGAGGAGTGTCAGGAAAGTATGCGTATTATAAGCATGATATTTACAGTAGAGAGAGAGAGAGAGAGAGAGAGAGAGAGAGAGAGAGAGAGAGAGAGAGAGAGAGAGAGAGAGAGAGAGAGAGAGAGAGAGAATTTGAAGTACTGGGAGAATTTGGAGTACAGATGTTAACTAAAATGTGAATGGCATATTCAACAGTGGATATATAACTAGTGATATACTGAAATCTGTATGTTTTACTGTTTAAAATAAAGAAGCAAAAACTGCAGCAAGTGAATGCACAGATTTGTCTTTATGAACCACTTTATACAAGTTCTACTCAGGATTAGAATGAGAAGAATAAAAAATAAAATAAAAACAAACATTGGTTAAGAACATTACAGATTTGCTGAAGAAAAAAGGTTCAAATAATGCACAATACACATTACGAACATGAATAGAGAAAGACATTGGGAATCTGTGCAATATAGACTATACCAAGGTATTAGATACAGCGAAACGCAGTAAAATAATAAAAATGTTAGAAGAAATTAGTATCGCCGGGAAAGATCAAATAATAATAAAGGAAGTTACCTGAAACAAGCATTGGGGAACAAAAGAGGGCATTTATGAACAGATAGGCAAGGAGTGAGACAAAGAGATTTGTTTTTTGTTTATTGTTTTGCCATTGGATCTCATTTCCTCTCTCTCTCTCTCTCTCTCTCTCTCTCTCTCTCTCTCTCTCTCTCTCTCTCTCTCTCTCTCTCTCTCTCTCTCTCTCTCTCTCTCTCTCTCTCTCTCTCTCCATCGTTCATGTGCCATACCGATAAGCGTGGGCGGTCATGTTCTGCTATCTCACTCGATCACCAGAGTCGTGGATCTGCTCTGTGTTCCTGTCTCGACCATGCCACGTGGCCAAGCCATAAAGGTATTTACTTCTCGGTCTTCCCCATGGTCTCTTCCCTTCGATCTTGCCAGTCGTCATCAAGTTCTTCTCATAACATGCCCAAAAATATTTGACTATCTACGTCAGTTAGTTAGTTAGTTAGTCGACAGATCATCCTCATTGCACATCGAACCATTCAGTCCATAAGTGCTCGGATCCCCTCCTCAGCAAATCCCGCAACGTGTAGCGGCTAACGACGCCAGTTCTGTGTTGGTTTATAAATCTTCTTTGGCTTCCTGCGTAGTGTTCTTGTTTGGCCACCCCTCTTTTAATTTGCTGCTCTCGCAGTCTGGCCATTGTTGTAGATTCACAGTCATCACTTGGTTCTCGCAAAAGTCTTACTTCTCGTAGAGCATTCAGAATGTCGGCCTGGTCCATGGCGCGTCCGCCCTCCACAGTAGCCTCACCTGCGAGCTTGTCAGCCCGCTCATTTCCTTGTACTCCCGCATGCCCTGGCACGAAGATGAAACTAATCTTTGCTAGTCGAGACCGCTCCAAAGGCAGCAACCATTCTCTTCGGATCGACCCCTCCTCTATCCTCTTGATCATGTTCATTGAGTCGCTAAGGAAACAAGCCCTAGTGAATGTCTGTGTCTCGAGCCATGTTATTGCTTTACTTACTGCCATGACTTCCATGGTCAGGCTACTTGTGGTTTCAGTGAAAGCACCAGAGTCCTCCTTCGCAATTCTCCCTCCGGCCCGAGCTGTAAAGACACATGAGCTTCTCACATGTCGGACGACCGACCCATCTGTGTAGATGACCGCGTCACCGTCTAGCGAATTCTCGAAAATCAACGCTTGTACTTCAGCCTCAACAGCAGCCGGATTTTCTTCTCATTCATCTCTTGCGTGTAATTGGTGTGCCAGGATGTAAAACCAGGAGTTTCTACTCAAGATCTGCGCTGGTGCTACGGAGTTCGTGCATCGAGCGAAGCCATCCTTGAGTTAATTTTCAGCAACGTGTGTGGTTTTCTCAGTCTGTGTTTACGTTTTTTTCAACATGGCGGAACAACGTGTGTTCTTCGTGCGGTCAGCAGTCAACATACCGAAGCGGCGTGGTAGCAGCGCAGGGAAAAAGAAACAAGGTAAGCGTGGAGGTTTGAGGCGTTTTAGACTCAAGTGTCACCGACTAGGACTCAGGAATATCCGTATTCTATATTGGAACTGTGCCAGTGTAAAACAACGGGGCTCTATTTTAGAAACCCTAGTTTACAGGAACGACATTGTAGCACTCCAGGAGACGAGACTGGCGACCATCTACTCCAAATTGCCGGCTTCAAATGTTTCTACAACAGACGACATCTGGAAATGGCGATTCTCGTTCGCGACAGCATGGTGGCGTCAGAGCTAGACATGTCCAGTTGGGACAGTGACGATATACAAATACAGGCGTTGAGAGTTCATTCCAGTATACCATTCGTGGTGGTTAATGTTTATGCCCGCAATGCCAGTGTGGACGCCCAGAAGTGGCAGTGTTTAAGTGGCATATTAGGCCACGAGAGAAATGTTATTTTCTGTGGTGACTTCAACGCTAAAGGCAGATCATGGGGAAACACTTCCTCCAATACACAGGGGGAGGAGCTCGAGACTGCACTGGAAACCATGGACCTGGTTTGTATCAACAGTGGCTGTGTCACCAGGACAGCAAGCCGTCCGGGCGATGAGGACAGTGCTATTGATCTGGCGCTAGTTTCACCTTCACTCACTACAGTGTGTAGATGGGGTGTCCTAGGACACCATGGCAGGGACCACCACCCGTGCAGCATACTGGTGGAGAAAGGCAGAACCAGGCAGCACAAGCTAAAGGTAAAGACGTTCCAGTATGACAGTACAGGGCAAGATGTGGTGAGTAAAATAAGACGTGACAAGAGCAGAACGTTTCCGGGCAGGAAAAAAAGCTGGAAGCAGCCACCGTGGTGGAGTTTCGAGGTGGAGAAGGCTTGGGTGGATAAGCGTAGTGCTGTAAGGAGATGGCAAAATGCCAGGAAGAACAGAGCTGGTCATCCTAGTCCCTGCTTGCACTTAGAAAGAGAGATGCACACAAAAGTAAGCTACTTCAAAAAACTGGTCAAGGTTGTTAAAAGCGAAAAATGGGCAGAGGTGTGTCAAAGAGTAAGCACAGACAAGTCACTGAAATTGTTCTGGCGACTACATAAAAGCATGAGTGGTGTAGTCAAGAATAAGAGCATTTCTGACTTCCAAGGTGCTGACCTCATCTGGCAGAGGACTGACGAGGACAAGGGCAAAGCCCTCTTTGAACGTTACCTTGAGCAAAGCAACCAGACAGACATGGGAGGCCGAAATCTGGCCAAGGAGGTCACCTCAGACAGATGCAAGGCCCAGAACACTTCGGATGAAGACACAGTGACAGTGAAAGAAATCAAGGCTGTGCTTCGACGATCAAAAAACAGTGCTCCAGGTCCTGATGGCATAAGATACGACGACATAAATAGGTGTACCGACAATGAGCTAGAGAAACTAGCAGACATGTACAACAACAGTATAGGGAGTGCTAGCATCAAGGAGGAATTGTTACACAGCTATCTGATTCCCTTGCCGAAGCCTGACAAAGACCACACAAAAATTCAGGGATATCGAATTATAACCATGCAGAATACAATAGGCAAGCTGCTGGAGAAGGTAATTGCCAGGAAAATATCAAGCCAACTAGAGAGGCAAGGTGTTTTCCCATCCGCCCTGGGTGGGTACCGTCCAAAGAGAGAAACCTGGACCAATGCAGCAGTCTTTGCCCAGGATGTCTATGAAGGTTTCCACTCAGGCACTGAAACCGTTGCTGCAGCGATTGATCTTGAGGACGCATACAACAGAGTACCACTGGATTTTTTAATGTTTCAGCTTCTCGAACTAAACGTAAGTCCATTCCTCCTTAGTTGGATCGCTGCAGCCCTCTTCCAACGGAAAGTAGTTTTTAGATGTGGCAGTTGGACTTCGGAACCAACAACAATATATCCTGGCCTACCACAGGGATCACCATTATCTCCGGTACTGTTCAACGCCTACACAGTGAGAATCACCAGTGAGCAGCAGATCACTGGACCTGGCAGGACATTGTCATATGCCGATGATGTTTTAGTGTATCGTCAGGGGAAGGATAGAGAGGAGGTTGCTGTGGAACTACAAACCGAACTCAATCGCATAAGTACTTGGTGTGATGAAGCTGGGGCAATGGTCAACCCAACAAAGGCAACAGTGACTTGGTTCTCGTTGAATAATCATATTGTCAACACTCCAACACCAACTGTAATGCTGTGTTCAGAGACGGTGGAAAGAACGCAGGCAATGAATTACCTGGGGATACGGTTTGATCGAAGCCTTGCTTATAATGTGCACATAGACCAGGTGATAACAAAGGCCAAGCGGGGTTTGGCAGCGATGGCGGCAGCAAACTGTGAGCAGCGCCATCTATGTCTTCTGTACGAGGGGTTGGTCATGTCTGTTTTGGAGTATGCAATGGCAATCCTGACTCTCAGCCATAAGCAGATAGAAAGGATGGAAAGGATATAGAATGAAGCTATGCGCATTATTCTTGGATGTACAAGAGATACAGCATGCAGGGCGATGCGCTGCCTTCTTGGTTTTCCAACCATTGAAGAGAGAATACAAGGTTGCAGGGCACGTGCCTACCTCAGAATTAACGCAAACACACAACATCCACTGCATAGTGAAATTAGGAAGGTGAAGGGCAGCAGGTTAAAAAGAGGACGGTCGTGGATGGGTCAAGCCGAAGACATTCTTCAACAGGTGTGTTCACTTGAGGACTTAGAACCTGGCGAGGAGTGGGTGCAAGTGCCAACAGACTTCTGCACATCCTTTTCAGTTTACATCCAACTAGATAGAAAATGCAGACAAGAAAATCCGGCTGACTATCTACGTCTAATGTCTCTAATCAGTTTACGATCTTCATTTGGTTCTTGAAGGTCTTGTTCATTGATTTTTCTGTTTGTCCGTGGTATTCTTTGCATATTCCACAGCCATCAGCTTTTTTTCAGCTAGACTGCTTATTGTCCACGCTTCGCATCCATACAAAAGGATATATTCTATGTAGCACTTCAACACTTTTTTTCTCGTTTCAATTTATATCTTTTTATGGGACGCAGAGGTGTTTGGCACCAGGGCCGGGTTATATACTGGCCAAGACCTATTGACGCGTCCTCGTCGAGCGTCCTGGGCAACAGGTCCCTTCGGGGTCCTGGCTAAAGTCAGTAGGATCGCCGATTCCTCCGAAGTCGGAGAGTGTCTGCCTGTACGGCGAGGAACCACCAGTCTGCACACCAATAAGCCAGACATGGGACAACGGATACTCACCCAAAACTCAGGTCCTGTATGACATCACACTGATGTTGGACAACAGGATGCCTTCATCCGACATACAGGACTTCGCGTTGGAGCTCAAGCCAACGAACACAAGTAAGTAAGTATATCTTTTTATTGGTCAGTATGTTTGTCATCTTGCAAAAGGCTACCTTCGCAATGGCAATTCTTGTTCTAATCTCTTCAAGGCATCTCCATCAGATGTTATGACTGTGCCGAGATAACTGTCTCGATTAACTTGCTTAAGAATAATCCCATCTACTCGTATATCACATTGTGGTATTTCCTTCTTCCCAGTGACGACCTAATCTGTGTCTTCTTAATATTCAGTTCTAACCCTAGTCGTTCACCTGTGTGCAACAATCGCATCTACTAAATTTTGCAGATCCTGTACATTGTCTGCAGTCAAGACTGTATCATCTGCATATCTAATGTTATTAATGTATCGTCCCCCAATGTTGATTCCTTCCATATCTTCTATATTTCTGAAAATATTTCACTGTACAGGAAAAACAAAAAAAATATCTGGAGACATTACACATCCCTGTCTCACACCTCTTTTAATAGGCTGATATTGACTTACATTGTTATCAATTCTGATGGCAGGTTGTTGTTTCCAATATATGTTTTTTACAAGTCTAAGGTATTGTCCATCAATTTGTAGATCTTCAAGCGTCCTTATCATGTCGACATGTCTCACTTTATCGAAAGCCTTTGAGTAGTCAATAAAGTAAAGATATAGATCTTTGTTTACTTCTATAGAACGTTAAATTACTGTTCTCAGTATATACACAGCATCTACTGTGCCCTTGCCTTCTACGAACCCACATTGTGCTTCTCCTGTTTCGGGTTGTATTTTCTTCCTAACTCTTTGCATAATAATTTGCAGCAGAATCTTCGTGATGTGGCTCATTATACTAATTGTTCGATGTTGATCGCATTCCAAGGCTCCTGATATCTTCGGGATTGCAATAAATATATAATTACATAATTCAGGAGGTATATCTCCAGTATCGTATATTACGTTCGCAGTATGGTGACTTGGTCTATTCCATATTCTTCTAAGGCATTGATCATTTCTATTGTGATGTTATCTGTACCCGGAGTCTTGCCAGTTCTAATCAGTTGGTTAAGAGCATTCTAAACTTCTATCTTCAAAATTGATGGTCCTTCATTATTATTCCGATAATCATGTTCTTCTCTTGTATCATCATAAAGGTCTTTCACATAATCTGAACATGCATGTAAGATCTGATGTTTTTCTATTATGATTTTGACATCTTTGGTTTTTAGGCAACCCGATGATGTGTGTGTTCTTTTCTTAGTAATGTCATTAATTGTTTTGTGCATTAATTTGGTATTCCGGGTGTTGTGTTGGTTTTCAATTTCCTTGCAATTTTCCTCAAGCCATGTTTCTTTTGCCTCTTTGCATAGCTTCCTAATTTTCCTGTGAATCTCTTCGTATTTTTCCTTGTTATTTCTCTCTCTTGTTGTTTTTTGTCCATCAAGAATGATGATGACCATTAATATCATCCAGTGGGGTTGAAAGTATGGAGCGTGAGTTCTAAGATGGCTGATAAGGCCTATTTTGGCTCGAAATGTTCTTTGACAATGTGGACAAAGAATGCTTGACGTTTCTGGAGGAGGATTTCCTGCAGTGGTTTATCTGTTCTGCCTTTTCTTCACAGCTCTTTCAGTCCTGGTTGCCTCACACGTGACGGCACCCTTGTGTAATGATGCATCGCCACGAATTTCGGTCTCTGGCTGCAGTCTCCCAGGTGTCATAATGAATTCCAAAAACATTCAGTGAGATTTTCAGAGTGTCTTTAAATCGTTTCCTCTGGCCGCCTTGGGAGCGTTTACCACAACGCAACTCGCCGTAAAAAATTCGTTTAGGGAGCCTGTGATCTGGCATGCGAGTCAAGTGACCAGCCCAGCGAATCTGATTCTTCATTAGCAGAGTGTGGATACTGGGCATGGACACTCTTTCTAGGACTTCAGTGTCTGTGATCTTGTCTTGCCATTTAATCTTCAGTAGCTTCCTAAGGCAGACTGTGTGGAAGTGGTTTAATTTCCTAGTGTTTCGCTGATAAACAGTCCAGGTTTCACAAGCATATAGCAGTATGGATAATACAACTGCTTTGTAGACTTTCAGCATTGTTTGCAAGCTTATTCCATTTCTGTCCCATACATTCTTGTACATTCTGCCAAAGGCCGGGCTGGCCTTGGAGATTCTTGCATTAACTTCATTATCAATTGTGGCAGCTTGTGACATAGTGCTGCCAAAATAGGTGAATTTGTCTACAACACTTAGACTATGACCATTCAGCATATTCCACTATGACATATTCGGCACAGCGTGATTATTCCCTGGAGCTGGCTGGTACATAACTAGTGTCTTCTCCAAATTGATATTGAACCCAGTTGGCAGAGGCATGTGAGAAAGCTGAAACATTGTGTTGCAAGTCTGCCTCAGAGTTGGCATATAGAGCGCAATCATCAGCAAACAGGAGCTCTCTGACGGTGTCGCTGTTAATTTTGGGTTTAGCTTTCAGCCTTCTAAGATTGATTAACTTTCCATCCATGCGGTAGTTTATGTCTGTTCCAATGTCGTTGTTCTCGAAGGCATTCGTCAACATAGCTGAAAACATGAGGCTGAACAGTATTGGTGCCAGAACACATCCTTGCTTCACTCCATTGGTGACAGGAAAGGGCTCAGACATTGGATGAAGAATGACTTGCGCGATGAATTGGATTAAAGTGAGGAAGAGTTGCGCAATTCGTCGACCTCAGTCTCTCGCCTGAGTCCATCTGAGTCCAGTGGCAAGACTAGTCAAGACGACTGGAAACGAATACAGGTGCAGTGGATGACCAGGGCGCCCTACGTGCCTTGCCGTGCTCATTACGTTCCACAACGCTTTGCAGGTAAACGCCGTCTTGCCCGTTAAATCAGGTATGATTTCTTCCGCGCAGTCTGCCGAATCCTGTCTTCACATACTGTTAGGCATACCCTAGTTCACCGCTTGGTTTGACACCAAATCGGCTACCCACGCCTGGTTTAGCCAGCCTCTCACAGCTGTTGCCCGGGGGGGGGGGGGGGTGGCCGCTGTCGCATGCTGACAGCTACTAAGAGCCACAGGCGTGAGCTGGGTGTCAGGCTTGAACCAGTGGGGGATGGGTCCTGAAAAGGGCATGAGAGTCATCCTTACCAAAGGTACTACCAATGCCTGACACCCCCTACTCCCCTATTTCTCTCTCTAGCTAGGTAATAATGAGATAGATCAAACAGAGGCCAGGAATTCGAGTTATAGGCTATAATATATTTTTTTTTAAAATTAAAGATATAAATATGACTCAATATCGATGGCCTGGAAGAAGCTAATGTAACTAGAACATTATATACAAATTTAAGGAAGAGCCAAAACATCATTCTTCGGTCATGTGATGAGAATAGAGGCACTGGGACATTCAATGGGAAAGGAGGTAAAGTCAACCGGAGAGAAATTATGCTGGATGGACTGAGACGGTGGGTTGAAGGAGTATCTTCATCAAAGATGACTCAAAACACCAAGGGCCGAGATCTGTGGAAAGACATGCAAGTCTAGTGCAGTTGGCAGGGCACATAATGATGATGACCCGTTTTAAAAAAGGCTAGGTCGACGGCAGAGCCATGTTGGTTATAACGAGAGAAAGAAAAATTAAAGCTAGGACAAAAGGAAATTAAACAATTAGGTAAATTCTACCAGCCACGATAAGGAGCCACTGTACCACAGTGTCTAACATACTTGATGGTAGGAAAGTGGGTATATGATCGAATACCAAGGAAACGAAATTGTTTAAATTAATCTGTTCTACCATGTCTACGCAGCGAAAGATAGGTCATGGGAAATGTCATAGAACATTCCGCCACCACATTATCCCCCGAATGCCTATTAGTTTATAATACAATATGAGACATAAGCGGTGGAGATAGTGAGGAGGCGAGATAGTTTGTGGTCTTGTTATCTCTAGAAAATGTCCTAACATTGTTTTACGTGGCCATTGACAGTTAAGAAGAGCTATGCATAACATCTCTCCCCGTTTTCTTGAAGTTCTAGTAGTTCAGCTAATCTTGAAACAAATAGACATCAGATACAAATGTATAAAATGCCCCTCGAAACAAAGAAGACAAAAATAATTTCTAATAATATTTATAGCATTGTTCTAACACAAAACGCTGAAGTCGATAAGGTCATGCAGTCTGTGATCTTCCATTAATTACACTCGAGTACCAGACTTATCTGGCAGTAGTGATCATTGACTCCATTTATAGACCAACTGCTTCAAAAATAGAACACCTGAAAGCTTTTACAAATACTAGCTTGGGAAAACACTACTAAATGAGAACTTTAAAGATAATACCCGTCTAGACGAGGACTGAACTACATTGATGGCAGTGCCTGAACAAGTCTCTCTTTTGTTATATAAACGAGACAAACAGTATCGTCCGCTTAATTACTTTCATACTTGAAGAGAATTTGTTATAATTTTCGGCGTAAACATAGTGATAGAATTAGCTTCACAATATTCAAATGCTTTTATGTATGTATATATTCATTTTTAAAAATAATTATCAGAAGTTGGGGTTGTTGTAAAGACGCGGATTCCTGTGTCGTGTAATCTTTAGTGTAATCTCAAATGTCGTTACCAATTTGATTATGAAACACCAAAAGATGTTGCCAATATGAAACATCAGAAGATGTTACCAGTTGTACAGACAATACGAACACTACTTTAACAGTCACAGCGGAAACCGAATTAATTTGATAGCTTTAACAGGACATATTTGTAACTATGATCCATCCAGACAAATCCATTCGTAATTATATCAGGTAAGATAAATTGGTACTATATGTTGTTCTAGTCGTCGACAACAACATTGTTATTACTGTTGACTGCATAAACAACACGGAGAGAGGAATTAGTCAGTTTTAAGAGAACACAATCACAAGTGACAGAATAGATGTTGTGTGTTGATAGCCTACGTCATCACACAAAAACAAAAAGACACTGAAGCCAGCTACATGTAGAAAAGCAACAAAAAGTCACGAAGCTGAAGTAATGGCGAAGTCAGAATCATAGGGCACAAGATTGAGACTTTAGGATTCAGAAGTCTCTAGAACATCTACTAAGCGACTTCTTTGTAGTTTTTAGAGGAAGTTTTATCAGTGTCTTTTTGTTTCTGTCTGCTGACGAAGGTTTTCTAGCCTCACTGTCCGTTTTCCACTTGTAATTATGTTCTTGTAAAGGTGACCAATTCAACTTTTCGTGTTTGTTTATATTTCAGGGTTGTTCGTGATGCACTAATTGTATTCGTATAGCTGTATTGCGGTTCAATTTAATTCATTTCTATTTACTATACTGGCACATTGCCGTCATGACAGACGATAGTTATTATGCTTTACAAAAAAAGGATAATAACCCCGCTATAGCACAACGCCTGTGCTGTATTGTAGAGTCCATGCGTTGCCCTTGCAGCATGATCCCTCTCTCGGCCTGCCTAGTTTACTCCAGAGGAAAGGTAACATCAGTACATCTGGAACAAGACACATTGCAGAAGCCACTGGATCAACAAAGCAATGCTCTAACTGTCCGCCTGTCGGAGCTTCCATCCTAGACCTGTTGCCGACCTAGGCTTAGGGCCTGGTCTGCCCTCGAGTGACATTTTGTCTTTAGGTTGCATTTCCTCGCTTTTACTAGTTACTACTTTTTTTCGCATATCCTTTACAGGACATCGCTGTCAACACCAGCATTCTACCGCTGTCGTTGATTTCTTGGCAAGATTACGCTCAGTAGTTTGCCATTGCTTTCTGAGCGGCCGGCTCACTTATCCCTAAGTTACCAACGCGGCGAGAACAGCTTCCAATTCTCGCGCGCTGCGTTACCCTACGTGAATAAACGGGTTTATGGAGAAAAGTTACTACTACTGATAATATTATAGATGTTGTGAAGTAATCATGATTACAAGCTGCTACACAGCACACACACAAACATAAATAAATAAATAAATAAACTCTCAGATGCAGAGACCCTAATTTGCTTGGGTCGGGGTTTATATTGACCAAAGCTTTTCTTCGTCTCCATGCGGGACAGCATGGGTAAACATGGATTTGGCGAATAGAGGGAGGATCGCCCGTGGTCTCCACTGTGATGAAGTCAGGTGAGAACTCAAAATGTGCAGGCTGCGAGATTGCAAGAAAGTCGCAGCAATGTACCATCATGATGGTAGACAATCAGCATTCACGTCTTTCACTCAACGTTAGGAGAGCACACTAGCATGCTCGGAAAGGGAATGTTACTTTTTTTCCGACTGGGATAGAAACACGCCTTCACCATTACCGCCGTATACATGTCGTTTCAAGAGTTCACAACTCCAAATAACAACATCAGCCATGAAATATTTAACAACAACAACAACAACAACAACAACAACAACAACAACAACAACAACAACAACAACAACAACAACAACCAGGAAACATAACAATAACAACATATATTACTATAAGAGTGTATACTATAATGTGTTTCATAATTTGCCGTCTCACATAAGGGAAGCAACTGCAATGTTTGAATGCGTTATATGTTTGCAAGAATTAACAGCTACATTTGTTCTATAAATGTTTTGATGGCGACGTAAGTATCAGCAGGTATAAAGCCCTGTTACACCCCTTGGTGTACACTCGGTATATGGTGCTAGCCGTATATTTATTTAAACCATTTGACAATCACTGGGTGATGTTATCAATGTTACACCGCTCGGTTTTATTTCCCCATAACACTTCCTGATATCCAACGTGCCTACGGTGAGCTTGGAATGTACATCCTCAGAGTGCCTATCCTGCTAACCTGCCAGGTGATATACGTGCATATTAAAAATATGCAGGGAGTCATTAAGACAGGAGCACTATTGTAAAGAGTCCCGCCAGAGTAGAAATGATTCAGAAAGTTTGTGGTCAATTATCCTCACTGAACATCAGACCATCATTTCATAAGAGCTAGAATCCGTATTCAGTTTCTCCCTCTCCTGTAACGGTCGACAACACCAGTTCTTTATTGGGTAACCGTTCTTCCCCCCCCCCCCTCCTCACCCCCACCCTGCACAGCGTTCCTTCTGGCTACACCCATTTCCGCTTGATTTTGTGGCAGTCCTGGTCAAGATTACAGATTCACAGTGGGCTCTTGCTTCCTTTGAGAGTCTCACTAAAAGCTTTTGGAATTAATCCGGACACCTGGGAGACTGCTGCTAAAGACCGTCATTCATGGCGTACATCATTACATAAGGGTGCAGTCACTTGTGAGCAACCAGGACTGCAAGAGCTGTGGAAAAAAAGGCTGGACAGAAAGGGCCACTGCAGGAGATCCTCCTCCTGGAACGTCAAGCATTCTTTGCCCGCATTGTCAAAGAGCATTTCGAGCCGAGATAGGCCTCATCGGCCATCTTGGGGCTCGGGGCTCCATACTTTCAACCCCACTGGATGAAATGAATGGTCATCATCATTCTTGATGGACAAACAACATCAATCCTGTTAGCCCGTCCATTGCCCGTCCGCTGTCCATTGTCCACTGTAGGCAGACTGGCACGCACGAAGGACTGCGAGCATGCTTACTTTCTTTTATACCCACATATCTGGCACCAAAATAAACCTGCTTTTTATCAGGCTTGACCGCCTCAGATACTTCCCCAACTGTCTCCAGCTAGCGTGTATCTTTAGTTGCTGTCGTGAAAAACGTAGGTTATTTTTTGTCACGGTGAAGGCACCGCGGTCTTCTTTGCTTCAGAGTTGCTTTGTCTGTGCAGTGAAAGCAGATCGTGGGAGGTGGCTGTGGATAATGAAACAGACAGATCAATTAGTGGTTATAATGAAAGATTATGAAATTCTCTATCATACAATGAATACAACATTGCTTGTGACAATTTATAAATAAACAAACATAGTGGCTGTTTGTTGTTCATAGAAGGAGAGGAAGGAAATAAAGATTACAGGACGCACTAGACCAGTGGTTCTCAACCTTTTTTGGTCCGTGCCCCACTTCACCATATTTTCAGAACGTCATCCCCCTCCACACCCCCCCCCCAATCTTCGTATTTCCTCCCTATAAATCATCTCCCCCCCCCCCGCTCTACACAGTTATATTGTAATAATGGAAGATAAAATTTAAGAACGCATACTAGAACACGTCTATAGTCTACATAAAAAGTGATTTTACTGGTTTCTACCTACGATATAAATAAAAATTTTTAAAAAGTTATATTAATTGATTAAATTTGTTATTTCGGGATTGAATTTTACAATATTGAGCACAAACCAATCATTGGCACGCTGATCGTATTCTGGTATTGAACCTAGGCCTATACGTCAATAGGAAGCTTTTATACTCGGTTTCGCCCTCGTTTGCAGACTCGTCAGTAGTGGCATTATCCCTGACCGGATCCGGAAAACAAGCCCCGGATCAACTGGGTGTGAATGCGGGTGTGGAACCACGTGGCACACGTGGACACACAGCCCAATTGACGTGGATAGGCATTAGGTTCATACCAGAAATACGATCAGACGTTGCCAGTAGGGGTTGTGCTCAATATGTAAAATTCAAATCCCGAAACAACAAATAATCCGATCGATTATGCTCATGGATTCAGTAGGATGCCTGGGGCTGTTCCTTGGCAGAGAGAAGTCCTAATGAGTGTTCGGGTCCACATCGATTGACGGACGTAGTCGCGGCGATGGGCAATCTTGAGCATAGCCTACGATGGGTGACGTTGTAATATTCGCTTGTGATAATTGGCTGCTGAGTCCATCGTGTGCACGAGTGGTTACACACCCGCTTCACACGCCAGTGATCCGGGCTTGTTTCCGGATCGTCAGGGATCATGCACTACGTAGACGACGCTCAAACGAGGCGAAAACTCGAGTATCGAGGCGTCCATAGTGACGTGGAGAGGCTTATGGTTCATACCGAATACGATCAGCGTTGCCAGTCGTGGGTTGTGCTCAATATTTATATTATATGTTACAAAATGATTTTCAGAAGGCGAGAATTAACAGAACTGTAAAGTATGGAGGGTATCAATATCAATAGCAATATCAATTAATCTGTTTTGTATTAACGCGATCTCGAAATAATCTTATTCCCCCCTCCCCCCTTTCCGGAAACCTTAAAATCCCGGGGGGGGGGGGGGGAAGATTCCCCACCGGTCGAGAACCCCACCACTGGACAATAAAAATTTTGAAAGCTATAGTTACCGACCGGGATTCGAACCTGTCTCTTTGAAGTGACGACGGCGCCTCGCTATTAGAACAAGTGTACTATAGGAACAAGTATGCCACCTAGGCATATCTAAAAAGGTGTCTTCCTTAGCCAGGTCTATCATACAAATAAACCTACAACTATAGAATACGGACAGACTTCGTATCAAACCATTGAGATAGCACCATAGGTCTCATAATTAGTTGATGATGCATCGAAATACACTTGCTCCTGCAGCTAGGCGCTGTCGTCACTTGGATGTGACAGGTTCCAATCCTGGTCGGTAACCATAGGTTTCACAATTTATGTTGTCTAGTGTGTCCTCTAATCTCTACTTCCTTCTTTTCCTTCTATGAGCGCAAAACAATACTATGTGTGCTTATTTATGAACTGTCTTAATGGCCACAAAAGGTTCCCCAAGTGATTTCTTGTGAAAATTTAGATCTCTGTACATTTTTTTTTTTTAAAATTCGCATATCCTTTACAGGACTTCGCTGTCAACAGCAGCATCTTTCAGCTGTCTGTTGATTTCTTGGCAAGATTACGCTCAGTAGTTTGCCATTGCTTTCTGAGCGGCCGGCTCAGTTATCCAGCAAGTCACCAGCGGGGGTCGAACCGCTTCCAGCTCTCGCCCGCTACGAGACTCTGCGTGATAAACGGGATTACGGAGAAAGTGTTGTAACCCCTCGGCCAGAGAGACCGGCCTCTGTACATTATGGAACAATAATATACCAGGAAATTATAATCCAATTCAAACCAATTTTTAATACGAATACCCCATTTCAGCCTTCGATTTTTCGACTTGGCTATAATTGGGACCTTTATAGTTTAGCTTGTAGTTTGTCTTTTATAGTTTGGGTTGCTTGATGTCAGCTTCCTGGATTCTGATGGGTTGATTGTGTTCGTTCCTTTTTGTAAGGTTTTTTTTTTTTTGTGTGTGTAAATGTCTGGACAGAATCGCGCACTAGTTGAGGCCTGGTGTAATTGTGTACCCACCCTGTCATATGGTGCTGTTTCCTTCAGGGAGCTTAACCAGTTGTCGTCTCTCCTGGTGTTCAACCTATTTCCCCGTCTTGGTCTATCTGCGTATCGTCTGGATCTTCTCTGATATCTTGTGACGAGTACGGATTGACCATTCGGTCCATAAGGTGACCAGCAGTGTTTTTATCCCGACCCACGTCCACGCTTGGTCTTGGTCGCTGTCGTTCTGGTTCTCTTGCTCCAATTCTATTTCTTCTTATGTTGCTTCGTCTTCTGTCTGGACATTTGCATCTTCTGCTTCTGGTGTTCTGTGACTTGAGTAGTTCTATTTTTTTTTCTTTCTTCTTGTATCTGTATAAGAGTTTCATCCGTCTTTTGCCTTTCTTTTTGAATTTTTGATAGAGTTTCGTCTGTCACAGCCTTCATAGCAGCCATTTGAGCGACATCCTGCTCAATCTTCTGCTGAACTTGCTTCAGTTCATCTAGGATGCACTGAACGGCCATTATCTGTGTTTCTTGTATCTTGTCTTTTTCTTCCTCCATGCTTTTGAACTGTGATCTCAGGTCCTTCAGTTGACCTTCCAGTTGCGCTTTGTTACTTTTCGTAAGTCGATTGGTCGCCTCGTACTGCCTCTTAGCCTCTTTATATGGTAGGTTAGATTTTATGGCGATCTTCATGGCTTCCTTGCTGTCTTGGTGGCAGTGGCAGCCGAGGTACTTGGCGCAGTGGTTGCCAAGGCAGTTAGTACACTTTCAGTTAAGGTTAGGCCTCCCAAAGACTTTTATCGATCTTTGCATGCTGGCACTGGCTGTATGGATGCGGTCCAGAGCAGTATCTACATACCTCCACCTCACTCTTACAGGTGGCACGGGTGTGCCCAAATTTCTGGCACTTAGAGCACTGCAGCACTCTCGGTATGTAGTGCTCTGGAACTTGATCTTATTTGTTCCATCAAATGACTTGAGAGATCACTCGGTCCTCCGATGTTACGATGACGACTGTGAAGAGGATGTTATTCTTGCCGATGATCCTCTCAGCACTGGCGATCTTGAGTTTCTTGTTCTCCCTTGTCAGCGTCTCCCTGATCTGGTCGTTGGCGAGATGGGTCTAGACTCGTTTAATGACCCATCAATTACTTTTGCGATGCCGCGTGGCTTCCAATATGATGCCGTGTTGGAGCTGGATGACGGCTTTCTCTTCTTGTGCAATCTTCTGCATAAGTGCTGTGGTCTTTGGGTTTGTGTTGATGGAGACCACTACTCCATCAGGTGTCTTGCGTGGCTGGTCGATGCTGTTTCTTCCCAGCTCATTTTCCAACAGACTAAGTATCTTGTCTGTTGGTAGCGCTGACAGTTTGGCTTCTCCAACGCTTGTCTGTTTTAGCAGTATTTTGCCGGTGAAGTCCTCAGTTGTTGTTGTTTCCTACTGTGTGGAGGCTTTGGTAAACTGGGCTGCATCACCCTGGTACAGTTGAGAACTTCCCGGCTGCTGCTGGCTTCAATTGTGGTTTCTTCAACGACTGGAACGGCTTCAGCTTGTGTAAGAACAGGACTGCTGTGTGTAGAAATGGGCTCAGCAGTCTCAGTGTTTTCCTCGCTTCTGCCTTTTTTTCTTCCCGGCTGCATATAGTGCGTGTCTCTGCGTGGTACTTTTAACGTGAGGCATCCTCTGCGTTATCCGATTGCGATCTGTTCTTCGCAGCGCGTCGAGTCGCTGATGTCGCTGGAAATGACAGAGGACGGCATACTTTTATACTGAAGACCAAATAGATCAGTGGCAGTGGATCGCTAACCGCAGAAAATAAGAGAAATAAATACATATGTCTAGGAGCAGTTTCCTGCTTGGAGTCTGTGGTGTAATATGGCTGGTACTTTGTTTAGGCCTGAATAGACGAATAGGCGGCCAGTATTTCTCTCACTTGGTGAGGCGACGAGCCCAGGCATCTAACCCTCGTCCGGCGGTGCCCATAACATTATCAGCGCCGTTCTGAATCAACAACGCTAGCTCGCCCGCTTACATGCAGATTTTAGCAAATACACAAGGTATGTTTATATAAACACTGAACTGCTTGTTATATTTATATAACCTGTAATGAATAACAAGTAACTAAACAACATATCTAAGTGCCATAGCAAACAATATAAATGAAGGCCTACCAAAACGAATCTCTCAGAATACACAAATAGAAGTAAATAAGACGAACACATATGGTGTGCTCTAGCCACGGCCATATCAAGTCAGAATTAACACAAGAAAACACAAACCAGGAATTCAAAATAAGATCGAAAGCAGCGAGAAACAGACGACGAGCAAACCCTTCTCTGAATCAGTTCTTATCATAACAAACATAAAGCCAACCAAGAAGAAAGCAAACATGAAAAGCAAGTGAACAGAAAGAACATTATCAAGCCCTTGTCACAAAAAACAAACACAGAATTATTCAGAACTATCATGGCTTAAGTGTGACTCAGTTTACAACCGGTAACAAGGATGTGGTCTAGAAAGTAAAAGCGCCTGGCGTGACTTTAACGATTGAGAGATGATTAGTCTATAACAACATGGGACAAGCACCATATATCAGATATGCTTCAAGAATGGAAAAATATTCGTTACTTTTTAAATTTTATTACCTTTACCAGTTGTTAAAAGTGTGCCACTGTAGTGTGAAGTTACATGACTTGATACTTTCTATGACACAGTAATAGTGGGTGTGGTGGCCAGTTCTCTTCTTTATCTCATATATATATATATATATATATATATAGATATATATATATTATATATATATATATATATAATATATATATATATAACACGCACACACAGAGTTGTCTGGAAATCCAATCGACAGTGAGTATTAAATATCTCTTCTTGGTTCCATTCGTGATTTTCTGTTAAAAGGTAATTTCATATGTTAAATTCTCCATTCTTCGTTCTTTCCTATCACGTCATATTTCGCCCAAATGATATTAATCACAATCTATGAGACCGGTCCCACCAGTGCAGCAATTCTGTAGATTAAGAAAGGATTGAATGTCTCAGACGTCAAGCATACAAAAACAAAATAGTAATTAACTCCCGTGGTAACCGACCAGTATTGTCACTGCCAAGAAGGAAAGCAATGGAGGACAACCTTCGTCACAGATGCCCATACATTCATAACTGTCAAATCCGAAAGCTGAAGTATTCCATCAAGAATCAACATAATTTCACTAGGGACATTCCCACAAGTGCTCCATCTCTTCTTCAGTCGCCAACGAAGAGTTCCCATGCTGATGTAGCAGGCAACGAAATTATAGATAATATTTTGGTCATGTATGAATATCTGTAAAAGATAATTATGGAAGGAGGCGTACTGGGAAAACGGACAAGAGGAAGACCACGTCCTTTGATGATTTAAGATGTGATAGGTAATTTGCAAATGACAGCAGTGTGTTCAGTACATTTGGCTTTTTATAGAGAACAATTTTAAAATACTATGACGTTATGAGAAGTCACAAACTGGAACACGTTGTGACAACCGGGAAGATTTTGGGAAAGAGAGATTGAGGAAGACAGTGTGAGAAAACTATTGACAACCTTGTGTCATTGCAGGCAAGAGAGTCAACACACGAATTAACCCCTGCCGTAGAGATCGTAATGTATGGAGACGCATAATATCCCACGCCAGCCGACAAGGCACTGGATGATGATTAGGGGGTAACGTTCTGCACAGGATAAGCCACAGGATGAGGATGAGTAGAGTTCCGCTGTGTCTCTCTCATACAGGAGGTGAATAGCTACCATAAGACTATCTCTGAACCGTAAATAAATAATGGTTGTGAATCCTTTCACATACTGTCAGTATCTATTTCTTCGACAATAATTCTGAAGCAATAATTCTCAATAATTTTGAAGTCGCGACCACCTTTAGTGATTAGTAATTGGCCCGTTAATATTAGCCAAGCAACCCCTTTTATAATAGACTAGTAACCCATCCACGACACCCTTTTATAATAGCTAAGTAACTCGCAAATGTCTCCAACCACATCCGCTAAAGTTGCATTAAAAACATTTTAACAGGGTAAGGATAATATATGTTATTGAATTGTTCCGTGAAATTTCTTGTTCAGTTCACTATTTGAAATTTCACAAAGAGAACACTTTGAGGCCACTAAGACAACTCATAACCAACTTCACAAGTTTTGTATGGCGCTCATAGAAGTAGAAGACAGAAGTACAGATTAGAAGACACACTAGACTACATAAACTTTGGAAGCTAAACAACCATGTGGGATTCGAACTTGTCACCTCCAAGTGACGACAGCGCACCGCTGCAGGAACAAGTGTACTTCGACGTATGACTAGCTAGACACACATGAAAAAAAAAAAGATGGCATCATTAGCCAGGTCTATCATATTTCATACTCAGCATGCATTTGTTACAGATAAGGGAAAAGGGTATTTAGTGTTTACTTTACGATGCTTATAGAGGCATGCATGCATATGCTCAACAGACTATCCGCACTAGTAGACCGAGGTACCATACGTGGATTATTATTACATAATAGCAAAGCTGACCACCAAAAATTCACTGATTCTAAAATGCTGTCTATATGACAAAGGTTTACAAAGTAGGCAGGTCAACACTTGTGGAAATAATTTGAGCAATCTAGCGTATATAATTATCATAATACACAAAGACAGCTTATTACAAACGTCGGAAAGAGGACAGCATATCACATTTCGGTCACATTAGGAGAGGACAAAAAACGGGAGCATGCGATAACTGAAAAGATTAGGGAAAAGAGAGACAGAGGTATGACACATGATTGTAACCCTTTCACGTGACAATGAACGGTGTCAGCACTGGAGCTGGTATATTATTTTGGCGATGGCAGGATGTGGGGATCTGTGATCGTCCACGTCAGTCAGCAATACAGATAATGATGCTTTTAATGATATGTGAATATATGACAATCCCATTAGTTCTACAGTTTATTTGCGATTTCACAGCTTGAAAATTTGTTCATATAACATAATGCACTTTTACTATGATAAACAACTTCCATTGGGATATATAGTTATATGACTATTCGCTATTTTATGAATCCTCGCTTGCGATGTTAAATTACATTTAGTTTAAAATTACCAGCGGTCGTGTTATGCTAACTTTTAAAACGTTAAGTTGACAATAAATGTGTTAAATCGGACTAGAGTTCGATGCCATCTCTCTACATTCACTACGTGATTGAGAGCCTGGTCATGTATTCATTCGTACACCTTTAATTATTGGGTATATGCTTTTTGCTCCACGTTCCTAACACTTAACATGCCCGCAGCAGATTCCCGCTAACGAATTGTTAACAATTATCATGTACAGACAATCGTAACTAATTAACAACAACAAGACAGTCTGCTAAATGAAATGGTCTTTCTTCATCAGATTCATGAAACCAACACTGCTCGCACAAACTGGTTGTTGTATTAGAAACAGAGCGAGATCGTGTCAACCACACACAGCCGTGTGCCGGCTAAAGACTACAGAAGCAAGTGTCCAAGACAACCGAGACAATAATGACAGAGAACAGATTCCACATAGAGATACTTCTGAGGGCAGTCAATATAACACCGATAGACCCCTCTCCTTTACGTACTATGCCTGGCCCTAGAGGTCTCAGGAAACTTCCCTATATAGGCACTGCGCTTCTGTTTAAACCTTTCAGTAAGTTCACTCCCGAGACATTCGGACAGTTGATTAACAACATGCACGATAAGTATGGGTGTATTTTCAAATCTCGTCTGGGAAAGGACTATTCAGTGCACACAGATAATCTGCAGGATATAGAGACTATTTTCCGGACTGAAGATGCCTACCCACACCGCCGGCTCATGACTTTAAGCAGAGTCTTCAGAGAAAGAAATGGCCTGCCTCACGCACTTGGCACAGTCTCGGGACCTGAATGGTACGAGCTTAGAAGCCCTCTTAACCCTTTGTTGAACCGACCACAAGTATGCCTGCATTACTTGCCAGCCCAGAACCAAGTTGCTGATGATTTTGTGAGTCGCCTTCAGACAAGTGTCTTTACCCCTGAGCAACTATCCGAGGAGTTTTTCAAATTTGCAGCCGAAAGTATTGGAATCGTTTGTTATAACCATCGGCTGGGATTTCTAGATCCGTGTCTTACACCGGAAAGAATACAATTACTAGAGTCCTTTAAAACGGCACTTCACTGTACATTTATAGCAATGTTAGGGCTAGAAAGACGTTACCTGAAAACTGCCGATGATCCATTCTATCGTCAGTACGAAGATGCGATGAAATTTATAAGAAAACAGTCAATGCTATATGTTGAAAAAGTTAAGGTAGAGCTCAAAACACGTCTGATTGAAAAGGACGAACATGAAAAATTTGTTGGCAACAAGGAGTGCGTGGAGTCTAACCTGCTTGCTTCAATGATAGTGAACAGCAAATTAGATATGGAAAAGATACTAGCTATAATAGATTCCATGCTGATTGCCGGCACGGATTCAACAGCCAGAAATCTGGCAATCCTGTTTTATAACTTAGCACAGAATCCTCTTGTACAAGAAAAAGCTGCCAAAGAAGTCAGCGATCTCATTGGCACTCATGACTCAGTAACACCTGCGGCTTTGGCGAAGATGAACTACATCAAATCTTGCGTAAAAGAGTCTATGAGAGTGAACTTTCCCCTGTCCAACGGTACCGAGAGAATTTTAACCAGTGACACAATACTTAGTGGTTACTTGATACCAGCGGGCACAAGTGTCATAATGTCCAGCAGCAGAATGTCCCTGGATCCTGCGCACTTTCCAGATCCTCTCAAATTCAGACCAGAGCGCTGGCTGAGGGAAGACACACATAACGATCCAGGGAATTATAAAAAAGGAAGTGCTTTTGCTTGCCTGCCATTCGGTCACGGAGCTCGAGGATGCATTGGGCGCAGGTTTGCAGAGATGGAGATATATGTGGCCACAGCTAAAGTCTTACAAAAGCTGGAGATCAGAGTCGACCCTTCTTACTCAGGACTAGATCCTATCTACACGCCATTTATTACACCAAAAACGTCTATACCATTTACTTTCACGGAAAGAAAATTATCTCGTGTTTAGATTACTAAGCAAACGGCTAAAAACATCCGCGTCCATCTTACCTAGTGGTGTATTGTATTTTGTTTTCACATTATAATCTTTCATCCTCTGTCATTGTCAGATACCGCTGCTCTAAACAATCTGTGTCATTACATATCTTCGATAGACACATATACTACCGATAATAGTATCAGCATCTAGTTACCAGACAGCCTATTAAATTAGACCCTATGGTGATGTAATATTAATGCCAACATCTATTTGGTATTTGTGTGTATTCATGCAATCCACAATATCATGTTTGCGATGTTTAATTTTCTTTTATCCTTGCTGCCGCTGCATTTCTTCTTTGTTTCTTGCTCCATTTAATTCTAATCGCTGATTTCGAGTTATTGTATTATGAAGTGTTTCTTCTTCTTCTTCTTCTTCTTCTTCTTCTTCTTCTTCTTCTTCTTCTTCTTCTTCTTCTTCTTCTTCTTCTTCTTCTTCTTCTTCTTCTTCTTCTTCTTCTTCATTTGTCTCCTCCTCCTCCTCCTCCTTCTTCTTCTTCTTCTTCTTCTTCTTCTTCTTCTCCTCCTCCTCCTCCTCCTCCTTCTTCTTCTTCTTCTTCTTCTTCTTCCTTCCTCCTCCTCCTCCTCCTCCTCCTCCTCCATTTATCTCAATGAAACATTGGGTATAAGTGTAGAGATCTTCAATGCGCTATTTCTAATGCACTTTGTGTGTTGGTATTCGTTTCTCTATGGTTGTTTTTAATACCATCACTCCACCTTTTACGTGGTCTTTCTCTTGATCTTTATCAATTATATTTATTAAGTTGTGTCTCTTTGAGGCAGATGAAAGACCTCAACATACATCATCGCGCCTTGACAATTGATACCACAATATATGCCTATCCTATTCATAACCTTGGTTTGCCATTATTAAACTCTAATATTACCATTCTTTCAGATGCCATTGTTGTTTATTATTATATTTGATTACTCAACAGTCACTTACAGTATCTACTTTGTTTTTATATTATGTACATCTGTTTACTTTTAAATGCTATAATTATAGTTCAACGACATTTCTTGTCTGTCTCTAAAAGAATAAACATCTCAGTTTGGTAGTCGTATCATTGTTGTCTATCTATTTGGTAGGATCATTAACATGTCTGCTTTGTGCATACTTGCGACTTGATGATATTTTAAAGCAGGGGCTATCGCCTTACAGTATTTGCTTTATTATTATATTGTGCACATCTATTTACTTTTAAATGCTATAATTATAATTTAACTACATTTATTGTGTGTCTCTAAAAAATAAACATACCAATTTGGAAGTCATATCATTGTTGTCTGTCTGTTTGGTAGAATCATTAACATGCGTACTTTGTGCATACTTGCGATTTGATATTTTAAAGCAGGGGCTGTCGCCATAAGGAAATATTGTACTCTGGATACTTGCATGAGCAATCTGATTTTATGAAACTAAATCCGAAGACAAAATATAGCTATATTCAGAGACCTGAGCACACTAACAGAGACTTCACATGAAAATAAACGAAGAGCAGTTCCAAAACTGTTCAAACCTGACACCTTCACTCAGTTTTTGTCCCACCGTTTGATTTGTAAAGTATCATCTTCATTCCACTCAACTAATTCCACACGTGCTGTGTAGTCTTCTTCTGTTATAGATCACACAGAGAATCTCTGCACGGCGATGCACTTAATTAATTCCACATGTGTTCTAGTCTTCTGTACAGATCACACAGAGAATCTATGCACGGTGATCCAGCTCCCTGGCACAGACAACTATCCAAATGGAAGTCAGTGACGGACCCGTCTACACGCTATAAGACGTACTCGACATATTGCCCTAGACCGGCATGTTATAGACCAACCGGTACTCTATATATGATGTGGTCAGGATCACGCCAGCCGTCTTTACTTTCCAAAACATTTCCTGGTACCCATTTAATGCTGGACCTACCTGGGAGTCCAGATTAGTTCTTAAAATTCGAATCCGTCCACATGAAGATGGGACCTATGGCCACAGGGCCGGCCAGGCGAGCCTCTGGGAACTACGCTCCCGCACCTCCCCAGTGTGTGTATACTAAAACCTGTACATGTGCAATTTAGAGGCCGTGTTCTCATTTGTTGAAAGTTAGCCTTGGTATCGGAGATTCAGCCTATTTTGTTCCATTTCCAGCTGCCAAAAGACATTTAGCATTTTCAGTTCACACACAGGTCATCACTGGTTTCTTGTTTTTTTTTTTTTTTTTTTTTTTTGGGGGGGGGGGGGGGGGTGGTGGTGGGGGGGGGGGGGTGATGGTGGTGGTGGTGGGGGGGGGGAGGGGGGACTTATCCGAGTAGACACGGCATCTTAATAACATTCTGAGGTACATATAATATCATCGCCAGTCTCCATGGTGGAGGCGTTACGGACGCGATTCGTAATACTGTATAACCGGGTTGGAATCACAGCGGTGCTGGTTTTTCCGAAAAAGGTATAGGTCCCGGGTCGTTCAGAAGGCAATGGCAAACTACTGAACGTAAAACTTGCCCAGGAATCACTAACAGCCAAAATTCTGGGGTTGACTGCTACGTCATGTGAAGGACACGCAAATAAATTTTATTAGACCATCATCATCATGTAGCAGGTACTTTGCAGAACGTCGTCATCACAGAAATCTATAGAGGTCGGTATGGCCGAATGGACAAGAGTGATTGCTATTAAACTTCTGGTTTGCTGACGCAGAGTTAGCTGGTTCAACGCATACACAAGTCAGTTGGACTAAAATGTTGACCTCTTGTCCTTGACTTAGGGACGTAAATTACACGTACCTCATAAGTCAGAGTTTGCTTGCCTGATGGCGAGGAATACTGGCAATAGGGAAAGCTAATCCGCACGCAAATATTAGTTTAGTACACTGGAAGTAGTAGCACATGTATGGAGTACGCTTGAGTTCTTCTTCTTCTTCTTCTTCGTTCATCCGGAGTTTTTTTTTTTTTTCGGATGTGATTGCGTTTGTGCCTGTTTACAGCAGAGCTGCGTTCTTGCGCCGCTAGGCCGACACATCCGACTTTTGCGGGCATTTGTTGACCGGGTTAACCTTCCCGGGGCTTGAGTTCAAAACTAGCGAGTAAAAACATAAATAAATATGAATGGATGAAATGTTTCTGGACTGTTGCCAATTCTACTTCCACATAATCTTCAAATTGTCTACAATCATGACCATCATCATCATCTTCCACTTTTGCCGTCAAGCGTCGTGGAGAGGGTTAATTGCTGCTCGATGGATGGCATTGGATAGTGTTATTCCGTGTGATTGTACGGTGTCTTTGATTCATCTATTTATTTTCTTCTTGGGCGTCATCTTGATCTAGTCGTGGGTGATCTTTGATGTAGAGCCAGTGATGGTAGTTGCTGGCGTTGCATTCTAACGAGATGGCCAAACCACTTGATCTCCTGTCTCTCAATAAAATGTGGCACAAGGTGTTGATCCCACTGTCTGTCTGATAACATTTCTTACTCGGTCTCGGATTGTTATGTTGGCAGCTCTCCTACAATGTCCTATGTAAATCTCCGTGCTGAAATTGTACTTTAATTTAGATGCTAGTTCTGTTGCTAGTCAGCCTACGTATGACTAATTACCAACGGTCCACTGCTATTGATTATGTAGTCAAGATATTCACGGTTTGTGACTGTTACAATGTTTTCATTTTTTGTTGTGACATCTGGCTGTCTTGAAGTTTTGTCCGTGGATATTATTATTATTATTGTTTTGTTAATTTTAAGCCGGTCTCTCTGGCTGTGGGGTTACAACACTTTCTCTCTGTAATCCCGTTTATCACGCAGAGTCTCGCAGCGGAGCGAGAGCTGAGGCGGTTCGACCCCCGCTCGTGACTTGCGGGATACTGAGCCGGCCGCTCAGAAAGCAATGGCAAACTACTGAGCGTAATCTTGCCAAGAGATCAACATACAGCTGAAAGATGCTGGTGTTGACAGCTAAGTCCTGTAAAGGATATGCTAAAAAAAATAAAAAATAAATAATTTTAAACTTCAGAAACATTTTGATTCTCACTCTTAACAGACAGGATCAGTTCTTCTAACAGATTAACACTATTTGAGAGGACACTGTGTCATCTGCACATCTGAGTTTTCCTATAATACTTACTATGAAATATCCACTTCGTGATTTATGAGTCGTATTGTACAGTTAGGGAGTAAATCAACGAATGCGAAACGTGGTATTGGTTATTCCATTACTACAAGGCTACAGCTTTCACCAGAAAAAAAAAAATTATAAACACAGATACAATTACATAGAAATATAGAAAATTTACTTAGGTGAAAGGCACATTTTCTTATTTAAACTGAACGTGATGTACTTTATTGGCGGTATTTAGTGTACCAGACTCTGCCTGAAGGCAACAGGCAACAGGTACAGAACCTAACTCACGCAATAAACAACTGCACAAATTTATCCTGCTCTGGTCAGTGGTTTTATAATTTCTTACCGCTGTGGTGGAGGAGGGAAAGCTATTATTCGCTGTTTACCGCTGCCTCGTGTTTCGGGGCAGCAATGTTTAACTTTCTCTCGGCACTGGACTATGTCAGAATTCCAGAATCTTATCGGGATTGAAGCCAACATGTGCCGGGGTAGTCAGAAGCGGGAATTCCAATCGATCAGAATTGATTTCGCAACCAGAAATCTGGAAATCGGACATGACTACAAAGTGAAAGGAGTTTTTTTTTGGGTTCCATTTCGCCATTCAGGAAAAGTAATCTATACAGTTTTACCACAGACCGGGAAAGGGTATGAATTATATCCCCTGGGAGGGGAACTGAACGAGGTGTCAAGAATGTTATTCGGATATATGGATGCTATTGTAGCATAACCTTGTCTTAATATACGAGAGAGAGATGAGGAGAGAGAGCAGAATGAGAGAGAGAGGGCGAGGAGAGGAGAGGGGAGGACGGGAGAGAGAGGATGAGGAGACGAGGAGAAGGTTCGTAGAGAGAGAGAGGAGAGGAGGCGATCGAGATAGAGAGAGGATCTACGTCGGGTGCCGGAGAGGTGTGAGGAGAGATAAGAGAGAGAGATAGGAGACAGGGAGAGAAATAAATGAAAACGGAGACGAAGGAGAGCGCGCGAATGAGAGCGAGAGAGAAGAATGACAGAGGAATAGAGGACAGAAAATAATGTGCGAGATGTGACGAGATGCTCGCTGAGAGAGAGAGAGAGAGGCGAACGAGCGTGGGGTGGGGATGGGGGGGGGGAGGACCCAGAAGGAGGGAGAGTGGGTCCGTCGGACGAGGGAGAAGAGAAGAGAGAGAGACGAGGAGAGAGAGAGTGAGGGAGTCAGAGAGAGAAAGCCAAGAATTCTAGAGGCGAGAAGGACCGAGACCGAGAGAGTGAAAGATGAGCGAGAGACGAGAATAGAATGTGGTTACGATCAAGAGGTTTGATCAAGGGGGGGGAATTGAGAGAGAGAAGAGAAAGAGGTAGGAGAGGGAGAACGAGAGATGAATGATTTTAGTGCGGAGAGAGGAGAGGGGGGAATGGGAGGCGGGGGTGCAGAGGATGGGGCGGAGGATTGAGAGGAGGAGAGAGGGGGAGAGAGGAGAGGATAGATGTGGGAGGGGAGCTCGGCGAGGTGAGATGCGAGAAGAGAGGACTGGGAGATGGGGAAGATGAGCGAGAGGAGGGAAGAAGGGAGAGGGTTGAGAGGGAGAGGAGAGGGATGGCGAGAGAGAGAGAGGAGAAGAGATGGCGAGAGGAGACGAGGAGAGAGGGAGGAGAGAGGAGTGAGAGATGGGGGGGGGAGGAGAAGGAGGAAGAGGGCGAGAGAGGGTGGAGAAGGGAGGAGGGAGAAACCAGAGGAGAGGAGAAGAGATGATGAGAGAAGAGGGAGAAGAGATGAGAGAATGAGAGAGAGGGAGGGGGAGATCGAGGAGGGAGGAGAGAGGGAGAGGAGAGAGGAGAGGAGATGAGAGGAGGAGGGTGAGAGGAGTTG
This sequence comes from Cepaea nemoralis, assembly GCA_014155875.1. Taxonomy (NCBI): domain Eukaryota; kingdom Metazoa; phylum Mollusca; class Gastropoda; order Stylommatophora; family Helicidae; genus Cepaea; species Cepaea nemoralis. Next base: position 64,341 of record JACEFZ010007879.1, on the reverse strand, counting down.
AGGAGATGAGAGAGAGAGAGAGAGACGGAGAGAAGAGAGAGGAGAGAGAGATGAGCATAATTCTGCAGTTACATCAGCTATAGTACAGGCCAGTGAAACTAATGGTCGTCTACGTGATAGCTATCGCGGTAGTGCAGTCGCTTGGAGGCTACGCTGAAAATTTCATTAGCACAGTCGGACTCACGTTCGACCCTGTGTTCTCGAATATGATTCAAAGATGCAGGCATATAACACTGTACAAGAACTGGGGGATGGAGTGACTGTAACAACCATAACGAAGTCTCACTTCCGTGTATTGTTTGGGAAAATATTTGCGAGGACTGCAGGTCCTAGTAGATCAAGTCTACCCCGAAACACAGTGTGCTTCGACGGAATTGGCCTACCACATATATAATTTTCTCATTGCGACAGCGAAAAAGGAGAATCAATAATTGAATAAAAACGTATCTCTCCCCCACTCCCCCCCCCCCCCCCCCGCCCTCAAATAAAAATAAAATAAATAAATAAATAATAAATAAATAAATAAGTAATAAATAAAAATAAATAAATAAATAATAAATAAATAAATAAATAAAGATGGATGAAGTACTTCGAACAATTTCTCAGCATTCCATCAGATGCCACAAGAATCCAAGAAACTGACACATATGTCACCTTGGAATCAGAATCAGAAATTGAAGAAGCCGTCAGATTAGCCATATATATATATATATATATATATATATATATATATATATATATATATATATATATATATATATATATATATATATATATATATATATATATATATATATAAGAGACTGTATGTGGTTGGCAATGTATTGGATGCGTTCGATAACGGTACATCCGATTGAGATGAAACTTTCTACACGTCTTCCTTTCATTCCTGTGCAACCGACTGTAATAGTTTCTTAGTGTAAAATCGGCTACTTACTTAATAAAATTTAATATTTCATTTTTCATTATAATTTCTATATAGCAAGGGGACTTACCTCTAGAAAAGTTATTTCAAGGGGCATAACTGTTAATAACATTTCTATATACTTTATAGTCATATTGTTGCATGGTTTTCAAAGATTTATAAACTCTTTGCCTATAATTATTTACAGGCATATGAGTTATAATAAATAATGATATAATCTTTAAGGCATTTTCTAAGTTTTCATAAAAATAATGCATAATGCATAACATTGTAACTCATCTTTTTATGCTTAAAGAAGTTATATACAGTCATGTAGGCGATTAAAAACAGTTTTCATTAAAAATAATGGATGGTGTGTGGAAGGACATTCTTTTAAGTTACTGTGTGAATTTAATGAGACGACCCCTGCCAGGAGCTGGGCGAAGCCACGCCGGGTCAGATAGATAGACAGACAGACAGACAGATAGTCGGGAACGGGAGCTTATATGACTACGTATATGAATTAAATGAGATGCTCCCCACCAGGGACTGGGTGAAGCCGGGCCGGGTCAGCCAAACAGACAGACAAACAAGCAGACAGACAGACAGACAGACTGATAGATAGATAGATCCCCGCCAGTTCCTGGGCGAAGCCGGGCCGAGTCAGCTAGTATATATATAAAAGAGAAATTTTGTGTGTGTCTTTGTGTCCTTGTATGTCTCTTATGGGTTCGCGAACGGTCCATCCGATTGAGATTAAATTTTCTACATATGTTCTTCTCATTACCGCCAAGCCAACTGGCATAGTTTGTTAGTTTAAAAACAGTTATTTACGTATTAAATTGAATTAAATTAAAATATTGCAAGGGGACTTAACTTAAGAAAAGTTATATCGAATAACATAACTTTTAGTAGCCTGTAGTATTATGTAATTTAAACAATTGTTGTATTTTACTTAAGTTTCAGACAATGTTTAAAGTAGTTATCTATAGTCATATGCGTTATAATATAATGATAAAATCTTTAAGGCATTTTCACAGTTTTCACAAAAATAATGCATCTATTTTAAATACGTGAAAATTTTATAACCCATTTTCCCCGCAACGGAATGGGAAAGGGACGTCGTAAAAATAATGGATCTATTTTAAATACATGAACATTTTCGAACCCATTATTCCCGCAAGAAAGGGCCGTCGTAAATATAATGGATCTATTTTAGATATGTGAAAATTTTCGAATCCATTTTCCCCGCAACGGGAACGGGAAGGGGCCGAACACAGACAGACAGACAGACAGACAGACAGACAGACAGACAGACAGACAGACAGACAGACAGACAGACAGACAGACAGACAGACAGACAGACAGACAGACAGACAGACAGACAGACAGACAGACAGACAGACAGACAGACAGACAGACAGACAGACAGACAGACAGACAGACAGACAGACAGACAGACAGACAGAACAGACAGATAGATAGATAGATAGATAGATAGATAGATAGATAGATAGATAGATAGATAGATAGAACAAACGAACGAACGAACGAACAAATTTTATTGTAAAAGGGTAACACATTGGGCATGCAGGCCCGTCTTACATTCGGCCCTTTCAATCACTCATCTTTCATTCACCAAATGTGCATGTTACATTAATATAGGGGAAAAAACATTGTCAAATGGATTTTGTAAGCATAAACAATGCACATTACGCATGATACATTCACATGATAAAACCAAAAAAAAAAAAAAAAATTGTCAAATGAAAGTTGCAAACATAAACAGTGCATATTGCTATGTTGTGAGACACATCCCCAATCCACCCTTGTATCCCGCAGCCAACCCACCCATCCCCCACCCACCAAACCTCCCCCACCCACCCACACATACCTCCACGCACTCACACGGAACCAGGCAAACATACATACCGCCACCCACCCACTGATCCCCCACCCACACACATTTCCCCACCCACACACATTTCCCTACCCACACACATTTTCCCACCCACACATACATCCTCACACACCAAGAAGAAGAAGAAGAAGAAGAAGAAGAAGAAGAAGAAGAAGAAGAAGAAGAAGAAGAAGAAGAAGAAGAAGAAGAAGAAGAAGAAGAAGAAGAAGAAGAAGAAGAAGAAGAAGAAGAAGAAGAAGAAGAAGAAGACGAAGAAGAAGAAGAAGAAGAAGAAGAAGAAGAAGAAGAAGAAGAAGAAGAAGAAGAAGAAGAAGAAGAAGAAGAAGAAGAAGAAGAAGAAGAAACCACACACACACATTCCCCCGCCAACCGACACATCCCGCACCTATCCACACACATATCCCGCACTCTCACAATTTTCCCCACCCACCCACACTCACATCAGCCAACCTACACCTACTCACCCACCCAATATTCGCCACCTCTCAACTACACATCCCCACCTATACAAACATCCCCACCCATAAACACATCTCCCCACCTGCCCACACATATCCCTCACCCATAAACACCCCAAAGCACACTGTTATAGCAGTGCTAGATATGATCATAAAACATCATGTTAACTAGCTTACCTACTAACAGTATAGCACAACAGGCATTGATATACAGACCAAAAGGAAACAGAGAAAGAGTGCGGTCACGTAAATGATGAGCAGAGGGAATAGCTGAGTCCATAGGGATCTCGATACATGAAGCTCATAGTCAGGCACACTCCCGCTGTTTATACTTCACCGCGACACCGCAAGGTACAAGAGGAACAAGATGAGATGATGAGATGAGATTGCTACAGCTTCACACACACACACCAAAAATGTTATGAAAAGAATCAACGGCTGTTTATGATTTCATCGATCTCACTAAGACATTTCAGTTGGTTAGTCGTGAGGATCAATTCCAGGTGCTAAAGAAGATTGGCTTCCCCCCATGTCGTCGGTCAGTCGTAGACTCGTTCCACACAAGCATGAAGGGATAATCAAGTTTGATTGTGCATTTTCAGAATAGTTTACAATCACAAGTGGAGTTAAGCAACGTTGTGTATTTTCCGCCACCCTCTTTGGAATATACTTTTCACTTCTATTAAAATTTGCTTCCGTGATCAGGATTGTGGCATATACTTTCAATCACGCTCATATGGTAGCCTCTACAATGCTCAGAAATTGAAGACCAAGAATAAAGTTAAGCGAATACTGATCAGAGAGTTTCTTTCTGCATATGAAGATACGATTACCACCCACTCTGAGAAAGAATTACAACACCTGCTATCTGCATTCTCCAATGCCTGTTATGAATGTGGTTTAACAATTAGCAAAAAGAGAAACAGATTATGACGCTAGACGTAAACTGCGTATTCCTTATTGATGACGCTAAGCTGGAGATAGTTGACCATTTCACATATCTATAATTGGAGGGGTCAACAATAAATTATAATTAGATCAGGAAATCAACATAACTGATAAGGCAGCAGCAACAATGAATATCATTTATAGAAGTAGTTGAAACAAATCGATATTAGAGGACACATAAGACAATATAAATATATGTAGCTAAATGCTGCCTCGCTAGGATTAGAATGATGACAGGCCTGGCAGAAGGAACAGGTGTACTTCAACGTACGACCATCTGCACATCGCACTTTAGCTGTCAGGTGTTATGTCCACTGTGTCCGCTAATATCTACTTCTATTCATCTACTGCTATGAGTGACATTTCCAGTTAAAAATCTACCCAAAGTATTTCAGGATCTTCGCCGGTGCTACGGAGTTCGTGCACTGAGCGGAGACCTCCGGACTCAGGCTTGAGTTAGGAGTAGAACGGAGCACTTATGGGTTACACCCGTGTGCCGTGAGGTTGATCCGTCGACTAAACTAAACTGCTATGAATTTATGTCTTATACTATGTAAATGGCCTTAATAATTCCCTATCTACTTCTGCATTTATACATTAAGGGCATAATATAATATCTAAATCACACACACACACACATACGCACACACGCACACACGCACACACACACACACAACGAGCTATACACATATTGTATATTAAAGACAGCTGCGCGAGATTCGGCGGCGGATCGCGTCGCGCTGGTTACTTACGGAAGAATGTGAACAAGTCGTTCAGAGAGCAATGGCAAACTTCTGAACGTAAAACTTGCCAAAACATCAACAGCAGCTGAAATATGCTGGTGTTGACTGCAGTGTCCTGTAAAGGATATTCGAAAAAGAAAAAAGAAAAATAATAAGTATAACCCGGTTATTGTAACAATGAATGCGATATCAGATTCGTTTTCAACCATCGCCAGGCTATTCCACTTATCCAGCATGAAACTGACCATAATATTCACAGAGTGGCGACTGGTTTATAAACATACCGGTCTAGCTCCATATGCCTACATCGACTTTACATAAAATATAAACATACCGGTCTAGCTCCATGTGCCTCCATCGACTTCACATAAAATATAAACATACCGGTCTAGCTCCATGTGCCTCCATCGACTTCACATAAAATATAAACATACCGGTCTAGCTCCATGTGCCTACATCGACTTCACATAAAATATAAACATACCGGTCTAGCACCATGCGCCTACATCGACTTCACATAAAATATAAACATACCCATCTAGCTCCATGTGCCTACATCGACTTCACATAAAATATAGACATACCGGTCTAGCACCACATGCCTACATCGACTTCACATAAAATATAAACATACCGATCTAGCTCCATGCGCCTACATCGACTTCACATAAAATATAAATATACCCATCTAGCTCCATGTGCCTACATCGACTTCGCATAAAATATAGACATACCGGTCTAGCACCACATACCTCCATCGACTTCACATAAAATATAAACATACCGGTCTAGCTCCATGCGCCTACATCGACTTCACATAAAATATAAACATACCGGTCTAGCTCCATGTGCCTCCATCGACTTCACATAAAATATAAACATACCGGTCTAGCTCCATGTGCCTCCATCGACTTCACATAAAATATAAACATACCGGTCTAGCTCCATGTGCCTCCATCGACTTCATATAAAATATAAACATACGGGTCTAGCTCCATGTGCCTACATCGACTTCACATAAAATATAAACATACCGGTCTAGCACCACATGCCTCCATCGACTTCACATAAAATATAAACATACCGGTCTAGCTCCATGTGCCTACATCGACTTCACATAAAATATAAAAATTTGAACCTGATATGTGTCTGTGCAAAGTCAGGGTCATCACATTATGTAGGCCTGCATGTACGGAGGAGTATGTGGCCAGTCTTTTCTTTCTCTCTTAGCGGACGACGAGCGCGGGTATCGCAACCTCGTCCGACCGCACTCATAACATAAACTGCATAACCCACTAACGATTACACTAACGACCCGCTTCTAATGCGCCATAAGGCTTGTATAAGTTTTGTTTACTTCCTTACCGTGTACTTACTTACACTCCTGCTTTTAGAAGCATTTTGGGGTGTTACTTCTGTTTTAGAAAACGTCATGAAAGAATACTTAACCATTTGATCGCCTCTAAACAAATGTATCAGCAGACGCTGGCTGACAGTAGCCGTAAATACAAACGCAAAGAAGCAGCCCCGGAAAGAGGTAGAAATCAATGTTTCTTGTCATTGCCATCTCTCACGGTGTCTCATTCATTCTCACCAACGATCGGATTGCCGACTTAGAACGTGGTAATCGTATTGACCCTGTCTGCCAGCACTACATGTGAATAATGAATAGGAAAGCTTTTTTTTTTAAAAATGAACTAGAAGGATGTTTTCTATCGGAGAAGTGGAGAAAGTAAATAACTGGACGTTGCTTTGACGTGGTCATGATTTTCCTCAGTTGAGCGAGTGTAATGGCACACTTGTTTTCATAAGAAAAAGGAAGCGGTGGTGTTATTGGAAGTGACAGGTCTCTCGTGAGTGTTTCACTTGAAACTGCATCTAATACATTTATCTTTTCCTTGATGGCATTACTTACCGGTACGTTTACATCTAACTTGACGTTGCTTGAACTTCGACGTAACAATGGCCAGTACATAAATAAACACACATAGTATTTTTTGGCGCTCATAGAAGGAGCATTAGGAAGTAGAGATTAGAGGACGCAGTAGACAACATAAAATTTGAAAGCTATAGTTACCGACCGGGATTCGAACTTGTCACCTCCAAATGACGACAGCACCTCGCTGCAGGGACAAATTTGTTTCGACGCATAACCAGCTTGACATTCCATGCGCACACCCCTACTTCCCATTTTCTGCCATCAATTTCTGTTTGGTCCAAACCCACTTTTTGTTTGGCAGTGAATCAGTTGGAAATAATAATAAATAAATAAAATCACCACGACAAATATGAAGAGATTGACATGAAAATTGTGAAATTGTGCAACGAGGTAAAAGAAGCACGGATTGGCGAAAATTTCAGGGAAATTGAAAACCAACACAGCACCCAGAATACCAAATTACTCACGCAACAGAATTAATTACATTACTAAGAAAACAAGAGACAACATTGCAGTTATAAACATAGATCAGGCGAACGAAAGAAGAAGAAGAAGACTAAGAAAACAACAGATGCATCAACGGTTTGTCTAAACACCAAAGAAGGCAAACTCATAATAGAAAAAGATAAGATTTTAAATATATGTGTGAAAGACCTTCATAATGATACAAGAGACGACCAATATGATATATAATAATGAAGCACCGTCAATTATGAGGATGGAGATTCAGAATTCTCTTAACCTTCTGAAAACTGGCAACTGGCTCCGGATGAAATCACAGTAGAAATTACCAATGCCTTACAGGAATATGGAATAGACCAAGTCACCAGCCTGATTAACACAATATATGATACTGGAAATATACCTCTTGAATTATGTAAATCTATATTTATAGCAATAACAAAGAAATCAGTAACCTTGGAATGTGATCAGCGCCGAACAGTTAGCATAATGAGCCACATCACGAAGATTTTGCTAATAATCACCATGCAAAGAGTTAGGAAGAAATTACAATCTGAAATATGGGAAGCAAATTGCAGGTTCGTATAAGGCAAGGACACGGTAAATGCTATGTACTTGCTGAGAACAGTAATTGAACGTTCTATAGACTACACAAAGACATTTTAATAAAGTACCGCAAATTGATTCGAGAAATTCGAAGTATGCAGTCACAGTTTTATTGGGCACGTTATGAGAAGACATAAACTGGAGAACTTGTGACACTTGGCAAGATTGAGGAAAAAAGAGCAAGGAGAAGGCAGAAAGTAAATACCTAGATGGCTTGACCAGCGACATGGTTGGGATAAGAACACAGAGCTGATCCACGAATCTGGTGATCGTAAAACATTGCGAAACATGACCTCCAACCCTTACCGGCATAGCAAATAATGGTATTGGTGATGATGATGATGATGATGATGATGATTGATGATGATGATGATGTGTATCGCATCACCAACTAAGTATCGCTTGGTCTATACAAATATGGGACTGGCACCTTACCAAATAAGTTTCAAGGCGTTTAAAAGAATCCACTGTTGAATTGCTGCCGTGTTCGTAGAAACCTAATCGTTTCAAATACGGTGACTATGAAACACTTGGCTGTCGTGAAAGCTACTCAGTGGTATGTAATCAGAAAATGGACAGTCCTGTTACTTACGTCTTATCGACAGTCAACTCTCGGCTGCCTTCATTGTAGCAGACATTTCCTGGCTAAGATTGATCGAATCAGCCGCCTCCTAATCCTCTTTCGTATAGACACAAAAAGATGGCTCTCTTCGGCAACAGCAACAACCGCAATTTATTACGTCTCTTATGCTCTTTACTCTACTAATGGAGCGTAGACTGTCAGCTAACTTGCCCAAAGCCTTTCTGTTTTAGCTATATCCTGCACCCACGTACGTGCCATTACCAAATTATTCGTGTGTCTCTAATTGTCTTTTCCGTATGATATGAAATCTCCCTCTGTCATCTGACCGTGGCTCCAGAATGTATTACTACTGTTGTGTAATTATAATCTACTTACTCCATAATTAACATTAGTGGGAACAGTTCAAAAGAAATCAAATTCTGGGAGGCCATAGCAATGACGAGCTTAAACACTATTAAGAACCTATGGGACAATACGAGCATACAAGCTACACATTGTAAAATCGTGCATCTTTCGTATGTCAACATGTAAATGTGAGCCACTGACCAGGTTTCAGCCACTAAAGAAGAAAATTGAGGCTTTCGCGCTATAATATTCATCATCAAAATCAAATGCCGTGCCGACTGGCGTAGGCGTTCATGACTCTCCACAGCTCTCTGTCTTTTGTTTTCTGGATCAACTCTGCCGTTGATATTCCTCCATGCCACCGTCGCAATCCATCCAGCATCATTTCTCGTGGTCTGCCTCTGCTTCTCTTCCCCTCGATCATTCCAGTTGTCACGATGTTCTCCTGCGCCTCTCTCCTCATCACATAACTAAAAAAAAACTTCTTTGTCTCTTTCTTATTGTTGCATATAATGTTCTAGTTTCGCCAGCCTCTTTAAGGCATTCGTAATATTACAGACAAGAAATTAGGATAATGTGGATAAAGAAGAAAAAAATACTGCCATTCTACAAGATCTGAACTTGGATGAAAATCGGCTTATAAACAGTTTCATGTCTCGGAAACTGAAATAATGTGGTCACAATAAACGTAGCAGTGACCTGGACACAACAGAGCCGGGAAGAATAGCTTTGGGAAGAACAGACAGGGTTCGACCAGTGGAACAATGGACACAGGACAATGCAGAAACATTGGGAATGGTTTCGTTCGTTCGATCGGTCGTTTGAGGGAAGTATCGACCTCGTTCAACCTGTCTTATGCAGTGTTGGTTATAATATTTTGTACAGGGTTTGCTGTATTTTATTTACTTTTGCGTTGCTTAACTATGTTTTCACGTGTGGTAGATTTTATGCCAGTGACGTCATCAGATGCAGTTTCCATTGTACTTTTCAGTATGATAATGACGGCATCATGTGGTTCCAGGCGTTGCCCTTTGCAGGATTCGTCCCTTGGGTTTCTTCCTTTCTTCCTTCTTCCATCTCTCAGAAAATCTTTCCAACTTCTGCCACCACCCTGCTATTCGTCGCAGGGATTTTAGTAAGGATGGACATAGGCCTCACTTTAGACATGTTTGTCTTTGTAGATAGATGGTTTTACGGCTTTAGCTTGATCTGTGGGTTTGGGCTTATGATTGTGCATGAGGTTGTAGAAATAACACGAGATCGAGACACTTTTGGGAGCCACGTTCTGCCCTGGACCAGTTACACAGTAATGTTGGTGTATATGTGAACCTCTCACAATGTGAATGTTGCATGTGACATCCGATTTCGCTTGCGGTTTTTATTTATTTATTTTTTTTAAAGCTCATTGTTTATAACCTTTAATTGAGCGCCTCAAAACAGAGATTTATATTATTGTTTGCGCTGATGCAGTAGCTCTTTTTTGTTGCGAATTCACAATCCCTTTCAAAGCCCACGCTAAGTCCGCAATTTGCAACCGATTGCAGAAAATCGATTCCTTATTGCAGGAATATATGTTCATGTTCTGTTTGAGCTGGAGGTGGCTAGTTTCTTATCAGGATACAAACGAATTTGTACAGCGCGTATTTGCCCCCCTCGACCCCCCCCCAAACACACACACAAACACACGGACACGCACATGCACACGCACGCGCACACACACGCACACACACACGCACGCACGCACACATAACATACATACATACATACATACACACACATACATACATACATACATACATACATACATACATACATACATACATACATACATACATACATACATACATACATACATACATACATACATACATACATACATACATACATACATACATACATACATACATACATACATACATACATACATACATACATACATACATACATACATACATACATACATACATACATACATACATACATACATACATACATACATACATACATACATACATACATACATACATACATACATACATACATACATACATACATACATACATACATACATACACATACATACATACATACATACATACATACATACATACATACATACATACATACATACATACATACACACACACATACATACATACATACACACATACATACATACATACATACATACATACATACACACATACATACATACATACATACATACATACATACATACATACATACATACATACATACATACATACATACATACATACATACATACATACATACATACATACCCACACAACTGTTGTACAGAATCTCATCCAATTTTAAACATCAGTCTTCTAAAAAAAAAAACGGTAGTCTTATAGAGATAGTGAACTGTCACAGTGATGTGAAGGTTTGGATCTACATTTATTCTAGGCCACATCGTATGAGGCGGGGTTTGCTAGATCAATTCTCAATTGTCTCCCTCGTTGTGATAATTTCGGGAAAATGTTCATATTTGTCTGGTGTCTAGTTTTTATGAAACACGTCGACCTCAGAGTCGCACTAGTTGGAACAAATATTTCTGCCTCCGGCTGGAACAAATATGTATGGCTTTGCTGGTGAGAGGATCTCAGTCTTGGTAGACAACGGTGGTGACTATGACTTCATCGAGGTGGATTTCCCAAGGCTTATCTGGGCTCTTAGGCTGCTGCATCCTAATATTGGTGGCAGGATTTGTCTTGGGAAGCAGAGGCGGCTGGTGCGATTGTGACCAAATCGCTACTAGATTGCAAATTTGTTCAGTACAAACATGGGTGTAACACCATATGGCTAATACGCATTGAGGCGTGTAAATGGGTCCAGTATATTACTTTGACTCGGCAGCCAAGAGTACTAACCACTATAGTAGTTATATAAGGAAGTGAAAAAATAGGACTGGTTTTAGCGTGGGAGGGAAATTCTAAGAGCTCATTGGATGAGAACTCTGTATGCATGTGTGTGTGTGTGTGTGTGTGCGTGCGTGCGTACGTGCGTGTGTGTGTGTTTGTAAGTCAGTCACTCTGTGTGAGTGCCTGTGCGTGATGGATAAATAGTCGTTCAGTCTTCCTAATCGTCCTCTTTCAAACTACACATTGACCATTGCATAAAGATTAGCACTGCTTTCATCCGAAATCTTATCATGACGAATATCCACAAACATAAGAACACTTAACCCGATCATCCGTCAGCAATCAAGAACCCAGACTCGAATCCCAGTCTTAGGTCAGCAGTGTCAATATGTCCTTCTTACGAGAGTTAATTGTGGCACGAGAAAGGAATGCCCAGTCACGCGTCCAGGGCTGTTGTTTTGCCCTGTGTTAACAAGTCGTAGGCGTGTGTGTTATGTGTTCTCTCTCTTCTCTGTTGCGTTTATGTTTGTATTTTAGGAACTATTTGTAAACAACTACATACTGACATATTGCGAATAACATTACGCAATGTCATCCCTAGAACATCACATACAACAATAAGAAAGAGACAAACAGCTTTCGTTGGTCATGGCACCAGAATATAAACAACAAGAGTCTAGGTGGAGCTGTGTTTATCGATTTCGGGAAAGCATTTGATATGATAGACCATATTATTATAATTAAAAGCTAGAGACAATGAAAACTGGCTCTAATGTAGTGACTCTAATAGCAACTTTTCTGTCAAACAGAAAGAAAGTAGTACCACATAATAAATCTCTGTCTCAAACCACTACCTTCAATACTGGAGTATCGCAAGGCTCTATTTTTTACCCTCTGTTGTTTGCCATATGTATCAACCTATGCATCTTTCGTCGTCAGCTATCTATTTGCAGACGACTGTACAGTGTATATAAACGCTTTTGCTGTAATTTGCTGGAGTCGTCTTTGTAACAAGAATTAAATAATGTAGTTAGGTGGAGCTATGCGAACCGTATGCAAATTAACATAACTGAAATAAAATGAATGTTATTAACAACAAGAAAAAGACTTCAAACTTTAAATTCACACAGATGACTTCAACTTCAGATCGATAACATGCCAGCAGAAAGTGTAATTGAGCACACAACATTAGACCTCATCATTGACAGAAACCTCACCTTTAATCCCCACGTTCAAGCGCTAGTTAAATGCCAAGTAGCTGATTACCGGCTCGTCTATTCAGCCACAAGGACAGTTGTAAGCAGGAACATGTAACAACGGAGAATATCAAACAAACCAATGTCCTCGCCATTGTAGTCAGTGTTTATTCTCGAAAGTCATCGCCGCCGTTATACACTTATTACTAACAGGTGTGGGCTGGCATGCGATGATTCTAAAACATTCTATCTAACGTTCACTACCAACTTACGGCTTGGCTCGACCTTGGCTTGACATCGGCGTGTGCTGAATTGATGTCGCTTGACTTCTGCACTCGCTTTTCACAACCGTCGTGTACAAAGACCCTGGCAAGACTGACCAGGTCTTGCCGTCTGTCCCGTGTCCCACACAACTAATGTCACGTGATACGCAACTCATTGGAGTCACTTCCCTTTCTTCATCATCATCTGTTGCTCCACCGACTTCTCTTGTAACCCTGTTCTTACTCTGTCCGTTTCCCGCTGTATCCCTCATATCGGTCCATGGCATTATGCCCCCCCCCCCAATTTTTGAAAATGGTGTAGCCATTTTCACAGTCTATTTGGTTTTTTAATCCCATGACATGAAGCGATATGAGTAGTCAGGTTATTACTCTATACTATATTGTTGTCCTTCCACAACCCTATTATGTCTGATAATATGATAGCATGGCATTCCACTAACCACTGCACAAAAAGGAAAAAAAAATATTATTATGTTCAGGCACGCCCTATCAACCTACTTTCCGCGCAGGCGACGTGTAGCCAACCTATGGGGGGGGGGGGGGGGGTTGGTCTAACATACTATGAGCTTCATAAGGTCCCGTGGCCTCCCCATAGTAGTCCCTCATTTGCCCTAAAGACAAGCAACCCCAAACCTATCAAGACCATTACGTCCGAATGAGGGGATGTGCGTGGTTAATAGGTACCATTACCATCTATATTATTATTTATATATGGTATCGTGGAACATGAGCAATGTGTACATGACTTGTGTACCGCTGTATTTCTCGGTTGTCATTTGGGTTTCCCGTGTGACGTAATACTTTAATACTCATAGATGGGGTTGTTGCATAAGCCCTTGTCTTCTTGCGGTCTACTTATATTTCAGTTGTCTAGGGTGATTACTTCTTCTTCGTGAAAGATGTCTTTTCGTCTTATAACCGCAAGTTCATCTTATTGCCGATATAGATGTATACTGTAGACTGATTTATCAATATCTTTTTGTCTGTCAAAGTTTATAATACTTTGATCTTCTATCTTCCCTGTTGGTTGATGTTGAACCGCTTTCTGTTATTTGCATTCTTCATGCCGGTCCAATGCCGTCTTTTAGCCTTAAGTTGGTATGCTAGACTCGTTCAGAGTTGAACAATGGAGATGTGCCTTAATATATATGTACATATGTATGCATGATCATCTATATTATGGAATATGTCAATCAATGACTAAAATTATCATCAATAAATTTCATCGACATATATGAGATATTCATGCAATATTATACACTGACAGCAAATTAAAAATGTGACATTGATTTACATTATCAATGTGTTTATATGTTGTAGTATCAATATTAAAATTAACTACTACCATTCACTCGTGTCATTTGTTGCACATTTGTTTCTTGACCGTGTCATTTAATGTTATTCTTGTTGCCACCGTTATTGTCCTATATGATTTGTGTCTCTTGCTTAGCCTTGGTTGGTGTTTCTCTTGTCTTGTGTTCTTGCTGCAAAAGATCAACTATTAAGTACTCTTACACTCTGCATATGTACGAAAATTTTCACATGAATAATAATGTGTATGAAAAATCATATCTCACAATGGCAAAACGATGTATTGTTATCATCATTGTAATATGTGTGATGATATGTTTCTCGGTGATTATACCATGGTCTATGATGGTTTGCCGTTACCTCGGACCTAATCACTGTAGTTTGTATCGACATCATTAGGTCTTTGATGACCTCAGTGTTCTCGTTGTACTTGTGCTTGATATTGTTGTCGTCTGTTGTAATATTCTCAATTCTCAGTATTGCTATATTTTATTTTCGATACCGTAGGTTTCTCTCACTTGGTATCTGAAACTTGGCTGTTATACCTGTATTGGCTGATAGCTTACTTCTAATGAATAAAACATGCAATTTGATAACTTACATCTGATCGATGGAATATGATAATTTACATCTGATCGATGGAGTATGTAATGTGAAAATTTACATGTGATTGATGGAATATGCAATATGATAGTTTATACCTAATTGATGGAATATGTAATGTGCCAATTTACATTTGACTGATGGAATATGCAGCATGACAGATGAATTCATATTACCCATCAATAAACCTACTATCACTCAGTTATTTAACACTGGGTGTGGTTTGTCGTACTTGTTTAACCTGGGCTGGTCTTTTCAGCTAGCTGGTTTATGCTGGTTTGGCGCCCTAGGATTGTAGACCAGGAATGCTATTTTTTCAGGTATATGGATGGATTTACGGTGGTGCTTGCACGGTTCTCCAACTCTTTCATTCATCTTCTGTGCATTCTGGTAATTAATAAAAATGGAAAAAATATGTACATATCTGACTTTCACTAATTAATTAAGTACAATGTCAAATTGACTGCTGGTATCTGTACTCATTCTATACAGCAGTTCAGAGTTTTAAGTAATATTTGGATATCTGTCTCCTTGTTACCATTAATGTACTCTGAATATACTTGTTTTAAGTTATCTCATTACCGTATAGTGTCTTTTTTATGTACTGAAGTTAAAAAAGCGGTTGTTTTTATTGTGTGTGTGCTATGGATTGTGTATTTAGTGTATAGTAATGTATTTAGTTGTCTATGCATGTGTTTAAGTGCATAACAAGATAATATGAGATGGTAAGTAACTTAAATGTTGTATGTATGTCTAAAGATATGTTTCTTTTCTTATTGTTAACCAGGTAATATCTTTGTCTTGTGACTTTACTGTGTTCTCAATGTGTGTGGTAGTGTTATTTGATAATCGACATCCGTTATTCTTTTCAGTACTTGGAATGGGCCTTGCCATGTCACAATGAGTGAGTCTTTGGGATCTGGGAGTAATAGTAAGACTTTGTCTTCTTCTTTCAAGACTACTGTCTTGGCGTTCCTGTTGTCATACTGCCTGTATTTTATTCCTGCATTGTGTAATGCTACCTTTGCACTCTGACAGGCAGTTATCAACTTCTCCCTGAGGTTTGTCACCATCTCGTACGTTTCCCGTTTCGGGTGTTCGTGTACTTGGCCGGTGAGTAACTCGTTCCATAATAACAGTGGGCCTCTTGGGTTTGCCCCGTACACGAGTTCGAACGGGGAGAAGCCAGTACTTGCTTGTGGTACCTCTCGGTATGCAAACAAGACTGCAGGTACCATTATATCCCAATCTTTTGGGCGATCCGCCGTTATTTTGGCTAACGTTCGTTTGAGTACTCCATTGAAGTTTTCGTTAACCCCGTTGGTCATGGGGTGGTATGGTGTACTAAATGCTTGTTTTATCCCTAACATCTGTAGTGCACTTTGTGTTGCTTCTGAGATGAACTGGGTACCCCTGTCTGATAGGATGCATGATGGGAGTCCTATCCTACTGAAAATAAGAATCAATGAGTCTACTATTGATTTGGATGATATTCTTTTTAGTGGGATTGCTTCTGGCCATCTCGTGCACAAGTCCATCATTGTTAGGATGTACTTGTTCCCTCGGTCCGTTGTCGTGTTGAGGGGCCCCACAATGTCGACGGCTATTTTTTCGAACGGTCTTGAAGCCAGATCCGTTTCTTGAACCATTGCTTTTGGGTGTCGACCCTTTTGGGTTGTTCGTTGGCATAGTTCACAGGAACGAACATGGTTCTTTACGTCTTTGGAATAGCCTGGCCAGTAGAACTGAGTTAATAGTCTCTGTCTTGTTCTGGCCATCCCCATATGTCCTGCAAATGGGGAGTCGTGCGCCAATTTCAGCGCATTGCTGCGATGTTGTAGCGGCAGCACTGTTTGTGAAAGGGACACTGGGCCTTTGGTGTATTCTCTGGTGAGGATGTTATTTTCTAGCTTAAATTTCCATCTGCTCTGTTTTGATTGTTTGGATGGTTTGTTGACTTGTTGGAAGCATGTTTGTAATGACTTGTCATTTTTCTGTAGTGTACTCAAGTTGTTGGTTTGTACGTTTGTCACAGGTCTGTCGGTTGGTGTCGCTTGTCGAGTGAGTTCGTTGTCTTCCTTTTCTTCTTTGGATCTTTGTGCTCTGGTCACGGCATTTGCTACTGTATCTTTTACGTGTGGTATGTTGCCTATGATTAGTCCAGCGCACGGGTCCGGTAGTACCGCTGCTTTTAATCTGCCTGTATAATATTTGCTGTTGATTGTGATCCATGCTATGTCATACGTTTCGATGTTTCCCCCAAAAGTTCGACACTTAATTTTTTCTCCTGTGTAGTCTTCAATTTTAACTAGAGGTCGTTTCACTCCGACTAGCGATGCTCCGGTATCTCGCAGGCATGTAGTTACTATCCCGTTAACGATTGCTTTTTGGAATTTCAGACTCCCGTTAAGGATCTTTGCAGTATTCACGTTTTGTACTATTATATTTTTGCTGTTGTTATGCTTCTTATTTAGTGTGTTTGTTGTGGTTATTTGTTTAAGTCTACAATTTTTTTTGCGATCGTGACCATAGCTTCGACAAAGATGACATTTTGATGGTTTGATGTTATTATTTTGTGTTATTGGTAATTTTCTTTTCTTGTCAGTATTGGGTTTGTCTCTTTCGGCAGGTAGTTTCTCAATATTTTGTTTCTTTTCTGACTCCCTAGGTTGTTTTAGTTATTTCTTTCTTTTCTTTTATATGGTTTCGAAATTTTCTGAGTTTGTTCAGTCCCAATGTTAATAGTGTAATTCCACTGGAACAGAATTTCCGTATGTAGTCTTGTATTGCCGACATGTTTATTGAATATGTTCAACACTTGTCGTGGAGAAAATGACAAAAACATGTGGAGAAGAATACCAAATCTCCACTCTAACAAGCCGCACAAAATGATACAAACACAGTCAGACAATTTCACTCGCCTGATGCCTTGTTGCTGCCGCTGTGTTGCGGTTCTTCACTGGTCCGGCATCTTCCCTCCAGTAGTCGAGGTCTTGAGTGTTGATAGTTGACGTAGGACTCAAACGTCAGATAGATCTGTCAAGAAATTCTGGCCTTCTCTGTAACTTGAATGGAAAAACTTTAATATTATGTAGATTCACTGTGGTGCTGTCGTGTTATTGTTCTAGAATGAATCGATATGTTGATTTCGGTTGTTTAAACTGTTCCATGTTGGTTGGAGACTAAAGTTGAATTCTGGAAAAATGTCTTAGAAAAAGTATGATTCTTGAATCCAGATGAAAATAACTTGGTATACGACTGCTAGATGGTCTTTACCCTTCTTCCACATGTAGTTATGATAGTCTTTGTCGTTTTAAAGTATTCAGTGGAAATTATGATGGTTCCTGAAAACCTACTCACTTGTCGCACTCCTTACTACTTATATATGTGTAGTTGCGAGATTTCAGTGAACATTCAGCCATCATCGCTGATTTGATATATTCTCGTCTATGATGAGTTTTAACTGTTGACAGGGCTGTCTGTTGGCACTTTGAACCTCTGATCATGTGCCGACTTTCTATTTGTAGGTTCACTTTCTTGATTCTTTTTCCTTTTCACTTATTGAATGTCTCCCGGTAATTCATGAGTCTTTCTTTCTAGACATTGATACTTTGTTCTTGACACTCGTGAATGTATTTGAGAGTTTATTCGGAGTTAACAACTCTAACGTTTTCTCAGCCAGGGTCAATGTTTATGAAAATTAATATTTCATTTGCTGTGTTCAGCGTTGTGGCTTAAATGTTTGTATAATAAAGCAATATTCACACCACGTTTAATAGCTGAACTTGTTTGTTGACACCTTTATTCAAAATTGCAAATGGTGTTCAAGGTGACCTTCCTTGTTTTTTGTCTGCCCGTTACCGAATTTTCTTGAAGGTAACTCTTATTTTTGGTGCTCCTGCTTGATTATATTCGAGCCTCCCACTTGCCAAGTAGCTGATTACCGGCTCGTCTATTCAGCCACAAGGACAGTTGTAAGCAGGAACATGTAACAACGGAGAATATCAAACAAACCAATGTCCTCGCCATTGTAGTCAGTGTTTATTCTCGAAAGTCATCGCCGCCGTTATACACTTATTACTAACAGGTGTGGGCTGACATGCGAAGATTCTAAAACACTCTATCTAACGTTCACTACCAACTTACGGCTTGGCTCGACCTTGGCTTGACATCGGCGTGTGCTGAATTGATGTCGCTTGACTTCTGCACTCGCTTTTCACAACCGTCGTGTACAAAGACCCTGGCAAGACTGACCCGGTCTTGCCGTCTGTCTCGTGTGCCACACAACTAATGTCACGTGATACGCAACTCATTGGAGTCACTTCCCTTTCTTCATCGTCATCTGTTGCTCCACCGACTTCTCTTGTAACCCTGTTCTTACTCTGTCCGTTTCCCGCTGTATCCCTCATATCGGTCCATGGCATAAACAAACAGCGACAAAAGTCTACCAACTCGCCAAAATTAAAAATTTTCTTGTTGAGGACACAAGGAGAATATTATATACTTCTCACATACAGACACATTTTGACTACTGCTCTACAATCTGGGACGGTTGTTCCAATTCAAGCACTAAGCGACTTTAATTACTCCAGAAACGAGTCATGAGTTTAATTTATAGCAAACATTTAACTGAAAATCCTACCCTGCATAAACGCCTGCAGTTACTAAAAATAAATGGTTTGCATATCCTTTACAGGACATCACTGTCAACATCAGCATCTTTCAGCTGTATGTTGATTTCTTGGCAAGATTACGCTCAGTAGTTTGCCATTGCTTTCTGAGCGGCCGGCTCAGTTATCCCGCAAGTCACCAGCGGGGGTCGAACCGCTCCCAGCTCTCGCCCTGCTACGAGACCCTGCGTGATAAATGGGATTACGGAGAAAGTGTTGTAACCCCTCGGCCAGAGAGACCGGCCTGCAGTTACTACCACTCGGCAAATGCCTGCTTTTCGATAAAGCCAAACTAATTCACAAAATCCTACATCGGAATGCCCCAAATTACATTTGGCCATTGTTTAAACATAATTCTAGACACAGTAAACGATTAATTATATTACGCATTTCGAAGCCTAGGATTGACTTACACAAAACAAGCTTAACGTACTCAGCTGTGGACAAATCTTTCACAAGAAATCAAAGACATCACAATTCCCTAAACATATAATCGCAAATTATTGGAACAATATCTCAGTACAGATTACCCGCCACTTAATAATACAAATAATAATAATAATAAAACCCTAGTATAACAGCCAGTCCACTTTTGGTAGACCAGTATATTCCACATAACTAATAACAAGTGCCACAACATTCATAAATATTACTGAGCCGTGTAGTATTGATTTTCTGCATGTTCCCCACGCCGTTATAATGCATATCTTTTATATTGCTGCTGTTCTCAGTTAGCCTTGAATGATGTGTGAATGAAATAATGTATGAAAGAGAATGATAAAGGGCAGAATTTTAGACGGGCCCGAGTGCCCAATTTTTTACCCTGTGAAAATAAAGTTTGTTCGTTGCGTTCGTTCGTTCGTTCATGTGATGAGACGAAGTACTGGAGAACATCGTGACAACTGGAAAGATAGAGGGGAAGAGAGGCAGAGGCAGACCACGATAAATTATGCTGGGTGGATTGAAACGGTGGCATGGAGAATTATCATCAGCAGAGTTGATCGAGAAAACCAAAGACCGAGATATGTGGAGAGTCATGAACACTTACGCCAGCTGGCATGGCACTTGATGATGATGATGTCCTACTCACATGCGTGCTTTTCCATAATGCATTCATACAACTCATACATGTATACCATTTGATATATGAGAGTATTATTTCTTTTGTTGTCACTTGTGTTGACCTCCTAAGCATGTGCATCTGTTCTTCTGTATCAGATGTCTGCAACCTTTATGTGATGTACCGGAGTACTGTTGCAAAGTCACTCAGCGTGCCATGATAAATCCACTATATTTTATATGCATCGATGATTGAAACAATGTTATCTGTTATTAACATATTTCCGACACATTAAATAATTATTGTATTCTTTTTAGAGAATTTAATACTTTAATGCCAATTGGAACAAATACAAATATTATGTTTTCCAAAAATTATGTTCTGAAAATTATTTTGAAAGTTTATTATAAACTTGTCGTTTGTTATTAGGTTGCAACAGACGTAAGTACAATAAGAAGAAGAAGAGGAGGAGGAAGAACAAAGAAGAAGAAGAAGAAGAAGAAGAAGAAGAAGAAGAAGAAGAAGAAGAAGAATAAGAAGGAGGAGGAGGAGGAGGAGGAGAAAAAAAGATGAAGAAGAAGAAGAAGAAGAAGAAGAACAACAACAACAACAACAACAACAAATAATAATAATAATAATAATAATAAATAAATAAATAAGATATTAAAATGTTAATACAATTAAATATTGGTTGTTAATAGATCTGAGTCATAAATCAATTAATGAAATCTTTGTAATTGCTTCTCTCTGGTTATAAGTTCAATATCAGGTGTGATATGTTATGACTTTTAGACTCTTACAGGCTCCAGATTGCACGTGTTAGGCAACTTCTGTGTGCACTTAAAACATACGTAAAGTTTGAGAAAATGTATTTCACATCTACGAGATTCGACAGCCGAAAGTAGAGCAAATACAACCTTCTTCAAACAGCCCCAGGCAGGGATGTCCAGCAATTGATGGCGGCAGATGATTTTTCCGAATAGTGTCCTTGAAGGGTTTTTCGCGATTATGCACATTTTATCGTCCATGGATACATCTAAAGCCTTGAATTTGGTGTGTTTTGATAGTGATTTGGTAGATTACTAAACACAATTTCAAAACTGCTCAATAGTTTTTCTGGATGTAATCTCAATTTGTGAAAGGTTTGCACTTTCGAAGTCACACATTAAGCAATTGTGTAATCCCAGTCGGTATCTTTATTTTCAGATCCATTCAATTGACCAACAACACACTACATTTGTATTGTTGCAGTAGGAACAGTTCGTTTTATGGTTTCACTTTCCTTCTCGAGATATTAAACACGGACTGTTGTTTGACTTAATAATATCTTTGTACGCTTAGCTTACGGCACACGACACGTTCACAAAAAAGCACAAACAGCACAATCATTGTGTTGTATGAACCATTATCGTTTGTCTAAAGGTCTTGAAACAAACATACTCGTGTTTCTCATTTGGAGCCATTTTTAACGTACTGTATAACTTAATAACCACAACAACTTGTGAGCTACGATCATTGCATTGTACTGGCGAGAATATAAAACAGTCAAGAGAACTGTAGAGTTACTAGGGGAATGAGAGGAGACATATTTCTGCTCCGATTAGATGTTTCTTATTTATTCTGCATAATATCCACGTTTCACATGCATACGCTTCTATAGATTATAGATCACATGCAAAGACTCCTTTTCTAACTAACATAGGCAAAATTGTATTGGTGAGTATGATTTCCACCCACAAATGACGACTTTTGCTATGAAGATTCTTGCTCTAATCTCTACTATTCATCGTCCGTCAGATGTGCATGATTGTTCCTAGTTAGTTGTACGGATTCAGATGTTTTCGAATTTTCTAATTTACTAGGATGTTGATTGTGGTTTGTCTTTCTTCTTAGAGACGTCCATAATTTCATTTTTCTGACAATTTAATTCTTGCCATAGTTGCTCACTGTGAACATAGGCCGCTTGCCTCGCACTCCTAAGGTCATGGGTTGGTGTTCGGACTCCGCCATTCGGTACCCGAGTGCGTGTTTTGGGGAAACCATTGGGGTCGTCTCTGGTGCTACAGAGTTCATGCTCTGTGCGTCGCTTTCAGCAGTCTGCTCTGAGGAAAGAGACTGAGTCATATGGGATAATAAAGAATGTAATAAATTTGACAGTCTCGTATTTAAATGCTTACAAACTTGTCATATGTACTATAACAACATCCACCAAGTGTCACAGAACGTGTTCGTGGCCTGCGACCAATACTGTCGAGATTGTTGGATCTGGGATATATATATATACTAGCTGACCCGGCCCGGCTTCGCCCAGTCCTTGGTGGGGAGCATCTCATTTAATTCATATAAGTAGTCATATAAGTTCCCGTTCCCGTTACCGACTGTCTGTCTGTCTGTCTGTCTGTCTGTCTGTCTGTCTGTCTGTCTGTCTGTCTGTCTGTCTGTCTGTCTGTCTGTCTGTCTGTCTGTCTGTCTGTCTGACCCGGCCCGGCATTGCCCCGCTCCTGGTGTGGAGCATCTCATTTAATTCATATAAGTAGTCATATAAGTTCCCGTTCCCGACTGTCTCTCTGTCTGTCTATCTGTTTGTCTATCTGTCTGCCTGACCCTGCCCGGTTTCGCCCAGTCCCTGGTGGGGAGCATCTCATTTAATTCATATAAGTAGTCATATAAGTTCCCGTTTCCGTTACCGACTGTCTGTCTGTCTGTCTGTCTGTCTGTCTGTCTGTCTGACCCGGCCCGGCATCGCCCAGCTCCTGGTGTGGAGCATCTCATTTAATTCATATAAGTAGTCATATAAGCTCACGTTCCCGTTCCCGACTATCTATCTGTCTGTCTGTCTGTCTATCTGTCTGTCTATCTGTCTGATCCGGCCCGGCTTCGCCCAGAACCTGACAAGCAATGCCAAGTTGAAAACATGAAATGGAAAACTGAATTATTGAATTTAAGAAATATTCACTATAGTTATATTGTCTGCTGTAGAGTCGAGAATCTTGCAGGATCGTTCACATAATGAGCATGATTTCGTGAAGTATGTACGGTCAGCCTAAAGTAATACAATAATGTAGTCCTCACTTGCCTGTGGCTGATTTCGTTTTAAATAAGACAATTTTAGAGGCAGTAATAGTGATTTATTTCTTCATTAGGTTAACATCAACAATGAGACTCTTGAGTCATTTGCACTCGTAATGACGTGCAGTTTTTATGTAACACTTGCTGAGGCTACTTTAAATAATTTGCAAATAGATAAACTAACTTTGTATTTGAGAAACTTGACATGAAGAATATCATACAAATGTGTTATTTTAAAGTAATAAACTCCTGAACAGAAAGAGTTATTATTAAAGCAGTTTGAAATACAGAAAGTGAAAGCAACAAATAAACTTGCAACTGATACCGGGCATTTGCTGTGAATATACGATGTTATGCACCTATTTTCTAAACACAACTGCACTTGATGTTGTTATTATTGTGCTGGCATGCTGGAAGTACCACATGGACCCCGGCACTTAAATCAACATCTTCTGACAATCATGTTTAGAGGATAATCAATGTTGGATCCAAGTGGTTCAGAGGCAGGAGTCTAAAGCAATAATCAAGGCAGAATGGGTTAAAGTTACACGAGGGCAGCTTTGTCAAATATACCCCAAAACTAAAGGTGTTAGATTACGACTATGACATAAAGCCAAAAATTTCCCCCAGGATCAAATGTGTTAAAGAAACACCAGAACATAATGCATTTAAAAAGCATGAAGACATTTGTACTTTTCTACTATTTCTCATTCTATTCTCCTCATCCTCCTTTTTTTTTTATCTTTCTCATCCATTTCGCCTTCTTCTTCTCAACCTCTTTTTCTTCTTCCCCTCTTTTTCATCCCCAAATTCTACTTCTTCTCATATTCCCATCCTTCTTCTCTTCTTTGCCTCCTCTCCTGCTTGCCTGCCTGCCTGCCTGCCTGCATGCTTGCCTGTCTGTCTGTCTATCTAGAGGAGAAAAGTTTGCATAATGCTAGGATTATTTTTTTTTAAATCTTGTATAAATTTCAAGTTATGGCCGAACACCAAATATGATGTCTAACGTAGAGCTTTTTGATAAACAATATTTTTTGTTTTTCTGTCTGGTGCGTAGACGAATAAATCCGAAGATTTTCCAACGCGTGAACAGGCCACATATAGCTGTCCGTGTGTGAAGCACGGATTTTCCAAATTTAGTCCACACACTTGTAGCGATTGTCCCTGTGCTTTGTTGATCGTCATGGCAAATGCAACTCGCACCGGAAACTGCAGGCGTTTGAATTCGAATGGCATGTCTGTTGGAATCATTGGGATGCGAGGCAACAGTACATCTTCTCCTTTAAATTTCCCATTCAAAATTGTAGCTTCGATGATATTGTTCATCATCTTTTTGACTGCAAGCCTGGTACCGTTGCAAAGTCGAGGTGGATTGATGTTTCGGAGAAGAATGATAGGCACGCCAATTTTCAATGTTAAAACGTGCGGCGGTATGCCTGGCAAATCAAGGGAATTCAAGAATTCAGTTGGATAATTGACAACTTCGTCTTGATTCATCATAGAATCGATGGACTTATACGTTGTCGCTTCGCCTGGTATTTCGTTTTGAATGGCGCAATTGATGGCATTGACATCGTTGTTTTTAGCTGCTAATATAGCACGTGCACTGAGCCATTGATGATTTTTGTGATTCCGTGCCATATTTGGGAAAACTGTGTCAATTAATTCGTCTATAGTTGCTGTGATGTTACAGAAGTTTGTTGGCAACGTGATACTATGTGTGGATTCATCGATTGGCATTTTTCCATTCCCAATATCCAACAATTGTTTTGCGAAAACTTCTGCGGATGCATCATGTTGTAGTTGTACACGCATGTTGGTCTTCAAAGTCAATTTCTGAACGTGTCGCCACAAAACTGATGATTTCAGACATGCATTAAGTTCATCAGCGGGTGTTGAACGTGGTATAACTGGTAGAGTTTGTCGAAAATCACCAGACAATAAAATAAGTGCGCCACCGAAGAGCTGTTCATTTCCTCTGAAATCTTGTAGTGTACGATGAAGCGCCTCCAATGCTTTTTTGTGTGCCATAGTACATTCGTCCCATACAATGAGTTGACATGATTGGAGTACTTTACCCATTCCAGAATTTTTTCGGATATTGCATGTTGGTGTCTCAGTGATGTGAATATTCAAGGGCAATTTTAGTGCTGAATGTGCTGTTCGGCCACCATCCAAAAGAGTTGCCGCAATTCCAGATGATGCGATAGCCAGCGCAATATTTTGTCGTGATCGTATGGTTGCCAATATAAGTGAAATGAGAAAAGTTTTCCCTGTGCCCCCGGGCGCATCTAGGAAATACAATCCGCCGGTTTGGCTTTTAATTGCATGCATAATTATGTCATACACTATACGTTGTTCTGGAACCAATTTCAGAAGATTCGTTTGAACAAATGCACACAATTCGTCGACATCAAAGAGTGATTCTCGTTGCAAATCACGATCGAAAAGATCGTTTGCAGATCGATCTGGCGCAGTCATTCCCAATTGTACCAGTGGTTTGTTAGCGATTGCCAAACATATGTCCTCCGTCGAAACCAATGCTTCATTATACACATTTTGTGTGAATTGAATGTCCGGATTTTGATTCATTGCACGCAAACGATGTAGGATGTCTTCACTCATACAGTCTTTGTATTTTTCCCAAAGATCTTTTGGATTGGATGGGAAGCAAGTTGTCAATATGATGGCAAATAATGTGCGTATTTGCTGTGGTTGAGCAGTATTTGATGCATCAGCGAGTGAAGTGTCCCAGTGTGCATCGTTTTCAAGAAGATGTAATTCTTGGCAAGTTTCACGATAAGTGGCACATACTTGACCGTTTACTGTTCTTAATTCTTGAAAGGATGTCGGTCCACGTACGTTGATTAACAGTAATCGCAAGTAAAAGCATTCTGCATTGTTTGGGTGAACAGTGTACAGACGGCCTAACGCGTCGGTCGAATATAAATTGGTATGTCCTTCATCTGCTTTACCTTGTTTGCGACGTTGAAACTTTTTCGCTGATGCATTCCATCTGTAGTATGTTGGCA
Organism: Cepaea nemoralis; assembly: GCA_014155875.1. Classification (NCBI taxonomy): domain Eukaryota; kingdom Metazoa; phylum Mollusca; class Gastropoda; order Stylommatophora; family Helicidae; genus Cepaea; species Cepaea nemoralis. The sequence continues at coordinate 37,322 of JACEFZ010007879.1, read as the reverse complement.
CTTCAGAGTAAAGTAGTGTCTTTGCAAACATATCATTCCCACACAATGAAAAAAATGCAGTTAACGTTGTTGGTGGTGGTGACAATGCTCGTTCACTTGCATTTTCTGTTGTGAAGTACACGCGCTGTCCATTTTCAAGGTGCACTGCCAAATGAACAACTGTTGGATGACGTTCATGGATTGGAAATGATAAAATACGCCATACTGCTTCATTACTATTAATGTAGCGTCCCACTTGATATTGGTCTATTTCATCGATAGACGCAGTTGCATTTCCCACTCCAAAAACTGCCATATCGCTTCCTTTGTTGACATATTTGCAAATGTACTTGATCGATTTAACCGAATTGCAATACTCGACATTGATGTGTGCTTTGTACGTTTTCGAGAGTAACGGTGAATACGGTACAACCCAACGATTATCGACTTGAAGATCATTGTTTCGTACTTTTAAAGTGATAGATTTGCCGCCATCTTCAGTTGAGCGTCGACGATATAGTGGATATCCGTCATTGCCAGTGATTGTCTCTGCATGTAAATGTCTTGGGTACCGTTTTGTGCATTTTCCATCAGACATGCAAGGTGAATTGTTATTGAGGAAGCCACATGGACCATGAATCATGTTTTTGGTGACGACTTCAAGTAACTCTGGATCAATGTCGACATCTGGTATTTCTGCTGAGATGACTTGATCAATTGATCTGGTGTGATTTTTTCCATCAACCAAATCAAAAATGTGTGCATGTGGCAATCCTCTTTTTTGCCATTCGATGGAATACATCCAACAGCGTGTCTCTCCAAAAACGTGATGCTTGACAATTAAATCCATTAAAGATTTCAATTTTTGTTTGAACACACGTGCGGAAATATCAGGGCGATCTGATGATGATTGTCCAGTTAACAACAGTTCTGTTATTTCATCCCATGTAGGATTGCATGTGAAGGTAATAAACAAATCTGGGCGGCCATATGCGCGAACATATGTCATTGCATCTTGTGCGTATTCATGCATGTGCCGCTTGACCACCCATCTGACTGTGTTTGAATCAGTGTTTCTGATTCTGGTGTCTTGGTCCTCCTTCCTCTCACAAGTTTTGTGTTCGTCTGTGGGTAGTCGTCGCTCTTCTTATTGATAGTTTCATTGACTGTAGGTTCAGATACTTTATTACAGCTTGCATGCAGACTCTCCAAAGGCAGGTTCGTCTTCTTGATAGTCTGGTTGGTTTTCTCAATATGCATCTTGGAAGCTGCTTGTTTCTTTGTGCTATTACGACGTGCCATTTTCCCCCCGTATCAGACTGCTTGAAATGTGTAAGGCGTCTTGGCTTGATAGCGCTGAGAAGTGCTGTCAAGCGAATCGTGTCGATATGATGGCGGAAAACACTAAAGATGCGATGATATTGTTCAACATCTTTTAGATAACTTCTTAAGTATAGAAAGATGAGTTACAATGTTATGCATTATGCATTATTTTTATGTAAACTTTGAAAATGTCTAAAAGATTGTATCATTATTTATTATAACTCATATGCCGGTACATAACTATAGACAAAGAGTTTATAAATCATTGAAAACGATACAACAATATGACTATAAGTTATACAACAATGTTATTAAAAGTTATGCCCCTTGAAATAACTTTTTCTAGAGTTAAGTCCCTTAGCTAATGTGTAGTCACGTCATTTTCTTCCCTTTCCCAAGCGTTTTGGTTCGGGGATTCTTTCATCATCATCATCATATATTTACGTACGTATTTTGGGAATGGGAGGAGGGAGGAGGAGGAAGAAGAAAAAAAAATACGACAGTTGACAGCTCTAGAATGAAAGGAAGGCGTGTAGAAAATTTCATCTCAATCGGATGGGCCGTTAGCGAAAAAATAAAGGACATACATATTTACATATTTACATATTTACATACATACACTTTGATTTATATATATATATATATATATATATATATATATATATATATATATATATATATATATATATATATATATATATATATATATATATATATATATATATTGATATGCGGGCTTGTGTAACTTCATTTGCAAATGAGGATGCACAATATATTGGCGGATTCACATGTGAATTCTTTACTATTATAAAACATGCACTTCGGGAAGCTCACCGAAATAATCTGAATAACAAAGTGTATCAATTTGTATCTAGTGAGATAGCCTTTAGTAGAGCCCAGATGAAGTGCTGTGAGGGTTGGGATGCCGACTTCTGACTAAGTATGTCGTTACAATTGTGGTCACACGTGTAAGTCACCAAAGATTCGCATTATATATCAGTTGGGTATTCGGATACGAGCGGAGGGTGTTAAAATCGAGGTAATGGCTTTTTGAATGTGGTAATGTCTACAATCCGCGTAGGTGAGGATTAGAAATTCAAAACGTAATCGTTAAAGTCAACAGTGGGTATCAGGAAATGTGTTGGAAAGTGAAGGCGGCCGGCGTGTCGCTAAATAGATCACTAACAGAGTGCCGATTGGTCTATAAACACTTGGATGCCCATAACGTTTTAAGGCATGTAACAGGGTCTTCTAAGTACAGGGTGCATTTTTAATGACTGTGCAGTGTTTGCAAATATTGCCGGTGCAAGTTTTGTATTTACCCATTATGTTGCATGAAGTTTACAGAGAGTGAATACAAAACTTGGACCAGCAATATTTTCAAACACTGCACAGTCATTAAAAATACAACCTATATTTTACTTTCTAATTTATCAGGATGATAGGTCAAGATCAATTTGATTATATTTCTCGTGGAATAGCATTTAGTTGGGATCATGCATAAGTATGTTTAAGTATTTATAAAAATGCAGCAACAGATTTGTAATATATGTTTTACATGTCCTCGTTGCTGTATACGCTATCATTCTCCAATATACACGTAGAGTTGTCACAATTTACCGAAGAGTAATAGGACTCCCGAGTGTTGAAGTAAATACAAAGATACACGGATGCACTTGTTACACACTCATCTGATTTTGTATGTGAAAGAATGCGGACAAAATTATTTGTCACTTCGAATGGGAATTACATGATCTGATCAGAATATACTTATGTATTATTTAAATGTGTTCTTGTTGTAAAATATACAGTTTTAAACACATACACTCACATGCGCACGCAAACACACGCGCATACACGCACGCGAGAGCACACACAAACACGCATACATACAATTGAAGGGAAAGAAGTACAGTGAATTAAAATGTAGGCTACAGCTCCAAAATTAATTTGCCCAATCGCAAATTTGGTCGCGTCCAGTGTGAGTCGCGTGGTCAGTGGTTGCACATCCACATCCACAGCCAGTGATCCGGAGATCGATCCCGGGTCCAGTCTGGGATATACACTACTCACGAGCTCAAACAACGAGGGCGAAACTCGAGTCCAGTGCTTCCAATCTGACGTGGACAGGGCCCAAGGTTCGTACAGGAATACCATCAGCGTTGCCAGTAGTGGGTTGTGCTCAATTTTCATATCTCAAATCCTGAAATAAAGCAATTAAAATGTAATCGAAAAATATGTTTAACTGATGGCAACATGATTTGAATCAGTTTTTTCTTTCATCCCTTTTCATCATTCATATACTTCAATATGTGTCTTTATCTGCTTTTAAATCAGTACCTCTGGTATTCGTTACCGAAAGTGTGGCCCTCTTCCGACACACGAAACGCGATCAGCTTTCTATAGATCATTAGCATAAGGGGACATAAATCATATAACACCAGCACAAGACGTTCTCCTCTCAAGGATTGATGGAAGTAGCCTGGCCAGAGAAGGTCACGTCCTCATCATAGAAGGAGAAATTGATTTCTCTGCTAGCTGTAATATAATCACTTTCTTCAACTATCATCGGTGATCGCCAGAAGGAGACACACAATAACGAATTCATTCTAGAAAACATGAGGTCAGCATGGCAGAATAGATAAGAGCGCGTGATCACAACTTCTGTTGTTGTGGGTTCAATCCCTTCACAGGTCAATAGGACTAAAATGTTGACTTCTCGTCCTCAACTTGGGGCCGTAATTTGCATGTATCTCAGAAGTCGGAGTTGGTCGCCTAATGGCGAGGGACACTGGTAATAGAGATAGCTAATCCACACAGAAAAATGAGTCCAGTGCACTAGATGTAGTAAACAATATAAAATGACACAAAGTAGTGCAGCTTTACATAACAGATTTACGACACACACAGGACGTTGCGGCGATTAGCCTTCATCAGCAAACAAACACATTCACAAACACAACATATAGTCAAGGAGATCTCCTGTGACTACATCAAAAGGTGACGACAGGACGAGAAGAACAAAAGGATGAAAACATTAAAGAAATGAAGAGAAAATGAGAACTTAAAAAAATGTTCATACTTACCTCACAGTTCCGATCTGTGAGTAACTCAGAATATCTCCGATGTATTCTTTTTATACCCAACCGACGGAGTGAGATGGAGGATGATGACGGGGTGATAGGTGTTACGGTTCAGTGAGCACATTGAAAGAAGGGGGCGGAGGCAGGAGGGCAGGACGCCAACCTGTCTGATAGGGGTATCTGAGCAATCTCAGTGGATGTACTGACGAAGCATGAGTGGGCGCAAGCATGATGGTGGTACTAACCAAAACCACATTATGCACTCATATATGTTATTATGGGTGGACTGATATGCGTGAGCGCACATACATACATTTACACCGTTCAACAGACATTCATACCCTAGTGTACATGGGCATGAGCAAGTTATATATAAGACAGAGAGAGAGAGAGAGATAGAGAGAGAGAGAGAGAGAGAGAGAGAGAGAGAGAGAGAGAGAGAGGTGGAGGGAGGGAAAGAGAGAGAGAGAGAGAGAGGTGGGTATCGTTCCTGTGATTTGCCTCATGGGGTATGCGGAGTAGGTCGGTCTACAAATACAAGGCTTCACTCATACTGTTCCCTATGAAATAGGGCAAGTAAGGTTGATTGTCACGTATTATATAAGATCCGACCACTGGTAATATACGTGATGTGGGTAGGCACAGAGAAGCAAGATTGTTTGGAGAGAGAGAGAGAGAGAGAGAGAGAGAGAGAGAGAGAGAGAGAGAGAGAGAGAGAGAGAGAGAGAGAGAGAGAGAGAGAGAGAGAGAGAGAGAGAGAGAGAGAGAGAGAGAGAGAGAGAGGTAGGAAATGTGCCTGCGACGTACCACATGAGGTATGCGGAGTATTCCGGTCTACAAATACGAGTCTTCCTTCATACTGTTCCCTATGAAATATAGTCAGTAAGATTGTTATACAACGTATTTTAGGATCAAATCACCGAGTGCTGTGTTATTGGGTGTTATTATACCTGTGCCATGTGTATTGCTGCTGGTCGGATCTTATACAGCATCAATAACACAGCACTGGGTGATTTGCCTACCTTTGCCATGTATATTATGTAAAGCTGCACTACTTTCTGTCATTTTATATTGGTTACATTTTCACAGCTTTACCGCAGTTCCACACAATTTTATTCATATTTTTACTAGATGTAGTAACACGTTTATGGACTACGCTCGAGTTCAAAGCAAGCGAACGCCAAAAAAAAAAAACATTCTGGAAACTGAATGATATTCGTGGCAACATACTCCACCATTTTTGCTATTGTAGTGTTTGTTAACTTTACTGCCGAGTACTTGTAAATAGTGAGACAAGCAGAATTGAATATTTATCTTCTTATGCCGTATAACCTCATCTGTCGAAATTCAAGGTACAATAAGGGATGTGTGAATTGTCAAAGGTCTTCTGATGTTCCTTTTTATCAGCAATACATTTTGGTGCGGCAATATGCTTGCCTTTTCACTTTGTAAAGTAATTAGACCATGACGTCTTTGGTCTGTCTGTTCGTCTCTTGCATTCAACTGTATTATGTACAGTAGTTTTCATCAAAGGAATTTTAACAACCAACATAACCAAAACAAGAAGTTCTGTAACGTGTCCCTGTCCACAATACTGGTTCTTCTAAGACACTATGGATATTAGGTATTTGTTTCTTAAGAAATAAATTTTCCCTTAAAAGGCGACAAAATGGTACTATGGTTTGTACCTTGATTTATCTCTATTGAACTTGCATACTCTCTGTAAGTTACGAAGGGAAGAGAGTTACATTTATATCCAAGGGTTGCTAGACAGGTTTATAAAGGTGCTATTATAGCCAGAATAATAATTACAGGGCAGCTACATGCCAAGCAAAAATTACAGTCAACTATGAGGAAACTGAAAATGTCACAATATTTGAAAATCTTTGCTTCATAATCAACATCAATGGGGATTTTTTAAAAAAAAGCAGAGACATACAGGTCATGCCTCATCAATATTTAATGAAGAAACTATAGCACAACAACAGTAAACATATAGAAGCAAAATGGTTTATAACATGTAGCTGTCCAGTGGCAATATACATCTAGGATTGATGGATTGTTTCACAACCACTAAAGATGAAAAATCGCAGCTTTTGAATGTAAATGTTACAGAAAAGATCTTATACTATTGGGAACCAATAAGAAGCAAAATGCTGATACTCTGCAACAGTGGTTCTCAACCTTTTTTTGGTTCATGCCCCTCTTTTGTAAATGTTCAGAACGTCATCCCCCCCCCCCCACTTTTTTTTTGAATTTCCTCCCTATAAATCCCCCTTACCCTTACATAGTATACATTAAAATGGAAGCTAAATTTAATAACACATACTAGAACGAGTCTAGACATCTACATAAAATGTGATTTGCTGGTCTACTTACGTTATTAAACGAATTTCATTAGGGCGAGAAGTACAGAACCGTAAAATTTAGAGGGAATAACTATATCAAGTAACTGATTCTTGTATTAATGCAATCTTGAAATAATCCTGATCCCCTCCCCCCATCGGAATTGGGGGGGGGGGGGGGAGGGAATTCCCCGCGGATTGAGAACCACTGCTCTACAAGATCTTAACTGTGAAGACACCTGGCTCAAAAACACTATCATATTTCGGAAACTGAAATACTTTGACCACATTAAATGTCACAGCGATTTGGAAAGAACGGTAATGGAAGCCATGGTTACTGGAAGGTTGACCATCGCGAAGACGGACACATGACATTGCAGACACATAAAATGCATGAGGCACAAGAATTAACAAATGATCTAGAATCTTTTACAAATGCTGTGCTGAATGCGAAGTTATGAGAGAAAAAATACATGTGACATGACTATGCGCTAGGATGTGTTACCACCACAGACACTGAATCCTCTACATGGGCGCTGGGAAATATCGCCCAGAAATACTGGCTTCTCGGGCTTTAAAGGGTGTGTGTGTGTGTGTTGTTATTTTTTGTTGTTGTTGCATATCCCTTTCAGGACGTTGGAGTAAACACCAGCATTTTTTAGCTGCTGTTGATGTACTAGGCAAGTTTTGCATTCAGCAGTTTGGCATTGCTTTCTGAACAACCGGCTCACATCCCCCGTAAGTTACCACGCGGCACGATGCGCTATCGAATCTCGCGCAGTTGTTTTCCCCACGTGGATATACGGGATTACGAACAACGTCGTTAACCCCTTGGCCAGGGGGGTCGGTAGGTTAAAATACAATATAGATTTGTTACACAAAGCAAAATACAAGAGAAGTAGATCGCAAGAACAATTATAAGATAACACGAACGATGACAAGTAAGATGAAAAGAAAGATACGTAAGATGACAAGTATAATGCCAAGAAAGATGTTAAGTGACGTGAGAAAATAACAAATAGATGACAAGCAAGATGACAAGTACGATAATATGATAAATACGATGAGAAACTGACATGTTAGATGACGCATGATAATGTCAAATTTGATGGTCATGAATATCTTTATGAAATAAATCTGTTAACATAGTTTTTTTAAAGAAATTATTTACACGGCGGCTAGAGACAAATGAACCCTTCGCCATAGTTTTGTTTTAAAACTTAAATATCTCTGTTTTTAATCCCAAAACAAAATATACAATTTTAATACTGTCTTTACTTATAATTGTTCCAGAATGGAAAGTAAGAGAAGCAATGGGCCCTTGTACACACCTTAAGAAGGAATTGACATATAGTGTTTAGCTCATATTGTTAGACCAATCAAAACTCTATGGGTGATTTGGTCGAACTTGTGTCAAGTGCAGAATGAAATGGAACCATTAAAATTAGCTGAACTAGCGTCACGCGAAGAAGAAGATGGAAGCATTAAACTTTGCTAAACTAGTGACACTTGAAGGAGATGGGAGCATTGAACTTAGATGAACTTTTGACACATGTTGAAGGCGATGGAAGCATTACACTTAGCTGAACTAGTTGTGGGATGTGGATTTTATCTAAGAGAATATTGGCTACATTATGTCTAGGGGATTTGGTTTTGATTCTCTCCTCACTTCAGGATGCAAGGTGATCAGGGAAATTTACCACAAATACAAGGAGAAAAACACTTCTATCCTTGAAACAATGGTATCTGTGTGTTGGTTTCCCCTCCCACTTCATCACCATTTAAATTTAATATAGTGTTAGAGGATATTGATTGTTTACAATATATAAAACAGCCACGGTTGAACAAACATCAACACTGGTCTTGACGTGAACATCAACATTTTTGGACAAACAGTTCAGGCATTAAATCAAGATCTGCAGTAACATATAGATAATTGTAATGGCCACATTGAATTTCCAGAACAGGCATGGGAATGATTTGCAATATCAAAGCTCATTAACCCCATTGTCCCAAGAAAAAAACTATTTTACTATTGGGACCCCCCCCCCCTTTTTTTTGTTGTTGCTGCGATTGTCACTGAACGTTTGGTATCCAGGATGGTCTTCGTCTTGTGCTACCTTTAGCCAGTAGTTATACGTCAGCTGTTTACGCCTCAGACTCAGTGGTAATACATCCAGTGCTACTTCCATGGCTCATTTGGATGTCCTTTTTCCAGCTCCCAGGATGGTGTTTAGCGCTTGGGTCTGTATGGTGCCTAGCCTCCTTTTGTTGGCTTCTGATGCTGAGTCGTCCACAATGCTGCCATATTCTAGTTTGCCTCTGATAATTGCTTCATAGAACATCAGCATTGTTTTTGTGTGGGCACCCAGCCGTTACCTTTTATTACCCGCAGTAGGTTGCTTGCTTTCTTGCATTTTTCTAGTGTCTGACATATATGTTTTCACCAGTGCATCTGTTCGTCTAGAGTCATTTCTAAGAAAACTGTGTTGCCTTTTCTATTAATAGATTCCTCTTTGATCTCTATTTTGTAGTCCTTGTTAGAATGTATCTTCTTCTTGCTGCTAAATACCATACTGACTGTTTTATTGGTGTTAATTTTGAAGCCCCATTTGTCCATCCATAGTGGTTAACTCGTTTATCTGTTTTTGGAGGGGTCCTCGTGTAGTCTTTGCCACCTTACCACTCCTCCATATGGCGCAGTCGTCCGCGAATTGAGATAGTCCTGTTTTCTGGTCTTGGATCTCCTCTGTTAGGTCATTCACCATGTGATATATTAGATTTTCACAAAACGTAACATCACGATTAAATATTTCCAGGACGACAAAAATTAGCGTTCACCGCAACCAAATTTTTTGTTCCACAATTGTACGATCCAAGATTTAATATATCCGTTGGGAATGAAAAACATTAACCAGGAAAGACACGTATAAATAGCAGTGAACGACCGGAACACAGCCTGTTTTTCACCAACCCACACACACACGAGGCAGGAGAGATTCAATGAGCAAAGGGAGTGATAGTCTCTTCAAAATCAACTTAGCAAAGATAATTTAGTATAAGTTAGATAGATGAAGACAAACATCAGCCCACGACATCGCATTGGAAAAATCTGAAACCTGTCGCTGAAGTGTTGGAAGTCGTCCTGTTTGGATGAGGTGAATATAATTTATTTTAAATATTAGATAAGTTGTGAGTTCAGTTTCCCAGAAGAAGAGTTGGTAAGTTGACTTGTGAACACGTGTGGTGAATTCTTAAGAAGGTAATTATAATTAATTTTATAGTTTATAGATAAACTATTCATTAAGAATACCCATAGTGAATTTTATCTTCTCCCAAAGTAAACAACGGATTTAATGTATAAGCAGTAATCCAAGTTGTACATTTATTTCTTAAGCAACTCAATCTACAATGATTGGAATGCTGAGTTCTTAAAGAATTTAATCTAGTACAAACTAAATAATATTATACTCAGTTATCATAGTCATAAGATAAACTGTACAATTGGAGAAAACTACAGTGTTTATTTTCTCCCAGCTAAGCAACTTAGTTAATGTAGAAACATTAGACACATGTTGTACACTTTATTTCTTAAGCATGAAAACTCACTCTACAATTAGAGTGGTGTCTTAAGGAAACTCAGAATTCTTAGTACAGTGGTAAGGACATAATGTATATGTGCCCACTGGTAAGATTAAAAACTAGTCTACATGTGCCAGCACTAATAGAGAATTTAGTGGAATGTGTATAGTCAAGTATATTGAGCACATTAGTCAGTAGATTTACTTTTTGACATGAGCGCATGGACAAACAAATAGTTTTCTGATAATTCATGAACACATGAGAATCAAAAATAGATTCTACAGGTATCATAATTTTGTGTGTTGAGTTAAGGCACCCACGCAGTGAGTCAAATGTATTTTCAATGTTGTAAACATATGGAATTAATGTTTGTGCCACACCATAAGAATACTTAGTCAACCGGCATGTTAGAATGGTTAAGATTCATAATGCCTGAATATGGATTGAGTATATCACATAAATTGTATGTATTTTATGAGAGCATGTCTGTGAGGATTCATGTGTGATTTCATCATTGTTAAACAGATGTGAATGTATCATTTGATAAAACCCATCAGCATGCCTGACTAAATATCTAGGAAATAGTATCAGTAGGTTGAAGGATGAGATTCCCTTGTAATGTCATTCTTGGTGAATCTGTGAATGTATTCTGTGTAAAGCACCTACCTAGGCCTGATGTCATTCCTACAGATATGATGTGTATGATGAGTGATAGTGAAAGGAGATATTTCATTGTGATATAAATGATGGTAACCATTGTAAGTTATCATTGGGACATAACCCACCTTACATGACAGTATGAAGGATGTGTGATGAATGATTCCTATATGATCACCTATACCAATATGAATGTGTCTATAGACTGAGTGAAATGATCATCCCTACATGTGAATGAGGTATGAGAGAGGGAATTGAAACCACATGCAAAGATGGATATGTTGACTGATGCATGAGGAGATTGAGTGAGTGAGTGAAGTTACAGGCTGAGAGAGAGAGGGAGTATAAGCCAACAGTCAATCTCAGGATAGCCGGCAAATTTGATGTGGAATGCCATGACTATCACCAGAAACTAGTTCGGCGTAACCCATAAACTAACTAATCATTTAGTACACTCCGGCGCATAACACCACTCTGTATAAAATATCATTCATGTTCCTATCATCTAGTTTTGTGCGCTAAGCACGACACAACCAATATCATACATTACGCATATTACAGCAGCTGTGTGTGTAATTTAAGCATACTGTCCACTTTGTATTTCATGTCACTTCTGGTAACACATATGGTCTAGTGTAACGACATTAATGTAATACAATGATGATGATGATGACTGTAATGTAATGAAAATTAATGTAATACAATGATGATGATGATGACTGTAATATAATGAAAATAATGATGATGTAAGTATTTCTAATGTCATAAGCATGATAATAATGATAATGATTGTAATTACAATGATTATAAAAACCATGATGATGATGATGATGATCAGTCAGTTATCAGTTATCAGTTGGGGTATCTTCGTTGCACTCCGGACATGTCCATAGGTGCTCAGATCCTCCCCCAGCATATGCATCAGCGTCCGGTGGCTAATAGTGCCAGTTCTGTGTTGGTTGACGAGGCACTTTGTTTTCCCGATGTACCTCTCGCGTCTGGCTGTGCCGATTCTTACTCCCAGGTCTTTCATCCTGGACAGCGATGTGGAATCACTGACGTCAAAATCCTCTGTTCTCGCCAAATCTTTAAGGACGTTAATAACATCGGCACGATCCATGGGCTGGCCATCTACAGGGGGTGCAGAGCCAGCCAGTTTGTCAGCTCGTTCATTTCCCTCGACTCCCGCATGTCCCGGGACGAAGATGAAGGTGACTTTACGGACAACAGACTTCCGCAGCGATTCAGTCCACTGTCTACGTACAGATCCAGCTTCGACCTTCTGAATCATGCTCATTGAATCACTTAGTACACACACGTTGGTATAATGCTGTGATTCCAGCCATATGAAAGCCTGTGTAACTGCCATCACCTCCATCGTCATGCTGCTCGTGGTCATAGAGTGGGCACCACTGGATTCTTGAACGGTTCGGCCCGCTGAACGGGCTGTAAATGCCCACGCACTTCTCTGCTGCTTTACAACAGATCCATCTGTATAGATGAGCACTTCGGGGCTATCTGAGTGTTCATAGATGAGCGCGTTAACCTCTGCATTGACAGCGGCAGGGTTCTGCTCTCTGCACCGTCTGTCGAGTGTGATAATGCAGGAGAAAGTGCACTTAAAGGCTGGAGGCACCGGCACCCATTCCTTGCCGGGGTTGATACTGGTAAGACTGCAGACCTGTCTGACGACATCTTCCGCCCGACCCATCCATGATTTGCCCCTCTTTAGCCTGTCACCCTTTTCTCTGAATATAGCGTCATGCAGAGGGTGCTGCTCATCTGCACTTATTTTTAAGTATGCACGAGCTCTCCAGATCTTGATCCTGTGTTCCATTGTCGGGAAGTCAAGGAGGTATCTCATTGCTACACAGCTGGTGTCTCTCGTGCAGCCCAAAATGATGCGCATGGCTTCGTTTTGTACCTTTTCGAGTCTTCCAATCTGTGTAGGGCTGACAGTGAGGATGGCCAGGGCATACTCGATGCGTGAAAGTACAAGTCCTTGGAACAGAAGTATTAGCAGTCTTTGCTCGATATTGGCAGTCACCATGACTCTCATTGCTGACAAATCTTTTCGAGCCTTCGTTATGACATAATCGACATGATCGCTGAAGGACAGGCTACGATCAAGCCTCACGCCAAGATATGTCATTGACTGGGTTCTACTCAAACTGCTCCCATCCATTCTTATTGCCGGCAGGTCTGTTTTCACAATATGGTTGTTTAGTGAGAACCATGTAACCGTTGCCTTTGCAGGGTTGACAAGGGCAACAGCATCAGCACACCATGAGGAAATTCGATCTAGTTCGCCCTGCATATCATTGGCAACCGCCTGTCTATCTCAACCCTGTCGATACACGAGGATGTCGTCAACGAATGACAGAGTCCTACCCCTCCCGTCCAACTGTTGTTCAGTGATCGGCACCGTATACACGTTGAATAGTACTGGTGACAGTGGTGAACCCTGCGGCAATCCTGGACATATCGTTATCGGCTCAGAAGACCAACTCCCGCATCTTAGCACCACCTTCCTTTGGAGCAGAACTGCAGCTATCCATCGTACAAGGTGAGGGTGCACTTTCAGTCTGAGGAGGGTTTGCGTCAAGTGCTCGAAAGATACTCTGTTATATGCGTCCTCTAAGTCTATGGCGGCCGCACATGTCTCTTCTTTGACCTGAAATCCTTCGTAAACGTCTTGAGCAAAGATAGCCGCATTCAGCCATGACTCTTTGTTGCGTCTGTATCCTCCAAGTGTGGGCGGGAAGCAGCCGAGCTGTTCCAGGTCCCAAGCAAGTCTGTGTGCAACAATTTTCTCCAGTAGCTTGCCAACAGTATTCTGCATCGTGATGATTATGTAGCCGCTTATCTTGGAATGGTCTTTGTTCGGTTTTGGCAGCGGCAGCAAGTAGCTGTGTATCAATTCTTCTTTGACCTGACCCCTCTGGATACTGGTGTTGAATTCTCTGGCCAGTTCTTCCATGTCATCATCTGATATCACCAGTAGGTCACCATATCGGATGCCGTCTGGGCCTGGGGTGGTGTTAGGTGATTTCTTGAGCATCGCACGCAATATCTCAGCTGTGATTGTCCATTCTTCGTCTGTCCCGACCCCCTCGCACAACTGAAAGAGTGTCGTCGTGGTCCTCTGTCTGGCGGGCTCGTCTTTCTGGTCAGTCTGTTCTATGTAGCGTGCAAGAAGGGCCTTACCTTTATCCGCATCCGACTTTTTCCATGCGAGGTCTGTGCCTTGAAAGTCTGGAATACTCCTACGGTGTGCAGCACCGTTCATGCTCTTGTGGAGGCGCCAGAATGTCGTAAGAGATCGCTCGGAGCACACCTTCCTGCAGAACTCGTCCTATTTCTCGGCCTTGGCCTGTTTGGCGTAGGATTTGAAAAAAGTCGTCATCCTATCGACCTCAGTCTTCAGGTTCGCCAATTCAACCTGTGGCATGTTAGCCTTTCTGGCCTTTTGCCAGTCTTTGACAGCCTGCCTCTTTCCCAGCCATGCCTTCTCGACCTCTCCATTCCACCATGGTGGCTGCAAGGATCTTTCTTGTCTCCTGCGGGAGGAAGTTAGTTTTCTTTTTCTGATCTTGCTTATGGCGTCTTGACCAGTGGTGTCGTACGGGAAGGCATTTGTTTTGTTTCTTTGACTCATGGCCCCGTCTTTTTTGATCAGGATGACACATGTGTAGTGGTCACTATCGTGGTATCCCAGTGTGCCCTACCGGCACCTGCGTGCGATGGTGGGCGACACCAGAGCCAAGTCAATGACGCTGTCAGAGTCACCTGGTCAAGTGGCTATTCTAGTGACCTTCCCATCATTCAGACAGATTAGGACAGCAGATGCCAGGGCGTCCTCCAGATCTACTCCCTGTCTATTGGTGATGCAATTCCCCCATTGACTGCCTCTGGCATTGAAGTCCCCACAGTAGATGATATGCCTTTTATCCATATCGAACAAACTCTGCCATTTTCGCACGTCGACCTTCCCATTTCGCGCATACACGTTCACGATTACAAGCTGCACTGGTGTCATTATTCTTAATGCCTGCACTTGCAGGGCATCACTGTTCCAGGAAGACATATCGATCTCAGACACTAGTATGTTGTCGCGGACCAGAATGGCCTGTCCGAGGCGTCGCCTGTTAAAGAATGCCTGAAATCCCGCGACATTGACTGTTCCGTCGCCGAGCTGTGTTTCTTGTAAGACTACAATATCGTTTCCGTACAGTAGTTTTTCAAGAATGGGTCGGCGTTGACTAACTGATGCACAGTTCCAGTACAGTACTCGAACGTGTCCGATGCCCAATCTGTCACATTTTAAACGCCTTCTGCGTGTGCCCGCCCTCTTGCCACACCGTGTTCTTGTCGGTCGTCTGGTCGTCATGTTAGGCTTGACTATCGCCATCGGGCGCCGATGATACGCCGAAGGGAGTCCGGGCGCGCGTGCACGAGCTCCGTTGCACGGTCCGAACTCCATTTCACCACGAAAAATACACTTAATCCATACACATTTCAGAAACAACACGTTCCATTTTAGGGGACGAAAAAATGTCCCGCCATCTTGCTCAAGGGAACTCACTCTCCGATGATGATGATTGTCAGCGACTTGTGCGCTGCAGATTCTCACGACTCCGCTACTTTCGCACTGCACGAAATAACAATTCATGACATTTGTGAAAGGAATGCAATTTATTCAGAGCCGACATTTGAATGGCTCTACGAGCGTTATGTTTCACCATCATTACACAACATGAATGCATTAACGTGATGATAGATGATGCTAGCATTACACAATCTAAATGAACAGCCCTATGTTTGCCTATGGCCTAGAAAGCTATCGAATTGGTCAAGGATACGTCTGCTCTCTCTACCGTCTCCAGTCAGTCTGTCCACACGCTACACATTGCGTGGACAAGCACGGACACTTTACTGTCCGTGCAGTAGCTATTATTGCGTGCCTGGTCTTGCCAGCACGCCGGCTGGTGAGTTTGAGTAACCCGGCATATCACGGTTACTCGCAAGGACCAGCTACCCAATTGCTTGGGGAAAGCCCACGCTCATCTGTACTCGTCGACCTCTGGTCTGACACAAATGTGTCTCCTTGTGAGGCTATTAATAGTACTCGGTGTCTCTCCTGTCTGGTGTCTCTCTACTAAACTAGTGTTAATTCATTACTTCTGTAAGGCCTTATTGGGGATGCTGACAGGGTCCCCTCCTCTCCGCGAAGTGTTACTTCCCTTTTTCTCGTGTTTGTAACACTTCTGGTCACAAAAGAAAAATTGGTTGTCCCAATTTTGTCAGATCTCCAATGAGTATAGAACTTTCTAGTTTGGGGATAGAACAATATCTTCTACCTTCATTCACAGTGTTCTATCTTTTCACTTGGCTAATTCAGTAGCCTATGTCTCAGTATAGTTGGCTCCATAGATATCTTAGGGATTGGTAGTGAACCGGAAACCGTTGTCTTATGACTTATGTCCTGGCTTCTGTCGTTTGACCCTATGTATTTTGACTTCACCTATTGACTTCCGTCTTGACCTGTTCCTCCAATTTCCCGAAATGACAACCGACACACTAGTTGACTTTTTTCTGAGTACAACACATGAGCACAAAGTGTTCATGTTCCCATCAATATCCCCTCCAACTCTATACACACAGCTCTACTGTTTACCTTCTTGCTTCCGCATGTGAAAAAGCTATATTCACTGTTACATTTAGGTTTCTAATAATTTATTGTGTCCCCTGAATTTAGAGTTATCGTTCTTTGGATTGAATGGTGTGTGCCTCTTTTATGTGTTCGTTTTCCTGTTTGTTTGCGTGTTTTCTAATAAACTAAAGTGTACTTAACTCTCTAACATGTGTATACGTTAGTGTACTAAATGTGTGTGTTCCTTCGAGCGCCGCAAATCGGTTTATTGTGGTTACAAACGTTCGTTATTTTTATTTGTGACCAAAACTCCGCTTTCTGAAGCTCAAAGTACGTTCTCTATATAGTCTGTTAAAGTGTGGCTGTAACACACATAAAAACCTGACAACACATTGGAAACACAGATGACACAGACAAGCCAAATAAGACTTTTCCAGCGGTGGAAAAATTTTTTTCCGCTGTCTTTCTGTCTCGCTCTCTTTCTTTCAATGTTTACTAAGTTTTCGCATTCTCTCCTCGCATTTTCTCTTCTTTCATTCATCTTTCATTCCCTTTCATACTGTTCTTTCACTCAATCATTCTCTCGTCATTAAAATATGTTTCATAGCATTAAATACATCAACATTATATATCTACTATAAACGATTGGCTGAATTATAACAGTAATCATGCCAAATGACTGTGCGTTTTGTTTGCACGCGTCATCTCTATACAAAAATGTACATAGTTGTAAGGACGGTTGGTTACCGATCCTGTTATAGTAACTTACTAATAATTTGGTGTGCTGACCTAAATTACCCTCAAGGTAAATAATTTAATACTACTTCAATTTAAGAAAAATGGGTTAATTACCTTAAAGTATTATTTGTGAAAAAGATGATATTAATTCCTAAATGATTGTGTTAGTTTTGAAATGATATATTAGCTAAATGGATGTATAAATTATTATGATTATATGTTAATAAACTATTATAAGATTTAACAATACTATTTGTATAATGGATGTTCTAATAAATGGATTATTAATTAACTGATGGTGATTTCTAACTACGCAAATAAGAAAATAAAGTTATATATGCATTTAACCAATTTGCAATTGAATAAATAATAGAAAAAATGAAGTTATAGATACTGTTAATAAAATAATAATGTACATATATCACAGTTACATTTCTATATCTAATTACACTAAGTCGACGTCCTCCTCTGCGTTGTGAAGATGGAGCAAATCTCTTTGTAGACTATTCTAACATAGTTCATTCCGGCAAAGTCTCTTATGCTCTCCTCGAAGGATAGTGTATTAATATAGTTGCCTACTACATTATGTAGGTCCATAGCTAACCCTGGACTGTTATTAGGGGTCTAAGCGTTGGTTCAATATATTCTAGATTCGGGGTCTAACCTGGGTTCGCTGTATTCTTGGCGTTGGTTCATATATACTGACCCATGTGTGTATCAGCCCATGATAATTCTGCGTCTGTTCGTTACACTTCTTATTGCACTGTTATACTCACAAAAATTATATATCTGGCGATGATAACGCACTTACGATATGTCTTTATCACCACACATGGCACTTGGTTATCTAACATTACAGTGTCACTGTTTCTGGTGGTGTATGGTCGATCCCTTCCTGTAACTCAGGTATTTGAATGGATGAAGGACGACTCAAAATGTCTGCAATTGTATTTAATCTCCCTTTTAAGTGCTGGATGGTAAATGTGTAATTTTGGAGAATCAAAGCCCACCTGTAAATTCTATTGTTGGTAGGATGTCCAGATTGCATCACAGACAATGGAGAGTTATCGGATTGGATTACAAACTGTGCTCCTGCCAAAAATCTGTGAAACTTTCTCACGCAATAGATCAAACTAAGACCCTCCAATTCTGATGCTGAGTGTCTTCCTTCAGCAGGAGTAATCTTGTGACTTACGTACATTACGGGGTGGAACGTCCCGTCGTAGAACTGTCCTAGTATCTCAGATATGGATATGGCACTCGCATCTGTGCGTAAAAAATAAGTGAGTTTTGGATTAGGCATACGAAGGATAGGTGAAAAAAAAACTGAAAAGATGTTTAAATTTTGATAACGCACTAATTAATCGTGCATCTTTCATAAATAAATTAGCCGAAGCTTTTAAGATGTTAGACAAACCACTGGTGATCTCCGCCAGGTTTGGAGTGAATTTACTATAGTATTTTCGGACCTGTTACTTGGTCGTTGGCATTGTCAAATTCAGAATCTTAGTGACGATTCTGTTATCGGTTTTCAATTGGCCCCTGCAGATGGTATGACCCAGGAAGTCAATTTGTTTCATGCCCAACTCTACTTTGGACGGCATCGCTGTGAGTCCAAACAATCTCAACTTGTCGAAGACTTGTCGACGTTTCAGTAAGTGTTGTGTCCCGTCTTTCGTCTGACTGCATATGTTATTTCTATATGTCGAGATATTTGTCGCAGTTGCGTTTACTGTAGGAACTGGTAGTTCCATCTCGTCCAATACTGTTGTGCTACTAGTTGTGTGTGCTGTTATCTGGCTAAGTGTGTTTGCGTTGTCGCTGTTGTGTGTCGCCCTACCTGGTGAAGTTGAGTTGAGTATGTCTGTCGTCTCTTGGTGTTGGTGCAATCTGTTCGTCTGTCTGTTGTACTTGTTGTGAAACGTATGGTTTCAGGATGGTGATATGAAATATCTCTAAGTGTTCTTTTATCGATATTTCATGATCCGCATCTGATATTTTGCGTTCAACGCGGAGAGGCCCTTGGCAACATGTTAGTACCATATTATGTTTATCGGTTAGTTGAATCACAACCTTTTAGTTTGGTTTAAGGTGAATCGTTTTAGTACCCTTGTTTGGATAGTTATGGTTTCCATTACTCGACACCTGCATTAGGGGTCCAGTAATATCGACCGCTATACTTTCAAGTGGTCTAGATGCTATCACTGACCGTTGCACTTCGGTCTTTACATGCTTTGTCTTTCGTACATGATGTTGGCACACAGTACAAGAGCGACAGAAAGATTTTATGACCGAACAGAATTTCGGCCAGTAAAATTGTGATAGAATTCTGGCTCGCCTTTTAAGATAGGCCAAATGTTCAGCAAACGGTGATGAATGTGCGATTTTTAGCACCTTTTGTCGGTATGTTACAGGTAACACCGTCTGCTGAATTTCATGGTTATTATATGTATAATAACGCATGAGAATTCCGTTAACCTTTTTAAAGTCCCAGGAAGAATTTTTAGAAACTTTCTTTCGCTCACACAACAAGTTAAAATACGGTGTGAGTGTTTGGTCGGTGCTTTGTGCCTCGCTCAACTTTTGGCGAGTATTGTTGGTATCTGCACCACTTGGTGTTAATAGCTGTAGTGTTTCATTTTGTAAGTCAGTATAACTTTTTTCTGTATCTGACTTAGTTACAGCGTTGACCATGTGTGTTTCATTCCAGGCTTTTATGTTGTCGTCTGTACATTCTTTCAATGCATCAAGGCATCCTAAAATAAGATCCGTAGAAGGATCTTGGAGGATAGCGCACGTAAATGTGCCGGTAAGGAACGGGGTATTGATATGCGCTTTTGCCAGTGGATATTTCTCGATGGTTCCTGAGAAAGTACGGCATTTGACAAATTCACCCGTATAATCTTCTGGTCTAGCAAGTTCTTTCCTTAAACCCAGTAGGGTGCTTCCGCTATCAACCAAACATTGGCATGGTTTACCATTGACCAGTGCATCGTAGAACTTAAGGTTACCTCTGGAGGCACATACTGCATTAGCTTCTTCATTTGAACATGATATTATGTGTCCAAATTTCAATCTCCCCTCCGCATGAAACTGGTGGCATACTTTACATGTCTCAAAGTCTAAAATATCGGTTACTGCTGATACACTCTGACATTCATTCGTTGGCAATACATTGGCAAGTTCGGGATCTATGTCACTCTCATCGTCTGATGATGTATCGAGGAGGGCTGCGTTGTTTGCCTTCATTCTCTGTCTCCCAAGACATTTATTGCTATAGTGGCCATAACTTGAACAAAAATAACATTTTACAGCACGTTTAAACGATGATCTTCTGCTTTCTTGCTTACTTATTACTTGTTCTAGGTGTGCTGGATATGTGGGGTTCTTATCACACATTGAATAAGTTGGATGAAAAAGATTGCAATAATTGCATCGAGGTGGTTTCTGAGGTGTTTTGTCATTTTTACTGTAATCTTTCTATTTGTATGATCTATCAGGGACTCTATTTGCAAAAGCTGTAATTTCTGTGTCATGTGATGTAGTTTTAAATATGTCCCGATTAGAGGAAAAATAAGCTGACCCCCGTTTCTCTAATTGTTGAATGGAATCAATATCTGACTGTTGTAAGAATTTAGCAAAAGGGGTAGGCACTGTAGAAACGACTTTGTCCATTACCATTAGCTCTTCTAGTTTTTCATAGCTGTTACCTTTATTAGCCGCTTTAGTCCACTTTTTAAATGTGCTTTGCACGTTAGAAATGTAGTCTAAAAAAGTTTCAGTTGCTTTTGGTTTAATCTGTGAGAATTGAATTTGGTAACCATTAGCGTCCAAAAGAAAATGTTTTATTATCCTATCGTGTATGTACTGGTAATTGTTTCTAAGATCTGTAGGTATGGATTCTATTACTTTTAAAGGCTCCCCACTCAGGTTCCTCATGTAAATCATTGCCCAATCCTCTAAAGGTATTTTCTGTGTTTTTAGTTGGAACTCTATATTTTCAGTCCATGCGCTGATGGAATCACCTATAGTGTATGGTTTGATAAGGCCCTTGTATTTACTAAATTTGTTCTGTTCTTCTTGGCTCTTTTGTTTGCTAGAGGCTATTTGTATGTTAGAATCTACCTCCATTTCCTTCATTTTTAGTTTAGTTTCTGAATCTACTTGTATCTGTTGTTCTTTGGTAGCATGCTCTAAGTCTAACTGTTTCTGTTTGATAATTTGGTCCGACTCTAATTTCTTCTGTTCTAACTCTATTTTTTCTGGTCTAACTCTAATTGTTTCTGTTTGGTAGTTTGATCCGACTCCAATTGTTTCTGTTTGGTAATTTGATCTAATTCTAATTGTTTCTGTTTGGTAGCCTCCTCGATCTCTTTCATTTCTTTTTGATGTTGCCTTTCTAATGCTCTTTCATCTCTGTCAAGAGCCGCTTTCCTTTCTGTTTCTTCTCTATACTTTTGATCCGCCCATTTTTCTAGCTTATCTCCAGTGTGGCCCATTGCGATGCCCGCCTTGATACATTCATTTAGTGACGCCATTTTGTGGCTTAATGTTAGTTTACAATGATAATACAATAATATGCACAGAATGGTTTACAATAATGTGTTAGTAAATGTACATCTTTTGCTGGAAAAGAAGATGCATGATTAAGTTACAGCATACCAAAATATTCGAAAAATATACTCATCTAATTTGTTGGAAAGTACGGTACTTGGGATGTTCCACCGCAGTCTTTCACACAACACACTGGTTGGATTTGATAACACACGGGCTGTTCTGGTTAGTAGAGCAGCAAAAATTAGACACACGCTTAAGTTGTAAATACAAGCTTACAATTCATCATATTTTATCAAATATTTCATATTTCATTATGTTGTTAATATAATCTCCTATTTCATGCGAATGATGAATGGAAATGTGCTAAATAGTGATAAATGGTATTAATGATGAATGATATGATCGTCTGAATGATTGTTAGATGAAAAATGAGATGATTTGTCGTATGGCTGTCAATGCCGTCTTGTCTTCGCTGTTTGACTCTGGCGTATCGTCGTTCTAGGCTGCAGTTCGTCGCTAATCTCTTTACTGATTTCGTAGAATGGTGACATTGATGGCTGTATCACACGCAATGAAATGTACACGGTGGTTACGATGGTAATGTTCACTGATGATTTTATACATTTCAATTGCTTTTAGTATCATAACACACTTTCTAAATAATATTGGTAGAATTTCACACTTTACTGATCCACTTTGACTCAATTGTGGTTCACACTCCACAAATTGGCGATCGTATAATTTACCACAAGAAAAAAAAATTAATTTATGACATGTATCGAAACAAATTTGTATTACTTTGCAATATATCACACAGCAATTATGTTGAAACGTGCATTGAACTGATGCTAGTTCACACTTTTGTAATATCAATCGATAGCTAACGTTCGTTCAGTGGTTCATACAACCACTTGTATGTTTGGCGTTAACTGTTCGTTGAATACTACACCAACTGCCTGCTATGAGTGCTCAGAAACGTTCACTGAAATCTGACAGTAATTGTACTGCTGGCGTTGGTTCAATGTGTTCTGACACCAATTCGGGGTCTAGCCTGTCAGCGACTTGTGCGCTGCAGATTCTCACGACTCCGCTACTTTCGCACTGCACGAAATAACAATTCATGACATTTGCGAAAGGAATGCAATTTATTCAGAGCCGACATTTGAATGGCTCTACGAGCGTTATGTTTCATCATCATTACACAACATGAATGCATTAACGTGATGATAGATGATGCTAGCATTACACAATCTAAATGAACAGCCCTATGTTTGCCTATGGCCTAGAAAGCTATCGCATTGGTCAAGGATACGTCTGCTCTCTCTACCGTCTCCAGTCAGTCTGTCCACACGTTACACATTGCGTGGACAAGCACTGACACTTTACTCTCCGTGCAGTAGCTATTATTGCGTGCCTGGTCTTGCCAGCACGCCGGCTGGTGAGTTTGAGTAACCCGGCATATCACGGTTACTCGCAAGGACCAGCTACCCAATTGCTTGGGGAAAGCCCTCGTTCATCTGTACTCGTCGACCTCTGGTCTGACACAAATGTGTCTCCTTATGAGGCTATTAATAGTACTCGGTGTCTCTCCTGTCTGGTGTCTCTCTACTAAACTAGTGTTAACTCATTACTTCTGTAAGGCCTTATTGGGGATGCTGACAATGATAATGATGATGATGATGATAATAATAAATATTACATCCATGAGAATGGAAGAAATCTTCTCACTTGCAGCATTTAATGAAGAAGAATGCACTTGAAGGCTATACAAGAATAATACCACAATGTACGTATCTTGTTTATAAGCAAATACTCATTGACATGGGAACTGATTTTTAAAAGCCCTTAATGTATGAGACCCTTTTTCTTGAATAGAAAAAGATGAACAAGAGAATTAACTAGGAACAGAATGGGATAGGAGACATAGTTGTAAATTCCAAATCAACCAAGGTATGACTTAACCGGTAGACCTGAGGACAGGCATAGGTGAAGATGAAACTGCACATCTGCTAGATAAAACCTTGAACCCCTGATAGTGGAAGATTGGAGTGAGAGCAAACAACCATGTTGGTGATAACTAAATGAGAACACCATGACTATCTTTCTTCTATGATTATTTTCTCTAAGAACAAGATTCATTCTATTGTTTTCACTTGTGTTTTTAGGCTTTTACATTTCTTTTCTAATGTCATAGTTATGATATAATTAGAATTATGTGATGCTAAAATTGCAGGTAGTGGTCATTATCCAGACCTGACTTTGTGAATGCAGCACTTTGTGAAAGTAGTTGTAGCAGCTTGACTGAATACAGTAGCCACTTAACTGCGTGAGGCAGCTGAGATAGTGAAGCCAAATACTATTCCACAGCAACTTCCTGCCAATTTTCACCACCTTTCCAGGACAGGTATCACATAACTTTGTAGCCAGGTATAGGTGACCACCAGTGAGCAAAATTTAAAATCACCGGGGGAAAACAATCTACCGCAGAAGAATGTCTCGGTGTGTTAACCACGCATAGAAAGAACAGATGGTTCAATCAAAAATGTGAAGAAGCAGTCACTAGGAAGAAGAATGCCAGACATGTATGGTTAAATGACATCAATAACATCCAAAAGGAAGAGCATTAAAGAAATGAATGTAAAGAGGCTACAAAAATAGTCAGACAGCAGAAGCGAGAATATATGAGTAATATAATCAAAGATATGGAAACTAATCACCAGAAAAATGAATCCAGAAAATTTTTTTAAGTACTGAAGTCAATGAAACGAGGGCACCAACAAAACACATATGGTTTAATAGACAAAAATGGGAATATGATAAATACCATGAGGAAATGTGCAACACATGGAAAGAATATTTTATTGAATTACTAAATTGTGAAGCTCCAAGTAACATTTTCCCACAGGAAGAGGTTCTAACATGCGAACCACAAATTGAAGAACCTACATTTGAAGAAATCCTATATGTAATCACACGACTTAAAAACAATAAGGCAACTGGGACTGATGGAATTGCTGCTGAATTTATAAAGGCAGGTGGCCATGCATTACATCTAAAGCTATACGAACTAATAATAAAAATCTGGAGGACCGAAGAATTACCCCATGACTGGAAAGAGTCATTATTGATACCTATCTTTAAGAAAGGAGACAAGTTCCAATGTGGAAATTATAGAGGAATATCACTACTGTCGACAAGCTATAAGATACTATCCGCAGTATTACTAAATAGACTAAAACCATATTCAGAAGACATATTAGGTGACTACCAGGCGGGTTTTAGACAAAACAGATCAACAATAGATCAGATATTTATCTTACGACAAATAGCCGAGAAACATTGGGAATATAAAAGAGATCTCCATAACATTTTTGTGGATTTTAAAAAGGCTTATGATAGTGTCCATAGGAATAGTCTATGGAATGTTATGCAGGAATTTGGAATACCAAGGAAGTTAATTAACATGACCAAACTATGCATGGAAGATACTTATAATATAGTAACATATAAAGGCAGGAAATCAGACCCCTTCCAAACATCTGGCTTGAAACAGGGTGATGCACTATAGCCGCTACTCTTCAATCTGGCTCTAGAGAAAGTTGTAAGGAAGGTAAAGGAGGAATGTGATATTGGAGGAACATCCAAGCTGCTTGGTTATGCAGATGATATAGATATTATAGGGCAAAGTGAACAAAAGACTATTAGAAATATTGACTCACTTAAAAGGAAAAAGCCCAACAGATGGGGCTGGTTATCAACCAAGATAAGACAGAATATATGGTAATTTCAAGAGACGGAATGGCTAAAAACTCTGGCCACATACAAATAGATAATATGACCTATTAAAAGAACGGAAACATACAAATACCTGGGTACAATCTTCAACTGCTCCAACATCATAAGGGAAGAAATACAAATTAAAATCAACTCTGGAAATAAGATATACTATGCACTACAACATCTACTAAAATCAAAGGCGCTATCTCGTAACACCAAAATCACAATATACAAAACACTGATCAGACCAGTTGTGCTGTATGGCTCTGAAACCTGGAGTACAACGAAAGGAGACGAAGCCTTGTTACAAACCTTTGAGAACAAAATTTTAAGACGCATCTTTGGACCCATTAGGGATACACAAAGTGGAGAGTGGAAAAGAAGAAGTAACAAAGACATTTATGATTTGTTTAAGTCCCCGCTAATCACTGGTATCATGAAGGCTAATAGGCTACAATGGCTGGGGCATATAGAAAGAATGGAAGATAATAGGGAAACAAAACTCGCTTACACTCAGGAAATAAATGACCGTAGACCCCGAGGTAGACCAAGAAGGCGGTGGAGAGATAATATACATACAGACCTACAAGCACTTGGAATCAACGACTGGCAAGAGAAGGTCCACCAGAGAGACGAATGGAGACAGATTGTATTTGCAGCAAAGAACCTCAATGGCTCGGAACGCTGAAGAAGAAGAAGAAGGGGGGAAACAATAAGAACACTCAATATTCTACAATGACTGTTACCGAGATCCCATAACTGGATGGTAAATCAACCAGGGTGTACCCAGTTCTTTCCACAGATTAGAATTAGGACAGCAGAAGAGGCCCAATAATCATAAGTTAAACGGGTTGTAACACTGAGGACAATGTATGATACAGTGGCACAGTCATGAGATAGATACTTAATTAAGAGATTAATATAACCAGAATATTTGTAATTGAACTGTAATGTTGTTGTATGTTATTACATGTATAATCAATAGTTCCATTTAGGTATAATAAATGATAAAATTTACAGGTTATTGTCTTTTTTGAGAGTTCTCTTGTCATACTAAAATTGTTGTAAACAATTACCCTAGATTAATTATTTAGTTGGTAGAGGAGAGGCAAGGAACCATCCATAAGGACATTTGGGATACTCAATTTAAAAAATTCATTTTTCCCTTGAGGTATTCTTTGGTTCTCCAAAACTCTATTAAATGGTCTCAAATCATTGAGCCAGTAACAGCTAAATTAATTTTAACGAGCAGGATCACATCGAGAAAGAGGAACTCTGGATCCTTTATCTCTGTGGGGTTGAGCCATCAACTATTTATCCGACACACCAATATTGAGAAGATTGTTGATGAGATGACCGAACCCTTAGGGATGCCGTTCTCTTGCACATATGTGTCGGATACCTCATTCCCTATCCTCACTGAGAAGCTTCTATCTTTGAGGAAGTTTTCTATGTATTTGTGTCACTTATTTTCCCGGGAGGAAAGTGGAATCAACAAGCACATCTTCAATCTTATTATCTTTTGGGATTATTGACTGACTTCTGTCTACACTCCTCCCTTCTGTCTTCCCTTCCATATATCTATTCCTTTCTCTCTCTCTAATATTCCTTCAACACATACTCCGACAACAGTTTCTTTCATCAATTAATAAAATATTTATTAATAAAAACTATGTCTGGTGTATGTATGAACTGTGTAGGTGTAGTTGATAGTGTATTCTATTGTTGGTGCAAGAATGAACTCGTAATGTCTAGCAGCGGTATCACATCTCGCCCAGTCATTCTTCCAAACCACCGGACAGCACATCAAACAGGACAGGTCTCACCCTGGATGTTCCGTAGGCTTGAGTCTGAAGGTAAATCCGTTATTGAACGAACCAAAACTGTTCACCACTGGATCAACGCAACGTAATAATATTCCAGTAAGTCTATGACTTCGCCCGAGTTTGTTTCATGAAATTAATTATCCACACCGAAAAAACTACATCACCACAGTCCTGCATATTGTCTCTAATGACTAGCAATGTTTTTACTTGTCTATTGTTTCTTCACTATGCATACAAGACGTATGTAGTTTTATTTTGCTTTGCTTTCTGCAAACTTATCTTTCTTTTTTCCATTATTACTTTGGTTATCTGGATATTCTTTTCTTCGTTTTCAAAGTTCCTTTAAAGGTATATGGTAGTTCGTATTTGACCCTGTCTAAGTTATTCCTTGGTTTATTGAGGTATTTGCTCTCCCCACAAATGAAATGCCTTGAGTTTATCAACCAGAGCTTTTCCTGTACACAAGACGTATGTGTCTATCTTCTCTGATATATCCGGATGGGAATTTGAACCTGTGAGAAGTATAACATATCAAGTGATAGGCGTCTGCCACTTAATACTACTTATGCAAGTGTCCTTCTCCAGCCGCAATGACAAGGCTTCCGAAGTAAACACCAACATAAGACATATGAATTCACCAAAGTCTAAACTATTCACTAATAGAAAGCAATGGTAAACACTATGCACACACATCTATTTTCCTATGCTAAAACTATTACTCTAAGGTTATAATACCTTATATATTCACTTATCCTCCTGGAATTGAAATACACTAGCGAATAAAACACTAATATCCCATATTCTTTCAACCATTAGGGACGTGTATTTCTTTCCCCACTCAGGATGCATAGATCATTCAGCCCAGTTTGGAACACACACTAATCAAGACAACCCAATTTCTACTATTTATAACGAGTGGCCCATCCTCCGTTATTGTTTGATGTTCATACCTCAACACTCGTCTCTTGACGTATCCTGCCCATCAAAACGCGGTAACATCACGTAGTGACTATTTGCTCGTTTCATCCGTTGTTACGCTGTTTCCCTGAGTTCCCCGTACGCTGATACTTCAAAGCATCCTAACTCGTTGATCGTGTTCTCCGTTCATTTTTTCACCCAACGCGATCTCCCCGGTTCCCGTGTCCGTACGATCCGATCGTCAGGCAATGAACTTTGCGAACACCTGTATCCTATTTTTATATTCGTAGGTCAATGATCTTTAATTTATTTTCCTCCTCTCAGAATGAAGTACACAATTGTTAACCCTCCTCCTACATTGTAGTTTTATATGTAAGTTATCAAGGAATCACTAAACTGCAGTTTTTCCGTGACAATTTGTAGGTTCTTCCCACTATGCCTACTTTCTTTATCTTGATTAGTGCGGCTTCGCTCCAGCATTGATCGTACGCCTGGGCTAGGTCCAGGAATACAGCCAACGTCTTTTCCCCTCTCTTGAATCCATTTATTGAAAGACAGAAGATCAAGTGGTTTGGCCATGTCGTTAGAATGCAACGCCAACAACTACCATCACTGGCCTTGCATCAAAGATCATCTGCGACGAGACCAAGAGGACGTCCAAGAAGAAAATGGATTGATGACCTCAAGCACAATGTACAGTCACACGGAATGACACTATCCAGTGACGCCCACCGGGCGCTGGAGCGCAAATTATACCTCCCCACGCCGCTTGACGGCAGAAGTGGATAATGATGATGATGTTGATGATATATATATATATATATATATATATATATATATATATATATATATATATATATATATATCTTATATATAAATAAGGATCGTCTGTCTGTCTGTATTTATGTCTGTCTGTCTGTATGTCCTTTATGTGTTCGCGAACGGCCCATCCGATTGAGATGAAATTTTCTACACGCCTTTCTGTCATTCCAGAGCTGCCAACTGTGATATTTTTTTAGTGTGAAATCGCCTGCTTACTCAGTATTATTTCATTTTTCATTTTTCATTATAATTTCATATATTTCAGGGGACCTAACTCCGTAAAAGTTATTTCAAGGGGCATAACTTTTCTGTATAACTTATAGTCATATTGTGGCATCGTTTTCAAAGATTTATAAACTCTGTGTCCATAGTTATGTACCGGCATATGAGTTATAATAAATAATGATACAAACTGTAAGGCATTTTCAAAGTTTTCATAAAAATAATGCACAATGCATAACATTGTAACTCATCTTTATTTGCTTAAGAAGTTACTGTAGTCATGCAGGTGATTAGCAAGCGTTTTCATTAAAAATAATGGATGGTGTGTGGAAGGACATTCTTTTAAGTTACTTTTTTTGTTGTATGAAGTTAATGAGAACTTATATGACTACTTATATGAATTAAATGAGATGCTCCCCACCAGGGACTGGGCGAAGCCGGACAGGGTCAGGCAGACAGATAGACAGACAGACAGACAGACAGACAGACAGACAGACAGACAGACAGACAGATAGTCGGTAACGGGAACGGGAACCTATATGACTACTTATATGAATTAAATGAGATGCTCCACACCAGGAGCTGGGCAATGCCGGGCCGGGTCAGACAGACAGATAGACAGACAGACAGACAGACAGACAGACAGACAGACAGACAGACAGACAGTCGGTAACGGGAACGAGAACTTATATGACTACTTATATGAATTAAATGAGATGCTCCCCACCAGTGACTGGGCGAAGCCGGGCAGGGTCAGCTAGTATATATATATATATATATATATATATATATATATATATATATATATATATATATATATATATATCATCATCATCATCATCATCATCATCATCATCATCTTCCACTTCTGCCGTCAAGCGTCGTGGGGAGGAATAATTTGCGCTCCTGCGCCCGGTGGGCGGCACTGGATAGTGTCATTCCGTGTGACTGTACAATGTCCTTGAGGTCATCAATCCATTTTCTTCGTGGACGTCAAGTATATGCCCCAACAAGTGAATGCAGTGAAGAAAGCATAGAGGAAGTTTATAATGACATGGAGTCTGCTTTGAAGAACTGCAAAAAATCAGAAATAAATATCATAATGGGTGATTTCAACGCAAAAATAGGACAGCAAGGCGATGGATGCAGTGTAGGCAACCATGGTTTGGGAGGGAGAAATGAAAGAGGATACAGACTTGTAGAATGGGCAAAAGAACAAAAAATGGTTGTAGGAAACACCTGGTTTAAACAGCATCCTAGAAGATTATGGACATGAGGAGTCCAGACAGCAGGATTAACAACCAGATAGATTACATCCTGATTAGCAAAAGGTTTCGAAATGCGTTAACAGTCGTAAAAACAGTTCCAAATGCAGACTGTTACAGTGATCACAGATTAATTACAGGCACATTGAGGGTAAGGTTAAAGAAAGTCAAGTATACAGCAGGAAACCCTAAATATGACTTGTGCAAATTGAAAACTGACAAAGAAATACAAGATAATTTTAACATAGAAGTAAAGAACAAATTTGATATATTGTCTGATCTAGAGATCCTATTTCAAGATGTAGATGATCAGTGGGAAATGATGAAGAATTCAATCAGTTGTGCAGCAGAAAAAACTATTCCAAAAGTAAAGAAAGTGGGCCGTAAGATATGGATGACTGAAGAAATTTTACAACTAATGGAAACAAGAAGACAGAACAAAAATAATCCTGCCAAATATGAAGAAATTCACAGAAAAGTGAGAACCTTATGTAAGAAAGCAAAAGAAACATGGCTTGAGAAAATATTGCAGAGAAATTGAAAAACAACACAACAGTAACAATGCGAAACTAATGCACAAAAGAATTCAGGAGCTTACTAATCAAAGAACACGTACATCAGCAGGCTGCCTAAAGACAAAAGATGGAAGAGTCATAATAGAAAAAGATCAGATATTACATGAATGGTCAGATTACGTGAAAAACCTGTATGACGATAACAGAGACGAACAGTATAATGTTCAAAATAATAATGAAGGACCAGCAATTTTGAAGATGGAGGTTCAGAATGCTCTTAACCATATGAAATCTGGCAAGACCCCCGGTTCAGACAGCATCACAACAGAAATGATTAATGCTTTAGAAGAATATGGAGTAGATAAAGTTACCAGTCTGCTTAATACAATATATGATACTGGAAATATACCTCAGGAGTTATGTAATTCTGTATTTATTGCAATCCCAAAGAAATCAGGAGCCTTGGAATGTGATCAACATCGAACAATTAGTATAATGAGTCACATCACGAAGATTTTGCTAAGAATTATCATGCAAAGAGTTAGGAGGAAAATACAACCTGAAATAGGAGAAGAACAATGTGGGTTTGTAGAAGGCAAGGGTACAGTAAATGCTGTGTATATACTGAGAACCATAATCGAACGTTCTATAGAAGTAAACAAAGATCTACACCTTTGCTTTATTGACTACACAAAGGCTTTTGATAAAGTGCGACATGTCAACATGATAAGGATGCTTGAAGATCTACAAATTGATGGAAAAGATCTTAGACTTGTAAAAAACATATATTGGAAACAACAAGCTGCCATAAGAGTTGATAATGAAGTAAGCCAATATCAACCTATTAAGAGAGGTGTGAGACAGGGATGTGTAATGTCTCCAGATCTGTTTTCCCTGTACAGTGAACGTATTTTCAGAAATATTGAAGATATGGAAGGAATCAACATTGGGGGACGATGCATCAATAACATTAGATATGCAGATGATACAGTCTTGATTGCAGACAATGAACAGGACCTGCAAAATTTAGTAGATGCGATTGTTACACACAGTGAACAACTAGGGTTAGAATTAAATTGTAAAAAGACACAGATTATGGTCGTCACTAGGAAGAACGAAATACCACAATGTAATATACAAGTAAATGGGAATATTCTTCAACAAGTGAATAGGTACAATTATCTCGGAACAGTAATAACATCTGATGGAAGATGCCTTGAAGAGATTAGAACAAGAATCGCCATGGCAAAAGTAGCCTTTAGCAAGATGAAAAACATACTGACCAATAAAAAGATGTCAATTGAAACGAGAAAAAGAGTGTTGAGATGCTACATAGAACCTGTACTTTTATATGGATGTGAAGCGTGGACAATGAGCAGTCAGGCTGAAAAACATCTGATGGCTGTAGAGATGTGGTTTCTGAGGAAAATGCAAAGAATACCATGGACAGCCAGAAAGACCAATGAACAAGTTCTTCAAGAAACAAATGAAGATCGTAAATTGATTAGAGAAATTAGACGTAGACAGTCAAAATTTTTTGGGCATGTTATGAGAAGAAATGGATTGGAGAACTTGGTGACGACTGGTAAGATCGAGGGGAACAGACCAAGGGGAAGACCTAGAAGCAAGTACCTGGATGGCTTGGCCTTGTGGCATGGTCGAGACAGAAACACGGAGCTGATCCACGACTCTGGTGATCGAGTGAGATGGCAGAACATGACCGCCCACGCTTACCGGCATGGCACATGATGGATGGATATATATATATATATATATATATATATATATAGAGAGAGAGAGAGAGAGAGAGAGAGAGAGAGAGAGAGATGTATTTGCGCCAAGGCATTATCGGCACATGAACACAGATCAAATCCAAAACTGGTGATCGTGTGGGAAAGCGAACCATGACCGGTCACGCTTATCAACATGGCACACGATACTGATACATTTAATTTCTTCTTACTTATCACGCAAACTGAACATGTTTCTATTTTACAAGATTCTATCTTTGGTGTATAATAATAATGCTTGTGAGAGACTATTCTGTAACTAATACTATTAGCAGTATTATTGTCCCAAATACAATTTCTAGAGAACTATTTTGAGATACTGGTTTTTTTTTTTTGGTTTTGATTTTTTGTTTTAATTTGTTCCGCTACTCCGAAGTTTTCCTAATTACATATATTTGCCTGTCGTTCTGTCAATACCCCAGGAACATGAGTAATTACTTTAAACAGTCAAAACAAATTGTTGTTTGGTTTGCGCTGTGACCTTGTATAAGAGATGACGTAACTGTTAGTGCGCACTAGAATCCCTGTGCCCATAAAACGTTGTGGATGCCGCAAAGCAAAGCTTCGCAGACTCATATCGACAAGACATCGCTGTTGGTTTCGCTGTAAAACTTCGCCTCTGGGTAGTGGGCACTGAGAGAACAGTCGCTGTACAATATTACTTAACGGGAGAAAGCTCGCTTTAG
Source organism: Cepaea nemoralis (assembly GCA_014155875.1). Taxonomy (NCBI): domain Eukaryota; kingdom Metazoa; phylum Mollusca; class Gastropoda; order Stylommatophora; family Helicidae; genus Cepaea; species Cepaea nemoralis. The sequence goes on along the minus strand of JACEFZ010007879.1, from coordinate 3,584 downwards.
TAGATCATAGAAACACTCAGTGTTGATGTCTTTATGTCTTAGTTTATCTTATATCAAGAATGACTTGACATATTTGTGTATAGTCGACGTGTAGGTAAATTCTTACATCAAAAACACTGTCAACCTTGATAGTTCGCTCATTGTCGTTTGACAACGAAATTAAAGTAGATGTAAAAAATGCATTATATATATACAGAGATATAAGAAATAACACCCATAGCATGACATGAAATGTGTTTAGCATGTACCTAAGAAACAACCTGTTGTTGATTAGTTAGTGCAAACTTCAATTCGCCATTATATATAATTTAAACAATGCATGAAATCATTAGTCTTCATTCAGAAAAAAAACGCCATAATGCTTGAAAGATTGATGCTGATAGTCTGTTTTTGAAGCTAAAGTTGACCAAGAGAAGTACACATGTGATCAGCTTCTGTACACAGAAGATTTCTATAGTCTCGGAGTTGTGTCTACAATCAACTGCCTGCCAGCTGGTCCTAGGAGGAGACTTGATTTAGTCAAGACTGCTGCAGGTCCAGGTAAGCAAGCCGTTGCATATCAATGTACATCGTACTCCTGCTGCAGGTTTTTAATGTGTCAATCTATTTTTCTGAAATATCTAAATTGCACTACTGTAACTCTCTCATTAAGTAACTAAATGGAACTACTTTCATACTTTCGTGATATAACTAAATCATCTTATTTACATACTCTTTTCAAATATCTAAATTGTATTTCTGTTATATTCTCATATAACACTTCATAACTCATAACTCTTAATTAAATCATACTAGTGTTATATTCTCATGAAATATCAAAATTACACAGTTGTTATACCCACATAATGTTGCTTTCATACCCTCGTGAAATGTCTCAGTGACACTGCTGTAATATTCTTTTTTAAATATCTAAATCACACTACCTCCATGGCTCCATGGCCGAGGGGTTAGCAGCTTTCTCCGCTAACCCCGAATACTCTCGTCACGTGACGCGACGAGAATTAGCAGTGGTTCGAATCGCAAAAGTGACTTACGAGAGTATGGAGCCGGTCGCTCAGAAAGTCGTGGCGTGCTGATGAGCGTAATCTAGCCTAGTAATCAACATACAGCTGAAAGATGCTGGTGTTGACCGCAATATCCTGAAACAGGATGGAAACGCGGAAAAAAAAACAAAAAACACTACCTTTATACTCCCGCGAAATATTATTTTGTTGTGAAATACGTAAATAATTCTACTTTAAAACTCTCGTGAGATAACTAAATTAATCCGCGCATACTCCTGTGTCGGTGTTTCACACTGAGTGCCGACATTGTAACATTACGGGGCGGGTACCATATACCCCCATACGCCTCAAAGTGCGCAAGAGGGATCTTTATTTTGTTGAACTGTATTTTACCATATAAACAGTATTCCTCCTATAGCATGCAAACGAACCCTTTACTTTACTTTACGTTACTTACTTTACTTTACTTTACTTTACTTTACTTTACTTTACTTTACTTTACTTTACTTTACTTATGTATGTTTACATGCTTACACGCACACATGCATTCATACATGTACACATACATACATACACACACACGCACTTACCTATAGACACGCATACATGTGTAGAGTGAATCCTTTTACACTATTTGAGACACATTGGTATATATCGTTTCATGGGATAATCGACACTCGATGGTCTATATGCCAACTGTCGAGTTTCTTTCTAAATATATTTCCTGGTACGCATTTGACACTGAGTTGATCTAAGAATACAGAACCATTAAAATAAAATCTTGTTCTTTAGGATTCGACCAGATAACCACGGGGTGACAGTCTAACGTACCAGTCACTGCCCTACTGGGATCCAATATAAACAATCAATAATAGAGTAAAGGAACCAAATCAGTAAATGTAGCTAGCTTGATGAAAACAGTAATTACACTTAGAACTAATGAAGTAATTACAAAGCAGTTGAAACATACTGTGGCAACGATTGAAACCAGAGGTTTATATTAAAATACGTTGTATGCGCCAAGTACTTGTGCAAGCAATGCCTTCTAATACAAAAACTACATCATCATCATCGTCATGTGCCATGCCGATTAGCGTGGGTGTTAATTTTTCACCATCTCACTCGATCACCAAAGTCGTGGATCAGCTTTGTGTTTCTGTCTCGATAATACCATGTGGCCAAGCCATCCAGGTATTTTCTTCTCTGCCTTCCCCTTGTTCTTTTCCTCTCAAACTTACAAGTTGTCACCAAGTTCTCCAATTTATTTCTTCTCATAACATGTTCAAAAAATTGTGACTGTCTATGTCTAATTTCTCTAATCAGTTTACGGTTTTCATTTTTTTTCTTTCTTGTAGGACTTGGTCATTTGTGTTTCTGTCTTCTCAGGTTATTCTTTGCATTTTCCTCTGAAACCACATATCCACAACCATCGGATGTCTTTCAGCTGGTCTGCACATTGTCCACGCTTCAAATACATACAAAAGTACATGTTCTATGTAGCACTTCAACATTTTTTGTGCAACTCCACTGTGTGCAACAACCGTATCTACTCAATAATACAGATCCCGCTCAGTGTCTGCAATCAATACAGTGTCGTTCCCATATCTAACGTAACATCGTTGATGTTACATTCCCATTGGTGATTACTCTCAAATCTTCTAACTATCTGAAAATATTTTCATCGTATAGGGAAAACATACCTAGAAACATTACATATCCCTGTCGCACACCTTTCTTAATAGGCGGATATTGACCTACTTCATTCCAATATATGTCTTTGGAAACAACTAGCTGCTTTTATAGCGCGCGTACACACACAAACAAACAAATAAATGTTAGCCACAGCCTCATGCCTACAAATAGGTAAATACAACACAACGATTATCTACTACAGCTTGACAGATGCAAAGCACACACACACACACACACACACACACACACACAAACACACTCACACATGCACCACAAATAGCTACCCCAGTCAGACAACTTAAAATGTATACATAGTAGTTGTCTACCACTATCTATGTGCTACAGAAAACAATACCTACCCGTATGCATAATTATCGATGCAAACACCCAGACACAAGCTTTCATACACACACATACACTCATGCAGATAGCTACCATAGTCAGGCTAAAACCTCAACGCAATAGTACAATGGACACCACCCCCCCCCCTTTTTTTTGTTTCTCTTTCCCCCCCCCCCCCCCCCCCCCCCCCCCCCCCCCACCACTGTCACTGTTTGTCTATGTATACAGCTCAGTGAAGAACAAATAAAAAAAAAACTGTCGATCACGGAAAATACAATTGCCACCACTTTGCAGGTTAGCCGTCTGCGACTGTTTTATCAACTACTATCAATAAAAGCGTTCTTCCACCACACATACACAATTTACAAGCAATTTGTCACATAACTGACTGCAGTAACGTGCTACAGCCGTGGCAAATAATATCACAACCAGCACGATACAATAATAACCGCATATTAACAACTTCACATGTGCATTTTTCAACATATTCGAACTGCGTTGTCACGTTTTACCACAATGTTTAAGAAAATAATGGAAGATCTGAAG